>SJXQ01007174.1:158828-310355 GCA_006408695.1 Aepyceros melampus
CAGCGAGAGAAGCTACCAAATCGTTTCCTCCTGCCTGTTTCCTAAACTTCTGAATTATCTTCGTTTCCTTGGACAAAGAGCTTTTCCACCTCCTTACTACTTTTTGGTGATGTCTCCGAGGAAGAGACTGTCTTTACTATTTTATATTTTTAAAAACCCAGCTTTTCTTCTTGGCATACCGTTTGGCATGCAGGATCTTAGTTCCTTATCAGGGATCCATCCAGTACCGCTGCAATGGAAGTGCAGTCTTAAGCACTGAACCACCAGGGAATTCCCCATCTTTTTTGTTTTAAAATGGAAATTTTAGGGAATCCCTTGGCGGTTCAGAGGTTAAGACTCCAGGCTCTCACTGCAGAGGGCCCAGGTTTGGGGTGGCAACCAAGATCCCACAAGCCACACGGGGTAGCCAAGAAAAAAAGTATTAGAAGTAAATAAAGTGGAAATTTCACTCCAATATTTCATTAAATTTGAAAATATTTTACAATGAAATATTTAAGACATTCAAAAGTGTACAATATTTAATACTCACTAGAATGCAAGCTACTTAAAAGCAGTTTTTGTGCTTTATCTAGAGCAGTGCATGGTACATAGTAGGTACTCAACGGTTTCTATTTCTTGTGTGAGTAAATACATGGGCACTTACCTTAAGTTTGAGAAATATAGTTGAAGCTACCTGTCCACCTCTCATGTTGCAACCCTTCCCCAAACGGGTAAAATCTCCTGATTTTGGTGTTTATTATTCCTGAGCATTACTGTTGCTGGTAGACATATTGTACTGTTTTGCTAGCTTTAACATTGTGTCATTATCACTGCTTGCACATATTTTTCCTTAACTCCTTTTTATACTCAACCTTGGTTATAAGCTTCATCCACTGATCTTTTCATCTCTGTATGGTATCTCATAGTATGAAAATTCACTTTTCCGATGGCTTGCCATCACAGTGTTATGGGTGTTCTTATACATTCCTTGTGTATATGTATGTTTCTCTAGGCTGTATTTCTAGCAGTGGAATTGCTGGCTAAATAGATTTTATAGACTAAATAAAAACTTGACATTTACATAATCTTATTACCTAATATGAATATAGTCCATAATAATGCTTATAACTGTATTAATGTCTTAAATCCATGACCCAATCATCAAAGTCCTTACATCTACTTAGCTATTTAGCTCTTTTTATTAGATAAATTTTGATTTACCTGATCATTCTTTTTAGCAGTAGGTTCACAGCAAACATTTCTAGCGGGACTATGACATGGATGACGTGTTTTCCTCAGTACCTGACATGAGGCTGTTAGATGTCCGTTTGTTCAGTTGTTGGTTTATCAGAATTAACTTGCAAAGTTATACAAAAAGCCCTACCAAGATTTTAATTGGAATTTATTTATATTTAGATTATTAATTGAGATTATCTCTTTATTATTAATAGATTTATTCCTAGGTTCCTTAATTTTTTTGTGCCATCTGTTTTTTATGATAGATGGTACCTTTTTAAAAATTCCATTTTCTAGTTATTTGTTGCTAGGGATTATTTATTACTGATATTATTTCCAACAGTTCTTTTTTATACACTAAGTAAGTTACACTCACATTGTTCAAATGTTAAAAGAAACATAGTGACATTCAGTGAAGGTCTTCCTCTAATCCTGAAGGTAGCCATCTCAGAGGCAACCAAATAACTAATTCCTTACTCTCCTGGAACTATTTTATATAGATACAGTAATTGTGTGCATGTATTTATATACATGGTATGTTACCATTAAATAAATGGCAGGGCTACTGACAGAAATGGAAGCCAGAGAGAGGCCCTACTGTAGGAAGGATGGTGTGTGGTTTTATAATTTGATATATATGACTGTAAAACTTCCCAAACACCCCAGAAATGTAAATGATTTAATGGAAAATCCAAAATACATGACAGCCATTTCCATACTTTGCTACAATGATTCCATGTGCTTAGAAAAAGGAAATAGGGCTCCTTGAAAACAGATCACAGTCCTTCCTTGTGAAGCCCTTCACTCCTCTTTCAGAGCATACAGCACATCATCTGGCTGACGTTGAGCCGCACCCGAAGGAGCACATCATTCCTACTGGGCTCTACGAGGAGGAGACGGCAGGCACCCAGGCGAGAGCACACCGCCATCGTCTCCGACATGGTGGGGTACGGGAGGCCCTCCATCCTACACAGCGCCATGTGTTGAATGTATACCTAGAAACAAAAAGCAAACCTGAGGTCAGCTAGTCAGAAAGGTAGTCCTATATCCAATCATCATTTCTTCTTTTGGGAAATTGAGACACTTCTTTTCCAGGATACTCAGGACCCCAGAAGGGAACCAAGGGGTGCCCCACTGGGATGAAAAGACAGGGACAGAATGTAGTATTGGCCTTAGGATCAGAAAATAGCAGGTCTGAATCCTGGTTCTACCAATTACCTAAATAAGCAAACTGGGCCAGTTATTTCTTTTAAGCTTCAGTTTTATCTATTAAATGTATGATATTCCTCATGAGTTAATAGATATGAAATGCCTAGTAACTGTCACAGCTGTACAAACAGTCCTCATCTTCAGGGGCTGATGGTTCCAATTAAGATTGTCATAATTCAAGTCAAACTTTGCTATACGGGCATTTTTCCTTGGCAGAAACAGTGAGCAAGTGCCAAGGTATGACCCTTGGAAAAGTCAAAAGTCCAGAGAGAATACAGGACCCTCTGCAGAAGAGCTGTCTCAGGCTTTAGAAAACCAGTAACAGGCAAAACATGGTTAGCAACTAAATATTTAAAAACAGAATTCAGGACTTCCCTGGTGGTTCAGGGAAGAGCCCACCTGCCAACGCAGGGGACACGGGTTCGATCCCTGGTTCAGAAAGATCCCCCATGCCTCAGGGCAGCTAAGCCCACGCACCGCAACTACTGAGCCTGCAAACCGAGAGCCTGTGCTCTGCAACAGAAGAAGCGACCACGATGAGGAGCCCGAGCACCGCAACAGAGTAGCCCCTGCTTGCCGCGAGAGCAAACCCAAGAGTAGCAACGAAGACCCAGAGCAGCCAAACATAAAGAAATGAAGAAAAGCTGAAGGAAATGTCTTCCTGACTTCTCTATTTATCTAAAATATACTCATGCACACAAGACATACAAACTGCTGGGTGTATACTCAAACATCTTTGATAATTCATCTTCAAAGGCAGCCCAGTACCCATGCACACCAGTTTCAAACAAACCCCGCCTCCGCCAGTGCCGAGCAGCCAACTGAGAACTGGTGCAGACCAGGGGACTCCGACTGCTTAATTAAACAAAGCATCGCGAAGGCCCGTGGCGGGTGTTGATGCGACGTGATTTCTGCCCAGTGCTCTGAATGTCAAAGTGAAGAAATTCCATGAAGCACCGGGAAGTGGCAGGAGTAACCATGACTCTCTTAAGATAGCCAAAATGCCTTGTCATCTAATTAGTAACTCATATGAATGGATGAAAGAGATTCCCACTGTCTCTACCTACTATCCATCGAAACCACAGCCAAGGGAATGGGCTTGGCAGAATCAGTGGGGAAAGAAGACCCTATTGAACTTGACTCTAGTGTGGCAAGGTGAAGAGACATGAGAGGTGTAGAATAGGTGGGAGGCCCCCGGCTCACTAAGGCATGAGCCCTAATGATTCCTTTACTTGATATAACTGAAATTATGCTCAGAGCATTTGGACTGGTCTTTGTGATTTGTTTTTAAACTGCTCATTCTGAGAGCCATGCCTCCCACTATACCATAAACTGTATCGGGGCAGTAACTTTTGTTCATCTGTGAATCTCCCACTCGCATAAAAGTATCTGGCACATAGTAAAGCTTTAATCTCATATGCAGAAATCATTTGCTATAGGTCTCTTCTCATGCAATTCAATATGGTTTTATTTTCAATATACCAGCTCAATAAAAATGAGCTGGACTGATATTCCCACATATTTTAAAGGCACCAGAGCAAAATCTAAGATTTTTGAAAAACAGATCAATCACCTGTTGAAATGTTGCTTCCTCCAGTCCTGATCGATGGAACTCTGCAAGGATGGCTCTCAGGAAGCTCTGTTCCAGAACGGAGGAATTTCTTAAAGAAATGAGGAAATGTGAATTCTCTGAAGCGGCTGCACAGTAAACATGTGAACCTTCAAAGATATGAACGTGCATCTGGGTCCAGCAAGGAACCAGAACCTGTGCCGTCAACCTCAGGGTGAGTGAAGTGGTAGCTTGCCCTCTGTCTCCTGCTGATGATCCTTCGGCTCTACCATCTCCCGCCGCCTCTCCCTGCTCTAGGCAGTAACTTGTCTCGCCTGCACTGGCTGCCAGCTCCTGTATGCCAGGTGTTGAACTGTACTATATACTTTTGTAAGATGAAAAAATGTTTTCCTTATTTTGTGTTGTTGTTTTTTATGTATTATTTATGTGAAAATATTATAAACCTATTACAGTACAGTACTATATAGCCAATCCTAGGCTAACTTCGTTGGACTTATGAACACACTCTCAGAACGGAACTCATGTGTATGTAGGGGACTTCCTGTACCACCAACCTGGAGAAAAGTCAAATAAAGATATTCTGTGTCTTTAGACAAGAGACAGGAAAAAACTTGTTTCCTCCTATATTCCTATATTATTTGGCAAGGATTCCCCTCCCCCGCTAAAGTCTCAAAATGATATGAAAAATACCACTTTGGAGGTGTGGGGACACAGCAAGTATATCTGGACTTATACCAGCACTCCCATTACATGGCTGAGTACATCATTCAAAGTTAGAGAATAGCTACTGCGATCTTATTTCCACAGCACTTTACTTCATGAACACCTATAGTGTAACTCAATATATCATACTAGGATTACATTTCTCTCTCTCTGACTAGACTACACCCCTTAAGAACAGCATTGTCAGTAAATGTAGGTTGAATGAGTAAAAGCTTTGAAAGGAAACATGCTTCCATGGCCCTCTTCAGTGGTCCTCCAACGGAGGTGGAGAGTCAGGAGGCAGAAGGGTCTTACTTGATGGCAGTGATATATGATGAAGAAAACATCTCATCTATGGCTTCTAGTAAATGGGCTGTAGTAACCAGGCCAGGGGAGTCGGGCTTCTGGCAGGAGAACTACAGATCTCTGTGGCACGCCTACAAATGTCCAGGCAGCGTCGTGCATCTCCAGAGAGGGCTGCTACCTACGAGAGGCAATATTTTATTCCTTGAGATCCCCCTGTCATCTCAATCCATGAGAAAAACCAACTGCTTCTGTGTTCAGCTAAAAAGGAAAGGTAGGGGGACTCTCCTGGTGGTCCAATGGTTACAGCTTCACCTTCCGATGCGTGGGGTGAGTGTTCGATCCCTGGTCAGGGAGTTAAGATCCCACATACCTCTTGGGCATGGAACAGAAGCAACACTGCAACAAATTCAATAAAGACAAATGGACTTAAGCCTGAAATTAAGTGCTTAGCCCTTGCTGGGAACCTGGTGGGAGCCCAGGTACACTGTAAAGTATCATACTGTGTCTGGAACTCTTCCCCGAGTCCACACCTTTGTCTTGGCTTTACAGATAATTCCAGAATGGAAGAGGCAGAAATTCTCAGCCGTATTTAATAATAGAGAAATGAAGAAATCTACAAGAAGAGACCCTTGGCCCAGGATTATTATTGAACCATCTGGAAAAACAAGGGTCTGTTCCTTGCATAAAGAGAAAAAGCCAAGAGACTGAAGTGGAGCCTGTTTTGCCACAGCCTGAGGCTCATAGCACGTGGTCAATTTTGGAAACCACCTGGCCAATGGCTAAATGAACTAAAATCAAGAGGGAATGAAGCCATGAAACTGGAGGACCCAGAGGAATCTGTGACTAGATGAGTCAGACCAATCCCCCATGCCAATGGCTGTACTTTTGTGCTTGCCCTTCCATGTGCACTGGGGCTGAGGGGCTCCTGGGCTCCCTTCCCGGGGAAGCCTATACTCTCTCCCAAGGTGACACAGGAGGGCCCTTGCATTTTAAATTGCACTGAGGGACTCTTGGACTCAGCACTGTCTGCCGGGACCTCTGTTTCTGTATTCCCAGGGCTTGCCAGCAACACCGTCATTTGCTTAACAACCACTGCAGGTGATGACATCCTGTCTGATGGTATCCCAAAAAACTTTTTCTTCCAAAATTTATACAACATCAGGTTTAAAAAAGCAAACTGTAGGGAATTCTCTGGTGGTCCAGTGGCTAAAACCCTATGCTCCCAATGCAGGGAGCCTGGCGTTCCATCCCTGGCCGCGGAACTATATACCACATGCCACAACTAAGTGTTCACATGTTGCAAGTAAAGATCCTGTGTGCTACAACTAGAGGCAGCACAACCAAATAAACAAATAAATATTGAAACAAATCAAAAGTAAAGTGATAATATTAAACAACAGAAAAGCAAATTATATAGGTATACACACATACACCAAACTAGGACATTAAAAAGAGTTATTTCTGGGAAGTGGGATTATAGGAGTTTTTATATGTTTTCTATTTCTGTTTTCAAAATTCAACTATAAGACATTCAAAATACTTTTGGGTCACTTTTCCAGTGACCCAAGACAGAAATATGAACAGCAGTATATATTATTCCCTCCTTCTAATCCCCCACATTCAGCTGGTGAGGATGTCCTGGGGGTGTTTCCTCCCTGTCTTTCCTCCTTCCCTCATGTGAAGCAGCTCCATACAGTGGATAATAACAGGGACTCGAGGGCTGCTGCAGAGGCCTAGAATCAGAGTGGGCAGGGGACCCTGGGAAGCAAGAAAACATCCAAAGCAGTTCCCCCTCCAAGGGCTTGAGTCTTGGTGACCATAAGCACTCTTTTTGACTGCTGCTGGTGTGAGGGAGTCAAAAGAAAAAGCTGGGGCCACCAAACATGGAATCTGAGAAGACCTTGCATAAACTTGGGGTCCAGACACCACCACACCCCCAGTATGAGGGTGAGTGACACTTCATGCAGAAGGGATGGCAAGAAAAACAGCCTGTGTGACTTTGGTATTAAGGGGTTTAAGGGGGGAAAACCTCTCTGAGTCTTTGAACCACAAGCCCTCATGTGGATCTGCAGTCCAAATTTATGTTGTGTCTCCTAAAAACCCTCAGTGGAGAATTTTGTTTAAAAATGGGCCCAGTTGGCAATGCCCCTTGGTAATGACAGAAGCACAAAACGAACTAAATGAATTCAAGTTCAACCCAGGCCTCAATCAACTTCCAGATAAAGCTCTAAGGAGCAAAACAGAAAAAACAAGAAAGCAAGGCCATACAGATGTGGCCTTGTTTATAGAAGTAATAGAAGTAAACTCACAAAGACGTCAGGTATCATAACTACAAGATAAACAATATAGGTAAGTTTCTTTTTATGTTAAGGAAAAGAGAGGTTTGAAATTACAGGCAAGAGTTTTGGGTAAAAACAGCAGCCAAATTTGAAGCCTTCTGAAACATTATTTAAAGACCAAGAACCCTAAATAAGCAAGCAACTGGAGAGCAGTAAACAATGTAATTCTGAAAGTTAGAAAGAGGTGGCAGGGTAGTAATGGTTGACTTAGTTGACTGTAGAAAGCCCAGTCCTAAATCAGTAGTGAGGAATCCTAGAACAAACCTAAAGCTACGCTAAAAATCTTCAAAACACTCAAATTGTTAGTGGTACTGGAACTGAGGGTAAAGGGGGAACTTTGTCTAAAATGAGGAGGACTGGTTGAAAGTTAAGAAACGGATGCCCTAGATTAAGAGTCCGCAAACTATGGCCTGCCACATGTTTTTGTAAATACAGTTTTATTGGAACACAGCTTTGCACATTTGTTTACCTGGCTGCTTTCACAATAGAAGGGCAGGACTGGTGGTAACAGACCATTGCTGCTGCTGCTGCTAAGTCACTTCAGTCGTGTCCAATTCTGTGCGACCCCACAGACGGCAGCCCACCAGGCTCCCCCGTCCCTGGGATTCTCCAGGCAAGAACACTGGAGTGGGTTTCCATTTCCTTCTCCAATGCATGAAAGTGAAAAGTGAAAGAGAAGAAACTCAGTCCTGTCCGACTCTTAGCATGGACTGCAGCCTACCAGGCTCCTCCATCCATGGGATTTTCCAGGCAAGAGTACTGGAGTGGGGTGCCATTGCCCTCTCCGAACAGACCATTATGGCCCACAAAACCTAAAACATTTACTACCGGCCATTCACAAAGGAGTTTGCTGACCCCTGCCTAGGCCTCTCCCCCATTTCATGCTGTTGGGTGAACATGAGAGCAACTGGGGGCTCTGTGAGAAAATGTTATGCCTTGGTAATTTGTGCTGTTTCCATAAAACTCTCTGCCCTGGAGATTATCCCACTTATACCATGGCAGGAGACCAGAAATTTATTCTCAAGGAAAGATAAAGTTTATCGACCTGGAACACTAGCAATTGTTGCCAAGAAGGAGATGTCCCTTACTATAGAAAGTTACTATTTGCATACTGAATTTGAAGACCTCCACCCTCCCTGACTCCAGCCCACCTCCCCTGGTCAAAGGAAGAAAACTTCAAATAAGTAGGATGGTACATTCATAGGGGGAGAAAGAACTTTCAGAAATTGTATGACTGCAGGGGTAGAATTGATGCTTTTGAACTGCGATGTTGGAGAAGACTCTTCAGAGTCCCTTGAACAGCAAGGAGATCAAACCAGTCAATCCTAAAAGAAATCAGTCCTTAATATTCGTTGGAATGACTGATGCTGAAGCTCCAATACTTTGGCCACCTGATGCAAAGAACTGACTCACTAGAAAAGACCCTGATGCTGGGAAAGACGGAAGGCAGAAGGAGAAGGGGACCACAAAGGATGAGATGGTTGGATGGCATCACCGATGCGATGGACATGAGTTTGAGCAAGCTCTGGGAATTGGTGATGGACAGGGAAGCCTGGCATGCTGCAGTCCATGGGTTCGCAAAGAGTAGGACACGACTGAGCAACAGAACTGAACTGAGGGGTGGAGAAACTCTACCCAACAGAGGGGGTAGAGAGTAACTCTGAGGCTCTCTCTCCTGGAAAGCATAGCTTGGAGATAAAGACCATATCTGGCTTTCTGCTGACCCTAATACTTAACAGAGTGCTCAGCTCTGAGCACGTGTTATAGACATGTGTTGCTGCTTTAACCATTCAGAATTCACATTGTTTCTGGCAAGAAACTAGACATAAGTTTACAATTCTTTTAAGTGCTGAAATACTGTGCTGTGTGGTTTCTTTTGTTCAGCCCCAGGTAGACGCTTAACCTGCTTTGTTCCTCAGCAGCCTCGGAAAACTCTTAGTGGAATCTCAGTTGGCATTCTCCCAGTGTGCCTCAAGTGGGAAAATGCCACACGTCATACCCACCACAGAGCATGTACCCTGCTAGGCACATTACAGACACGGTCTCATTTAATTCCCACAATGACCCCATGACATAGCTATTATCATTCTCATTTTTCAGAAGAAAACTGGAGCCCAGAAGTTTTAAAGTAACTTTTCTATAACTTGCCACATACCTATTAGTGTTCAAACCAGGTCTGTCTACCTCATTGACTATGTTGCTCTTCTAGTCATACAAAACACTCTTAATCAATTAATCTTCATTTATATGTATATATAAGCCCATCATACTCAGAGCCTTTTAATAATTAATCCTACAATAAGAAGCTTAAGGAATTTTTCAGATTTTGTTTCTATTTTATGGAATTTGTTTTTACAGGACATCCTAATTTTTTCTTCACCTCCAGAGCACCCAGTCTAGGGCCTGACATGGGCAAGTAGTCAGCAAACACTGTCAGTGTGGCTAGGGGAGTCCCAAAGGCGACTTACCTTCCTGGCTGCCAGCTGGATGGTATCATCCTCAAAAGCCTTTACATGTCTGAGTCGGGACAGTAGGATCTGCTGCAGCTGGCTGTGCGTATAGGGCTGGAAGCACATCCTGGTTAGACCCTGGGGAGCCAAGACGACAGAGGAACAAGTTCATGGATTTCCCACTGGGACAGTCCTGGTGGAAAGACACTTGCAAATCCCCCAAACCAAGTCTCAGATAACAATTTACACATTTCATCCCAGGACTACTACTGCTTCTTGCTCCTTTTGTTACTGACAATGGCCCGTGGGACCCTATAGGGCAGTAGTTCTCAATGATTTTTCCATTTAGTTTAAAATAAACTTTTACTCTACCGGAATCATTTACTAGTAGATCTGAGCAGAGGTGCTCTCGTTAGAGCTAGAGGGAGGATCTTGGCTCTATGACATCAGCTGAGCTTCTGGTTTCACTTCTGCTGAACCACAAAGTCCACAAGGCCAGAGACCGGGTCTGCCCTGTTCACTGCCATATTCTGTGCATCTAACACTGCCTGCCAAGGGCTAAGCACTTAAATATTTTTTAAAATAATTAAACGTTTGGTGCTCTGTGCAGTTTGAGTGCAGAGGTAGTAGAAGCCCAAGAAGATACATTTGTAGAAAGCCATGCAATGGTGACATATTTAATTCTAATGTAGAAATTGCCAGAATTTCAGAAATCACACTTCTTACTTTCCCCATCTATTTTAGATTCCTATGTATTCACTTTTGCAGAACACCTTGGCCCAGCTTCTGGGACTCTAAGAAGAGCTCGAGAACGGCCCTACCAGTCGGCTGGACACCCGGTTCATCATGATGCGCTCAGGCAGATCCATGGTGTTAGCAATGGTCAGGACCACAAGGCGGGCCTCCTTGTGAGTGGGCCAGTCAAAGAGATTGTACATTACGTCTTGTTTCTGGGTCCACAGAAGGTCAAGCTGCCAGGAAACATAGAGAGACGCAGGGTCAACCACAGAGAATGAGCCGGGACCCCAGAGAGAAGCCGGTGACTGCTGCTTCAGCAGCATGTGCCCTCAGACCACACCACCTGAGCAGCAAGGATGTTGATGGACACATGCCCCCACCACCAGAGAATGTGCCCAAGTGAAGGAGAAGGGAGCCAGGACGTCCCTCCTGCCTTGTGTCTGCTCCCGAACATCAGTCCAGAGCCACTCCGCTCCTCCCCTGGGCGCCTTCTCACCTCATCCACAAGCAGCACGGTGGTCTCCTGAGAGGACGCTTGAGTGCAGAATCGCTTAGCCAGCAGTTCTGCTGCGTGGTTAGCTGTTGCCCTTTTACCTGTCAGCTTCTGCAGTGAGGGGGAAAAGAATGGGAGTGGTACACTCTAAGGATTTGACTCCCCTTTTAAGAGTTTAAAGTTAAATCTGCCTACAGAGGAAGCTATTTAGCCTGAGGACTTCATATCTTACCCTCTGCCTTCCACCGGGAGGAGAAGAGAAGGCCACAAGAGACATAAATTGTGTCTGAAATGTACACGAGCCACAGGCCAGTCCCAGAAGCCCCTCCAGAATCATCACTGCATGACTGGATATTACTTGTTCCGGGACAGCAGCTAGTGAGTCAAAGAATGAGACTCAAAGTCCAGCCTACCCTTTTCCAGTGTACTGCCATGCCTGCTGTATATAAATGGTTTTCACCCTCCTGGTAAGTACTAGCTCCCAGACTTCAAGGTCCTTGAGGGCATGAATTCTGCCTTCTTTGCCCTTTCTACTGCTACACATACAGCAAGTTGAAAACATATTATATGCACAAAACTAAGTAAAACTTTCCCTTTTCATGTGCCACCCAGAAACAATATTTTCCAAAAAGCCCAAATCGGAATTCCCTGGCAATCCAATGGCTGAGACTCTCTGATCTTTCACTGCTGAGGGCCTGGGTTGAATCCCTGGTTGGGCAACTAGATCCCGCAAGCTGCTTGACCAAAAAAAACACCCCAAACCAAACCAAAATAAACCAAGAAAGCCCAACAAGCTCTGCTCACCTGCAAGATTTGCACGTAGACTTGGTGGGGTTCTGTCAGCTTCATGCCATTGACCTCAATGTATTGAAAGGGAGGAACTTCACTGGCTTGGGCCGCCTGCTGCAGGCAATATATCACCTCATGCACAGTGGCAGTCTTCCCTGTCCCGGGGACCCCGGAGATGTACATGCACCTGGGGCGAGAGGAGAAGACCCCGGCTAGGTCTGTGTAGCTGCGTCACACTATCGTCAGTTATGAGTATGAGGATATATGCTGAAGGAAGGACAGAGACCCCTGAAATGTGGAGGTGGGAGGAGTAAGGGTCATTTTTGGAAGCTGATTAGAGCAGGACCTGTTTATATACAGTCACTCATTCCATAAGCAATGCTGTATGCAAAATGCCTCCCCCAAAAGGCCAGAGTTATTTTCTGTGTAAGACAAAATTTCTATAGAAATACTCTGAAACAAACGCTGCTTCAGCAGTGAGCTTGCCTGCTTTTCCAACACTAGAGAAAGACTGCTTGGTTGAACTGCACCTATGGTGGTAGCAGGGGCCTCCTGACCATTCTGCCCGCCTCAACACAACTCACCCTCCAGTGTGGTCAAGGAGTTTGCTTTCCACAAAGTTGTAAATGTCTTGGAATTCCTGTTCCCGACAGGGAAGAGACTCAGGTACAGCAGAAACATGCAGCCTACAGTGGCGGTAAATGAGAGAAAAGGAGGACATTAGAAACAACTTACTATCAACTCCATAATAAAGGAAAAGACTATAGTTTCCACTGGAAACCTGAATCACAAATCCACAGGAATGCCTTCGTTCTTAAACCTCTTCATTTGGCCCTTCTGCACCCAGACAAATTACCCAGCTCAGTGGTTCTAATCAAGAGTACGTATTACTTGGGAGCTTTCCCCAGATCACGTGGGTGGACCTCATCTCACATGAGATTATGATTCAGCTGATTTCTGGCAGGATCTAGGCTTACCTATTTTTAAAAGTCCCCACAAAGTTCTAAAATGTACTACAACTGAGAAGCAGTGTCATGACCTTCCACCCCTGAGAAAGGGGTAGCAGTGCACTGCAGGCTCCTCCCAGAACTTGTCCACGGTAGTTCACTCAGACACTGCTTGAGAGCTTCCTCCTTTCTAAACATGCACCTTCATTTTACCCTCTACCTTTATTATATACTGATGGCTCAGTTGGTAAAGAATCCGCCTGCAATACAGGAGACCCCGGTTGGATTCCTGGGTCGGGAAGATGTGCTGGAGAAGGGATAGGCTACCCATTCCAGTATTCTTGGGCTTCCCTTGTGGCTCAGCTGGTAAAGAATCTGCCTGCAGTGCGGGAGACCTGGGTTTGATCCCTGGTTTGGGAAGATCCTGTGGAGAAGGGAAAGGCTACCCACTCCAGTATTCTGGCCAAGAGAATTCCATGGACTGTGGGTTGTGAAGAGTCAGACACAACTGAGCGACTTTCACTTTGTTATCTACACACAATGACTACGAAGCATTGCCAGTTCACATGAATAAAAGCAGAGGTCTGTTTCGGCCTATCTGAAAGGGGCCCCAGAGTGGCGTCACCTTAGCCGGGCCTCCTCCAGCATGTTGGTGGGCTCCTGGGCAGGCAGGTTTCGGCTGCGGATCTGGGGAGTGGCATCACGTCGTGTTCTGGGCTCAGGCTGTGTTCAAAAGAGGGAAATTTAGATAATCAACAAAGACCTACTGTACAGCACAGAGAACTCTACTCGATATTCTATAATAAACTAAATGGGAAAAGAATCTGAAAAACAGTGGATCTATGTATAGGTATATACCTGAATCACTGCTGTACACCTGAAACTAACACAGCATCGTAAGTCACCAATACTCCAAAACAAAATGAAGATTTTTAAAAGAGAGAGAACATATTCTAGAAGGGAAAAACAAAGCAAACTCCACCCAGGATGCATCAGCAAATCTGATTTGTGATGATCCGATAAAAGCAAGAGAGGTAGCGAGTCAACTCCTCTTAGTCTTTTCCTGTATAAAGTACCCAAATTCTCCCTTTCTCCCCTCACATTACACCTACATTTTATTCACAGTCCAAACAATTTCTTCTTTTAAATTTACATATAGTAATAGGATCTGAAAACACTGTCAATCTGATTCAATGAAACTATGAGCCATGCTATGTAGGGCCACATAAGATGGACGAGTCACAGTGGAGAATTCTGACAAAATGTGGTCCACTGGAGAAGGGAATGGCAAACCACTTCAGTATTCTATCCTTGAGAACCCCATGAACAGTATGAAAAGGCAAACAGATAGGACACTGAAAGATGAACTCCCCAGGTCAGTAGGTGCCCAATATGCTACTGGAGATCAGTGAAGAAATAACTCTAGAAAGAATGAAGAGACGGAGCCAAAGCAAAAACAACACCCCGTTGTGGATATAACTGGTAATGGAAGTAAAGTCCAGTGCTGTAAAGAACAATATTGCATAGGAACATGGAATGTTAGGTCCGTGAATCAGGCAAATTGGAAGTGGTCAAACAGGAGATGGAAAGAGTGAACGTGGACATTTTAGGAATCAGCGAACTAAAATGGACTGGAATGGGTGAATTTAACTCAGATGACCATTATATCTACTACTGTGGGCAGGAATCCCTCAGAAGAAATGTAGTAGCCATCATGGTCAACAAAAGATTCTGAAATGCAGTACTTGGATACAATCTCAAAAATGACAGAATGATCTCTGGTCGTTTCCAAGGCAAACCATTCAATGTCACAGTAATCCAAGCCTATGCCCTGACCAGTAATGCTGAAGTTGAACAGTTCTATGAATCTACAAGACCTTCTAGAACTAACACCCCAAAAAGATGTCCTTTTCATTATAGGGGACTGGAATGCAAAAGTAGAAAGTCAAGAAACACCTGGAGTAACAGGCAAATTTGGGCTTGGAGTACAGAATAAAGCAGGGCAGAGGCTAATAAGAGTTTTGCCAAGAAAATGCACTGGTCATAGCAAACATTCTCTTCCAACAACACAAGAGAAGATTCTACATATGGACATCACCAGATGGTCAATACTGAAATCAGGTTGATTATATTCTTTGCAGCCAAAGATGAAAAAGTTCTATCAAAAAGTCAGCAAAAACAAGACTGGGAGCTGACTGTGGCTCAGATCATGAACTCCTTATTGCCAAATTCAAACTTAAATTGAAGAAAGTAGGAAAACCACTAGACCATTCAGGTATGACCTAAATCAAATTCCTTATGATTATACAGTGGAAGTGAGAAATAGATTCAAGGGATTAGATCTGATAGAGTACCTGAAGAACTATGGACAGAGGTTCGTGGCACTGTACAGCAGGCAGGGATCAAGACCATCCCCATTCATGAAAAAGAAATGCAAAAAGGCAAAACGGTCGTCTGAGGAGGCCTTACAAATAGCTGTGAAAAGAATAGAAGCGAAAGGCTAAGGACAAAAGGAAAGATATACCCATTTGAATGCAGAGTTCCAAAGAATAGCAAGGAGACGTAAGAAAGCCTTCTCAGTAATCAGTGCAAAGAAATAGAGGAAAACAATAGAATGGGAAAGACTAAGAGATTTCTTCAAGAAAAGTAGAGATATCATGGAAACATTTCATGAAAAGATGGGCACAATAATGGAAAGAAATGGTATGGACCTAACAGAAGCAGAAGATATTAAGAAGAGGTGGCAAGAATACACAGAAAAACTGTACAAAAAAGATCTTCATGACCCAGATAATCACAATGGTATGATCACTCACCGAGAGCCAGACTGCCTGGAATGTGACATCAAGTGGGCGATAGGAAGCATCACTATAAACAAAGCTAGCAGAGGTGATGGAATTCCAGTTGAGCTACTTCAAATCATAAAAGGTGATGATGTGAAAGCGCTGCACTCAATATGCCAGCAAATTTGGAAAACTCAGCAGTGGCCACAGGACTGGAAAAGGACAGTTTTCATTCCAATCTCAAAGAAAGGCAATGCCAAAAAATGCTCAAACTACCGCATAATTGCACTCATCTCACACGCTAGTAAAGTAATGCTCAAAATTCTCCAAGCCAGGCTTCAGCAGTACGTGAACCGTGAACTTCCAGATGTTCAAGCTGGATTTAGAAAAGGCAGGGGAACCAGAGAGAAAATTGCCAACATCCACTGGATCACGGAAAAAGCAAGAGAGTTCCAGAGAAACATCTACTTTATTGACTATGCCAAAGCCTTTGACTGTGTTGATCACAATCAACTGGAAAATTCTGAAAGAGATGAGAATATCAGACCATCTTACCTGTCTCTTGAAAAATCTGTATGCAGGTCATGAAGCAACTGGTCATGGAAAAACAGACTGGTTCCAAATTGGGAAAGGAATACGTCAAGGCTGTATATTGTCACCCTGCTTATTTAACTTCTATGCAGAATATATCATGACAAACACTGGGCTGGATGAAGCACAAGCTAGAACAAGATTGCTGGGAGAAATATCAATAACCTCAGATATGCAGATGACACCACCCTCATGGCAGAAAGTGAAGAACTAAAGAGCCTCTTATGAAAGTGAAAGAGAGTGAAAAAGTTGGCTTAAAACTCAACATTCAGAAAACTAAGATCATGGCATCTAGTCCCATTACTTCATGGCAAATAATGGGGAAACAGTGGAAATAGTGACAGAATTTATTTTGGGGGGCTCCAAAATCACTGCAGATGACTGCAGCCATGGAATTAAAAGATGCTTGCTCTTTGCAAGGAAAGTTATGACCAAAAGAGACAGCATATTAAAAAGCAGAGACATTACTTTGCCAACAAAGGTCCATCTAGTCAAGGCTATGGTTTTTCCAGCAGTCACGAATGGATGTGAGAGTTGGACTACAAAGAAAGCTGAGCACCGAAGAATTGATGCTTTTAAACTGTGGTGTTGGAGAAGACTCTTGAGAGTCCCTCGGATTTCAAGGAGATCCAACCAGTCCATCCTAAAGGAAATCAGTCCTGAGTCTTCACTGGAAGGACTTATGCTGAAGCTGAAGCTCTAACACTTTGGCCACCTGATATGAAGAACTGAGTCATTTGAAAAGACCCTGATGCTGGGAAAGATTGACGGTGGGAGCAGAAGGGGATGTCAGAGGATGAGATGGTTGGATGGCATCACCAACTCAATGGACATGTGCTTGAATAGACTCCGGGGGTTGGTAATAGACAGGGAGGCCTGGTGTGCTGCAGTTCATGGGGTCACAGAGTCAGACACGACTGAGTGACTGAACTGAACTGAACTGATGAAGGAATGAATAAAAGTACGGATTATATACTTTTTCAAATAAACTTATCTTAAAAGAAAGACAAATATTAAGAAATCCTAAATACTCTGCCCCAATACAGGGTAGAGTAGAAGGCATAAACTAGGTTTGATTCATAAGATCCTCCTCTATTCTACCCCCGTGAGTTGCATTTACTGATTAAAATTTTAAAAATCATCCCTAAAAAAAGACTGCCCTTTAGACTTTTTTGAAAATATGGCCAAACTTTAGTTCAGAATTTCCACAATTCACTACATAGTACCCAGAGAAACCTCCCCAGATTTTCCACTTCAGACCCCAGGGTCACTGTCCAGCTTAGGCCAACAGCCCTATTTTACTATTCTTTTCCTTGCCACTGGCTCACTAGAGCAGGCCTGCTACCCAGCAGTATCCATAGGGTTTTCATGGGGGCATTTCACCTACCAACCCTCTGCCTCCAGCCAAGATATAAAGTGACAATTTCTGCACCTTTTCTCAAAAGCAGAGAAGCACTAAGACTCAAATCAGCTTTACATTATTAACTTGGAGAAAACAGGAAAATAGTAACAAAACCTTGCTGAGAAGGTTTTTTTTTTTAAAAAAGGCTGTCCTCTGACCTTTTTTATTACGCTAAAGAGGGGCCCCCACACCCTAAATCCATTCTTCTGGGTGGGACTCAGAAAATGCAATTAAACCAGAGCTATTCCCTTATATAAGATTGTCTGGTCTCCAAAGGTGATCTATTGCAGAGGTCCCCAACCTCCAGGATCTAATGCCTGATGACTGGAGGTGGGGCTTACATAACAATAATAGAAACAAAGTGTACAATAAATGTGATGTGCCTAAATCATCCCTAAATCCACACACCCACCCTCCCTCAACCCAGTCCATGGAAAAACTGTCTTCCATGAAACCAGTCCATGGTGCCAAAAAGGTTGGGGGCTGCTGAACTGGATTTCTTTCCCTAAAGGTCTTTTGTTGACTTCAGCCCAAGCTCAATCACATTTTTCTTGATATGGAGAAATGGAGGTCGGCTTTAGAAAAATTCTAATTAGGCATTTCTAAATTGCTGTAAGGAACAAGATGCTTCATGAAGAAAAATTTCCTGATATACTAATAGTCTCCTGGGAGGTCACAATAACATAAGTTAAAGGCCCTGAGAAGTAATGTGACAGTGAAATCAATTTAACTTTCATCCAAACATTTTCCAAACGTATCTGAACACGGTAGGACCCTCTCTTCTCAATAGCTTTCAATGTTCTGCTCAGTTTCACACAAAGCAGACAGACGTCCCCATTTTTAGCCCTAGGGTTCACTTAGAACTTCCTCCATGAATACACAAGGCACACTACTCAATATTCTGTAATAACCTGTATGGGAAAAGAATCTGAAAAAGAACTGATGTATGTATAATTGAATCAACTGGCTCTACACCTGAAACACACTGTAAATCCACGACACTCTCCCCCCGCCAAAAAAGCAGCTTTCCTCTAGGAATATTCCAAGTGGCATAGCTTTGAATTTGAGAGACATGTTCTCAAAATCCAGCTGTTACTAGTTGTGTGACTTTAGTCATCACAATTTGTAAATTAAGAGAGGAGCTTCACTGGGAATAAACCTAAAAGAACCTTACAGTTTTCTTTGGTGTCTTGGAGGGGGTCTGTAAGGATGACTTCCTGGAAGAGCGCAGGTTCCTGGACACACTGTTGGGTGTTCTCCTTGGAAGCGGGGTTGTGGAAGCCTCTTCCTCCTCATTGTCACAGTCTGAAATCTCAGCTGCTGGCAGAAACTCTTCATCACTTTGGTCACTTTTACTGTTACCTAAAAACCTAAATGGCAGGACATGTTATTTTCTGATATTCAGTGTGTGAAGTCTAAATAAGAAGCTCCTAACAGGTCAGTGTGGATGCGGGTATTGCAGTCTCTTCCGCAACTGAGCAGTATCAGATGTGCTCCAGTTCTTGGGCTCTTGCTACTGAGAAGCTCTGCTAAGGGCTTTATTTATATTACTTCATTAAACCCAGCAACAACTTTGTGACTTGTATATTACTTTTCGCATTTTACAGATGAGGAATCCACAGCTTAGAAAGCTTAAGTAATCTTCCCAAGGTTACACAGATAGTATTAGGTTGGTGCAAAAGTAACTTCAGTTTTGCGTTGGTGAACTTTGCTGTTTGATATTGTAATACACTCTTAAATACATGTGGTTATGCTATACATCATCTTAATGCATATTTGTTGCTTCATTTTTTTTGCTAATGACATTACTTGCTGTTTATTTTATATTTATTTTAGACTAGGGAAATGATGTTAGACAAAAAGCAAATTCAAGAAATTTTCTTATTTGGTTCAAAATGGGTTGTAAAGCAGGAGAGACAACTCCCAGTATCAACAACGCATTTGGCCCAGGAACCGCTAATCAACATACAGTGCAGTGGTGGTTCAAGAAGTTTTGCAAAGGAACAAAAGCCTTGAAGATGAGGAGCGCAGTGACTGGTCATCAGAAGTTGAGAATGACCAATTGAGAGGATCATCAAGGCTGAAAGTGTTACTTGCTCAGTTGTGTCTGATTCTTTGTGGGCCCCGTGGACTGTAGACTACCGGGCTCCTCTGTCCATGGAATTCTCCAGACAAGAATACTGGAGTGGGTAGCCATTCCTTTCTCCAGGGGATCTTCCCGACCCAGGGATCAAACCTGGGTGTCCTGCATTGCAGGCAGATCCTTTACCACTTGAGTCACCAAGGAAGCCCCTCATCAAAGCTGATCCTCTTACAACTACACAAGAAGTTGCTGAAGAACTTAACACTGACCTTTCTACATTCTACATTTGGCATTTGAAGCAAATTGGAAAGGTGAAAAAGCTTGATACCTGGGTGCCTCATAAGCTGACCACAAATTTTAAAAATGTCATTTTGAAATGCCGTCTCTTATTCTACACAACAATGAACCATTTTTCAATCGGATTGAGACATACAATGAAAAGTGGATTTTATATGACAACTGGCGACAGCCAGCTCAGAGGTTGGACCAAGAAGAAGCTCCAAAGCACTTCCCAAAACCAAACTTCCACCAAAAAGAGGTCGGGGTCATTGCTTGACGGTCTGCTGATAGTCTGACACACTACAGCTTTCTGAATCCCAGCGAAACCATTACATCTGACACCTAGGTTCAGCAAATCAATGAGATGCACCGAAAACAGCAAAGGCTGCAGCCAGCATTGGTCAACAGAAGGGCCCAATTCTCCACAACAACAGCTGACTGCACGATGCACAGCCAACGCTTCAGAGGTTGAGCGAATGAGGCTATGAAGTTCTGCTTCATCCACTACATTCACCTGACCTCTTGCCAAACAACTACCACTCCCTCAACATCTCAACAACTTTTTGCAGGGAAAACACTTCCACAACCAGCAGGAAGCAGAAATGGTTTCCAAGAGTTCCTCCAATCCTGAAGCACAAATTTTTACGCTATAGTAATAAATAAACAAACATTTCTCGCTGGCAAAAATGATTTGATTGTAATGGTTCCTATTTTGATTAGTAAAGATGTGTTTGAGCCTAGTTATAATGATTTAAAATTCACGGTCCAAAACTGCAATTATGTTTGCACCAACCTAATAAATGACAAAGTGGACGTGAAATCGCTCAGTCGTGTTCGACTCTTTGCGACCCCATGGACTGCAGCCTGCCAGGCTCCTCTGTCCATGGGATTTTCCACGAAAGAATACTGGAGTGGGCTGCCATTTCCTTCTCCAGGGGATCTTCCCAACCCAGAGATCGAACCTGGGTCTCCTGCATTGTAGGCAGATGCTTTTACTGTCTGAGCCACCAGGGAAGTCACAAAGTCATAAATGACAAAGCCTAGGTTCAAATCCAAGTCTACCAGAATCAAAGTTCATGTTCTTAGGCACCCTACTAATAGTCTTGGTGAGTGTGATGATTATGGGGCCCTGGGAGCCACCTAAGCCCAGGGCAGTGTTTCTTGTCCCTTTCAAACTATGTTTATGTGAAATTAACACAATTCCAGACATACTAGGTAAAGGTAAATTTCAATGGATTAGCAAATAAACAAGAAATGTTAAGAGGATTTAAGAAATAGGATTATAGATTTCACAGATGGCAGTGATGTTTTTCTGCCTGCCAAGGAGCAGTCTTACCTAAGCTGCTGCCTAATCCGATTCAAAGTCAAGAGAGAACTCTTCCTGCGGATACGGGAAGTAGAGGGAGCTTCATCCCGAACTTCTGGTTCTTTACCCTCCCTGCAAGATATCACAGCAAGATTACGGAAAGCAGTTTTGGGTGCCAGCTATCAGCAGCAGGACTGGAAGTGAGTCAGGTAGCCTAACAGGCTCCTATTTTTCTGGCAGCTACTTTGGAAGGAGCCAAGCAAATTTGCCCAAAAGTTTATAATGTAAGTTTGACTCAAACCCAGAGATTAAAGTTTGCCAAAAGCTTATCATTGAAAGTAGACTCATCACCTCCACAACTAGAAATCAGAATATATTAATACTAATTCTACACAGAGTTTCTTATTCTTTTTAAATTTCTGATGTATCTATAATTTACTATCTACTCAAGGTTAGTAGCAATGCAGGTATACTCTCAATGCAAAGCATTTAACAAGAAATCTAAGTAAAGGACTTTACTGGAAGTCCAGTGGTTAAGACTTTGCCTTTCAATGTATGGGTGCAAGTTTGATCAAACCAGGTTTGATCCCTGGTTGGTGAACTAAGATTCCATATAACTTGGGGCTAAAAATCCAAAACTTATACAGAAGCAATATTGTAACAAATTCAACAGACATTAAAAATGATACGTACTAAAAAAAAAAAATCTTAAAAAAAAAAAAAGGAAACCAAATAAAATCAGAAAAGTCAGGTGCTAGAGTTTCTGAGCAGGAAAACACTGAAATTTCAGGACTGTCATAATTGTACAGACCATTATGTACAGACAATGCCCAGGGTCAAACTTCAGAGTTGTTACAGATGCATTATCTTCTTGTATTTTATGTATTTGAAAATGGTTTCCAGTTTTTTAAAAAAGAAAAAAACTAAGAAAATCACTGTTTAAATATGGTAAAGAGCCAAGCAAGTAATGAAATCTAAGACTGTGAAGCAATTCAGGTCTGGGAATTATCTTCTGGAGCAGCAATCCCCAAAGGACAGCTGGGTATATCAGAATCATCCTAAGAGTGTCTCAAAAATACAGATTCCTGGGCCCAACACTTGGAGACTGATTCACTACATCTGAGGAGAGGCTCAGAAATCTGGATTTTAGAAAAGCTGGTGATTCTGTGACACAGACAGATTCACTGGCTGTGACCCACACATTTCCATCATGTGAAGGATCTTGATTTGCTCTGTGGGAGGCAGGATAACATCCCCAGTCACCTTCTTTTGATGTATTCTGGTTTAGAATCACAGAAGGCACCACTGAGGATTTCTGTCCCCCGCTGGTAGGAGTAAGTGTTCTTTCTTCACTAGTCTCTGTTGCTTTCGAAGCTGGGACTCGAGTTCTCAGGATCATGCCACGATCAGGGGTAGTCTTCCTGGCATCTTTGGTACAGGAGTGCTGAATCTTTCCAGTTTTCTCTGGGGCTTTCAGAGCTGGAGATGAGGTCTGAGAACCATTAGGCAGAGACCTCTTTGAAGGTGACATGATCTCAGAGAAGGCCACTTTCCGTTTCATTCTTCCAGGAGAATCCAATGAGGCACACGAAGTTGCCTGGGAAATCCTTGCGCTAGGAGTCCTAGGGAAACCTAAGTTCAAGAGAAATCACTATAGACAGTGTGTGAATTTTATAACAAGCACTATACAGATTGCTAATCTCTTTAGAGATAAATTCTTCCACTGAGTGATACAAAGACATGAATTATCCATATTTGGAATTATTCTATACTTTCTTTTTCCAGGTCAGGTAGCTTTTAATATTTTTGTCTCTCTCTTAAATTCTATGGGTAATTTTGCTAGCTAAAACAGTTAACTCAGCCTTCATAGATAAATGTTCAAACATCAGGTTTTCCATGAAGTAATCTCCCAGAACAGTTGTTCTCAACCAGGGTGACACTGCATATCCTCAAGCCCCATTCAACCCCATCTGAAATTTATTCCAATGGCTCTTTTGAGTAATACCAAGGCCTTACATTTTTTCTTAACCCAGATTATACCAGTGGAGAGACAGATTCTACAGGCAATCAACTGGGCTTTGAGAGTACACAGAACCACATTTGGGTCTCCTCCAATTTCATCATGATCAAAGACATCAAGAACCTGGACATTCATTCATAGACAAATAGCTCATCAATTGAGCTATTAAAATGGCAAGGTATATACCGAGACAAAAGTTGAATGAGACTCAATCTTGGTTCCCATCCTAAGATACTCTAGTCTAACAGGGCAGATAAGATGCATAAATGTCTGTAATACCAAGTTTAAAATGATCCTAAAGCATCTAGTGCTAATAAATAGGGCTTCCCAGATGGCTCTAATGGTCACCAACCTGCCTGCCAATGCAGGAGACCATAAGAGATGCGGGTTCGATCCCTGGGTCAGGAAGATCCCCTGCAGGGAGGGCATGGCAAGCCACTCCAGTATTCTTGCCTGGAGAATCCACTGAACAGACAGGCCTGGCAGGCTACAGTCCATAGAGTCGCAGAGAGTCGGACATGAATAAAGCAACTTAGCTCGCATGCACACTAGTAAATACAGCTCTTGAGACAGGCCTTGAAAGAAAGGCAAAATTTCAACAGAGTTGAAAGTGAAGAGAATAACTGAGATTGATGTGAGCTAAGGCAGCGAGACAGGAAAGCACTGGGCGGAGTTCATTTCAGCCACAGCACAGGGTGTGTGTGGAACTGCTGTTGTAGGCAAGGCAAGAAGTCAGATAGCACCTGTGTGGCAAATACGAGGATAACGCATATCTAGATTAATATAAAAATGTCCCAATAGCCTAGTGTCCCTTATGCCTCATCTCCCCATCTTTCTGTCAAAAACAATCCATAATATTTTCCTCATAACTGCCACATCTAATTATGTCACTGTGTCAAGTTTTAATTTCTTACCCTAACTTTCAACGTCCTATAAAATCAACAGTGAAAAAAATACTGCAATTATTTCTAAATGGTGACTGTACAAATTATTTCTTTAGTAGTCGTCTGTATTTCCAGAAAGTTTCATTATGTTCATATTCAGCTCCTAAACATACAGAAACTGTGGGAAATCCTTAAAGAGATGGGAAAACCGGACCACTTTACCTGCCTCCTGAGAAACCTGTATGCAGGTCAAGAAGCAACAGTTAGAACTGGACATGGAACAACAGACTGGATCCAAATCGGGAAAGGAGTACGTCAAGGCTGTATATCCCTGCTTATTTAACTTATATGCAGAGTACATCATGCGAAATGCCAGGCTGAATGAAGCACAAGCTGGAATCAAGATTGCCAGGAGAAATATCAATACCTCAGATATGCAGATGACACCACCCTTATGGCAGAAAGCGAAGAACTAAAGAGCCTCTTGATGAAAGTGAAAGAGGAGAGTGAAAAAGTTGGCTTAAAACAACATTCAGAAAACTAAGATCATGGCATCTGGTCCCATCACTTAATGGCAAATAGATAGGGAAACAATGGAAACAGTGAGAGACTTTATTTTTGGCTTCCAAATCACTGCAGATGGTGGTTGCAGCCATGAAATTGAAAGATGCTGGCTCCTTGGAAGCAAAGCTATGACCAACCTAGACAGCATGCTAAAAAGCAAAGACATTATTTTGCCAACAAAGGTCCACCTAGTAAAAGTTATAGATTTTCCAGCAGTCATGTATGGATGTGAGAGTTGGACTATAAAGAAAGCTGCATGCTGAAGAATTGATGTTTTTGAACTGTGGTGTTGGAGAAGACGCTTGAGAGTCTTTTGGATACCAAGGAGAATCAACCAGGCCCTCCTAAAGGAAATCAGTCCTGAACAGTCACTGGAAGGACTGATGCTGAAGCTGAAACTACCTGATGTGAAGAACTGAATCACTGGAAAAGACCCTGATTCTGGGAAAGATTGAAGGCGGGAGGAGAAGGGGACGTCAGAGGATGAGATGGTTGTATGGCATCATCAACTCGATGAACATGAGTTTGAGTAGGCTCCAGGAGTTGGTGATGGACAGGGAAGCCTGGTATGCTGCAGTCCATGCGGTTGCAGAGAGTCAGACACGACTGAGTGACTGAACTGAACTAAACTGAAACATACATTATACTAAGAAGTTTCAAGAATACTCAATGAACTTGGCACAGAACCAAAAACTTAAGGACACGTAATAGGATGAGGATGAGCTCACAGAATGGCCATGGAGTAGCTTCCAGACACATTATTAGTGAAAAAAGTTAAGAGGGAAAATAATATATCCAGTATAATGCTCTACTGGCTAAGAAATAATGGGAAATAAAATTAGGGGAAAAATAAACCAGAAACTAATAAAATTTATTACAAAAAGTGAGGTAGAAGCAGGGTGAGAGGATAAAGAAAGGGATGGGGCTTCTCTGAGGACACTCGTCTTAAATCGTTTTGACTCTGTGCTAATGTTTCACATGTTTTAAAAGTCAAAGATGGGAAAAGCCCTAAAATTAAACATAAATGAAAGAACTTAACTGTATATCACCAATAAATAATGATTAGCAGAAGAAAAATATTTAATCAAAGTAACATTACTCCCTCAGTGGAATATATTCTAAAAATATAAAGAATAACAAATTAATTACAATTTGGGATTATGCAACGTGGGAAGGACGGGAAGAACCCTGTGGTGTAGATTAGAAGTATCAGTATGAATTTAAGAGTTTTAAGATTATAACAAATACATATATATAGTTCTTAGTTCTTCCACTAAGGATCTAAAAACAATGTCACCTTAGTAGCTGAGCTCTTAAAGAATTAGCTGATTATAGGGCTTAACATTAGTAATCATTAAGAAAATGTTAATAATGACATACTACCTCACACTCATTAGGACAGCTACAGTCAGAGCCACAGAAAATAACAATATAAAATAAGATCTAAATACTTAGTGAGGACGTGGGAAAATGGTACTCTAGTATTATTGATGAGAATGTAAAAAGAAAATTGATGCAGCCGTCATGGTTCCATTTCTGAGTATACACCCAAAATGAAGGCAGGGACTCGATACAATATCTGTAAATGCAATTTCATAGCAGCATTAGTCACAATACCCAAAAGGAGGAAGCAACCCACATGTCCAATGACAGTTGAATGAATAAATAAAATGTGGTATATATGTACCATGGCTATGATTCAGCCTTAAAAAAAAGTAAATCTTACTCCAACAAGCCAAAGCAATCTTGAGAAAGATGAACAAAGCTGGATGCATCACAGTCCCTGATTTGAAGCTATATTATTGGGCTGGCCAAAAGGGTCATTCAGGTTTTTCCGTAAGATGGCATGGAGAAACCCAAATGAACCTTTTGGCCAACCCAATACAGAGCAATAAGTCATCCAAATGTTTGGTTTTGGCATTAAAAACAGACGCACAGATCAATGGAACAGAATAGAAAGCCCAGAAGCAAACCCAAATATATATGGTCAATTAATTTACAACAAAGGAGACAAGAAGAAACAAAACGTAGAAAGGTGGCTGCCAGAGGATGGGGCATGAGGAAATGGGAAGTTATTGCTTAAAGGTTGGAAAGACCATTTCAGAAGAAGATGAGGATGGTTATACAACAGTGTGAATGTACTTCATGCCACTAAACTGTAACACTTTTTAAAATTATGAAAATGGTCAATCTTACATGACACGTATTTCAAGATATGTTCAATCAGCACTTGGCCCAATGCTGCATAACTCAATGCTGTACTGTAGCGTGAATTAATATTTTTCCATTTTCCTTTAGCCTCAATACTGCCCACTATCACCCATTTCGCACTTACTGCTGAGCTCCAGCCTCTTCCTCGCCCTTGGGGTGACAGGATGGGAAGCAGTGTGACAAGATTTGGAAGTGGAATGCCTTGATTCGATCCTTCTGACCGCATGTTTCATTGTGGTCCAAGAAGGGCTTTCTGCACTCTTAGTTTTGGCTTCCCTGGACTTCTGGTATCTATGATTGTCTTCTTGAAGCTTATTCAACTGAGCAAACACTTCTGGAGGTAGTGGTTTGAATTTTTTCTCATTCCAAGATAGTTTCACAAAGAATGTCTTCTCATTTTTCAGATCTATAGGCATGACTTCATCTGGGGCTAAAGCTACTACCTGAATTTAGGAAGTAGAGATGACAGAAAGAAAGGAGAAGCAAGAGAGTCAAGGAATGCTCTATGAGTGCTATGATTAAAAAGCATGTAAGTCTGCATTTTTACGTGGAACATTACTTTTCTAAATAAAAAAGTCATGAGCGTGATACAGCATATTTCCACAGACTCCTCCTTGCTGATATGAATGCCTCATGCTGTTTCCTCAATCCACTTTATTCACCGAGGCCAGATTTCCCCACAAAAACTTCTCTAAGCATAGTCTGCTGCTGCTGCTGTAAGTCGCTTCAGTCGTGTCCGACTCTGTGCAACCCCATAGATGGCAGCCCACCAGGCTCCTCCATCCATGGGATTTTCCAGGCAAGAGTACTGGAGTGGGGTGCCATGGCTTTCTTCAAGGCATAGTCTACAATGCTTCAATAACCTACTGTGGTTACCGACTCCAGCAAGATTGGATTACTTAAATTGATTTGCAGTGAGTTCTAAATCTGACCCTACTTTATCTCGAGTCTTCAGTACTCTTCAAAATGGCTTCCCATCACTAGTGGCTTGTCACAGTCCTGCTCATTCCCACCTAAACGCCTTCTCTGCCTTTCCAAATCCACCCATCTAGCTGCTTCTACATCTGCCTTTCACTTCTTTACTCATTTAACTCAAAGGTTATTTTGTGGCACACAATATGCCCATAGATTGGAAAAATCTGATTATAGTCCTGCCAAACCGTGGTTTCCTTGCCCTACCAACCATCTAATCACCACATGATCACATCATGGCCTATTTTGGAGGCCTGAAGTAGCTTGAGAAATAACCCATACCTTAGTCTCCAGTGTCCCAGCTCAGCCTACACCTCATTAGAACCTGATTTATCATAAAATCCCATAACACAGATTTGCCTGAAGCAATTAGCACTCTTTGTACTGGTTTACTCAAGGTGAAGTCCTCATTTAAGCAAGCATATTCAGCCTCACAATGCTTTATGCCTGCCACAATCATAGCTAAATATAATTTCCCACTGAGATACTTTTGCCAATTTCTGCTCTTCCCTCAGGTCACAACCTAAATGTCACTTCCTCCAGAAGGGTCCTAAAACATGGTAAGTGCTTTCAGTAAATATTTGTTGAAAGGGAAGTAGGCAGGCAAGCAGACAATGACAAACAGGAAAAATTGATTTCTTTGAGGTAAACTGGAGCTAGTAATATATTTGAAGCCATGCAGTTAGGAGTCAAGTCATAAATAAGCTTCACAATAGAACTGAGGATCAAGATACCACCTACCCGCACACAGCCAATGATGGTCTCAAACTAATGTTGCTGTTACAGGTTGGGTTGTCATACCAGAATATCTCTTGTGTGTCAGGCTTCCGGCCCAGTAAGTGCTGTTTACAGACAGGGACTTCACAGAATCGGATAAACCACTGTACTCGAGCACGTTTTTTGGAATAAAGTTCAGAATCTAGGAAGGACAGATGGAAAAGGTTAAGATTAAGAAAATATGATAACATTTCATTAAGCACTTCTTATGTGCCAGACACTGTGCTAAGTACTTGATAATACTTGATTAATACATTATCCTTAATCCTCACAATAATTGTACAAGGCAGACACTAAGGCTGTCTCCCATTTACAGGTAAAGTAATCCCATTACAGAGACCTTAAGTAATGTGTCAAAGGTCACAGGACCAACCAGGTTGCTGACTCCACCCAGCACCCATGTTCTTCTCATTTTGCCCCATTCCCAATGGTGTCATCAGTCACCAAATAAATTATAAAAGGCATTTGAGAGGAGCAATTCTAATCATAGGCACTGAACAAATTTTGCAAATCTGTGGAAAATTCCCAGTAAGACTCAGAGCATAAGCTACTGAGACGACTTCTGGCAAATACATGCTTGCAGTTTTCAGCTTTATCATCGTAAGGTGCTGTTAACATCACTCCATACCAGTCTTAGCTCCAAGCGAAAGCACATACACTCATTAGTGCCACTATCATCACTGCCTCTTCTCTTCTTTATCTTGCTTCAGAGAAAGACTGAAGCTATTTGATGCAGCACAATACACAAATTCTAAAATCTATACAGAAAGGTCCGAACCGCATATAGAAAAGCCCACCCTGCTGACGTGCTCCCCCTAGTGGACGTTAGATTGATGATGTTTTCCTCCATACTTCTCCGTCTCTGCAATGTAAAACATCTTCATCCACTCTTATCAGTTCTTTTAGGCACACAAACTGCCACAGGCTAGGACTAACTATTACATACTCTCCTCCTAGCTTTTGGAAGAAACAGTTTTATATAGTTTAAGTTGTTATCCTTCATCTTCCTTTTGAATTCTGCCCCGTTTCTGCTTTTCAGTGCTTTTCTCTACTCTGCAGAGGGTTAACAGCAGAGAAAATCAGCAGCAGCTTGAGTGTGGCCGTGCAGGTCCCATTTAACACACTTTCCCTTTGGCTTCTTTAAGGGCAGTAGTGGCTTTCTGCCCTTACTGATCTCTAGAAAGCACCAATGTTTGGTTTCCTACCTTCTCAACACTTGAATACAAGTCCCTCTGCGTAAATAAAACACCTCGTGTTGTTGTTTTTCTGACGGAACATCAATCAACTAATGCACAATCCAACTTAAGAACTCCCGGGTAAAAGTAACTTTGCATGCAAAATTACTGACTTCCTGATGCCAAAATAAAAGACACATTTCTATGAGAGTGCAAATCACCTATTTTTTCCCTTCCTCCTCACTTCCTAAATCATCCTTTCCACTTCACCAATCCTGCCTTCACAGCCATTCTCAACCACTCCTAAAAACAATGGACAAGCTAAATTATTGAGACCCCCCAATCCCACTCTTTCCCAGTACTGCTCTAGTAAGTAAAGACATTTACTAGGTAGAAGAGGGTACAGCTGGTGCTTAAGTGACCCCATATGCACACCCGACATACCGCTCTGAGCAGAGGAATCAGTAACCACCCTTCTCCCCAGTCATGGAGTACTTCCCAATCATTCACAACAAGGAATGCTTTTCATTCCAGCCCCAAACTCACCGTCTTCAAACAACTCAACCAATTTAGCAACGTATGGATTTTCATCATCATCCCCCTCAATCAACACAAACTGTCCAACTTGGATGTGAATCTCAGTCGAATAACCTTCTCTTTTCACACTCATCTCTCTAGGAAATAACAGAGAAACAAGTTAGGGAATCTCGTAGGGCGGGCCAAGCTCTTCAGACCTCTTGGCACAGAAGAATATGCTCTTTAACTGGAAAATCTCCTGAATAGTTTTTCTCTGCTGACCAATTATACTAGAAACCAATACACCAGTCATATGCAAGTGTAGATGAAATGAGTTAAATGATTGTTTTAGCATGGATGATTAATCCAGAGGCCTCCTTATGAAACCTAACTTCTCTCAGTTATTCACAAAGAACAACAAATGCTTCCTAAGACATGAAAGCTGCCCAAGAACAACATGAAATTGTTCAGAGAAGTCTTGGGTGAAGAGGATATAGTAACATCTAATCCTACCCTGCTATCATGCAGAATTACACAGAACCTATCTGAAATAGGTAAGACATTCTCATACATATCAAACTTTATACCTGACATAATGTCTTCCTGTATCACTAGCTGCTCTATTTATGCTACTATCTTCTTCCATTAAACAAACCCCGGCTGCCTTATTGTCAATTCATATGGGGCTGCCCTGGTGGCTCAGAGGTTAAAGCGTCTACCTGCAATGCGGGAGACCTGGGTTCGATCCCTGGGTCGGGAAGATCCCTTGGAGAAGGAAATGGCAACCCACTCCAGTATTCTTGCCTGGAGAATCCCATGGACAGAATAGCCTGGTGGGCTACAGTCCACGGGGTGGCAAAGAGTCGGACACGACTGAGCGACTTCACTTTCACTTTTCTGGGTCAAGAAGATCCCCTGGAGAAAGAAACAGCTACCCACTCCAGTAGTCTCGTCTGGAGAATCGCATGAACAGAAGAGCCTGGTGGGCTACAGTCCATGCAGTCGCAGAGTGAGACATGACTGAGTAGTCGTAAGCACACACACACACACTCCTCAACCTATAATAACTAGTACACTTTGGATACAAGTTATTAACAGCTGAGCTTGGAGAAGCTATTAGTTTCAGGACTAAAGAATTCTCTCACTCACTTGTAGGTTTGGTAGTGCAGTTTTGGATCCAACAATGGCCTGCCAACCCACGAGTAAGTTTGTCTGGTCCTCAGTCTTGCAGAACAGTACGCCATGGCTCCTGTGTAAAAGTCACTAACTCTGAGTTAACATGACAAGCTCTGACGAATTCTAGGGCACAGTTCCTGCCTTCAATGGGTTCAGCCTTCTTTTCTGCCCCTACCACACTCCCACACATTTAGGCTTAGGAAGAAAAACTTTGAGGAAAAATTCAGGCTCTATGAAGATCAAACATAGGGAATTCAGCATTATCTGGTACTGTGCTTTATCTCTTCCTATTCAGGGAAACAGAAAGGTCAATATAAGAAACTACAGATATTTAGAAGTACTCGGCACAAGGCACAACAAGATAAGGAACATCTACCAACATGAAACTAAAAGCCAGTGATGCAGTCGTTTTAACATTTATAACATTTATAATCTAGGCAAGGATAAAAGGAAAATGCACGAAAGGACAGCTAACAGTACAAAGAGCCAAGGGAAAGAGCCAGAAAGGCCAGGGAAAGGACCAGGTCTTTTGACTGTTCTGGGAGGGTTTCTTAGAGGGGTTTTCTAAACTGAATATTGAATAATGGATAGCTAATTGATAAGATGGATGAAATGAGGGTTTCCAAGGGATGGAGGGAAAAACATGCAAGAGGCATTTGGGGGAATGGCAATGGGTTTTATCAAATGTATCATTCCACTTACATTAAAAACAAAACAAAATCCCAGTGTCACTAACCTGTACTGCTCTGGCAGTGGGAAGGAGTATTTTTCTTTGCAACTGACAGGTCCTAGATGTAAGTACTGTGAATAGCTGAAAAGAAACAATTGTATTAAAGTACATGAAAAAAAAAAAAAGACATTTTACTGACAATACTGAAATGTGAATGAAAAATCCAAACATATTTAACAATCTTTATAATTTGGAAGCGGCAATCTACTAGTCCTAATAATAATGCCAATTCATCATCTTAAGTTTGCTATTAAGAAAATAATAACTTTCCTTTAAATTCAATGCTTTTCTTATGGAGCTAAAGTTTGCCAAAACTGGGTTTAAAAAAAATTTTTTTAATCCGGTCTGACAGAATACTCTGACTTACTGAGAGAGGGACTAATAATTTCAGTCCATGTCGAAAACAATAGAATTAGAACAGTATATAGACATCCTGATTAAATAAGCTGATTTTCCTAAAGTCCAGTAGCATTATGTCCTAATTCTACTTGGGAACATTTTGACCCATAAGATTTTCTGCTTTTAAAAAATGTATTTTTAATACACTGTGAGGAAACATTAGCAAAAAGAAGATATCAAGTCAGTACATGCACAGCTTACAAATGATGCCTCAATGATTACTATTAAGAACATTTAGAGTGTAATTCACAACACAGTACTACTAAAATCAATCTAATTTTAACAAAATACATCGTAGTAATGAACAAACAGCAGACCAAAGAGTTAACACAGGTTGGAGACTTGGGTTCAAGTAAAAAATGCATTTGCATTCATTATATCCAATAATCTTTTGATAAAATATTAATAAAAGTGTTTGGATCTCAATAAATGTCCAAGGGAATATATTAACTCTAACTTCCTTTCCATATATGTTCCTTTTAATGGAACATGTAACATGAAACTATTAGAAGTTCCTTGGAACTTTTCACCTTTCCACAACGAAATCAGGCAAAATAGGCTAGTGAGGTACAGACAAAAGATGCAAGTAAATAAGTTCAATCATTTTTGAAAAAACGAAATATCACTGAGAGTGATATTATAGCAAATTGGAATCTCCCAACACATTTTCTTCCCTGGTGGCTCAGATGGTAAAGAATTCACCTGCAATGCGGGAGGCCTGGGTTCAAACCCTGGGTTGGGGAGATCCCCTGGAGAAGGGAACGGCTACCCACTCCAGTATTCTGGCCTGGAGAATCTCATGGACTGTGGGGTCACAAAGAGGCAGACACGACTGAGCGACTTTCACGCAACACATTTTCTACAATTCTTGAATAATCTAACTGAAGAATAGATGCCCTGATTTGTCACATAATCTATGATATTTGGTTACACTGGCACAGGTATCTCATTTTTTCAAACCAAAAACTGGCATACAGAAGGACTATCTCCATACTCCTCAGGTATTCATGTGTTTCTAAGGGCATCAGATCCATGCTTTCAGTGATTTTAAATAGAGACAATATTTTAGCTTACTAAAGCAGGCATCCTAGTTCAAAAACGAAACAAAATAAAATTTAACACTCCGTTTCTAGACCATTAGCTCTATATACTGAGACTAGTTAGCATATCTGTATGCAAGGGTGGATGATTTACCAAAGGCTGAGAAGGCAAGAGTATCAGAAGGCTCTCTGGGCTTGGATTACATAACCTGCCCCGTCTGCTTTTCTGAATCTCAAGCACACCAAGGTTGTTAGTCCCCTCAGACTTATACAGTTGCTGTTCTCTCTTCTTACATATCTTTGCAGGGATGGCTCAGGTCTCAGTGCCAGTAAAACTTCCTCAGATAGACCTTCACTGATGCCCAATGGAAAGTTACTCCCCACCCCTTTATACTGTCCTTCAGGGTCATGTTCTACTGTACCACTCTATTATCAAAGCAATAACCATTATATTACTTTATTTTTTGTACTTTCTACATCAGAATGTTAAATTCCAAAAGAGCAGGGACCTTGGGACCTTGTTTGTTCATAACTGCATCCCCGGGGCCTAGGTTAAGACTTCACACATAATAGGTGAACAAACGAATGAACAGGGTTTTAAAAATCATTTGGACAATACCAAGTGTGAAAAGGATGTAGAGTGGCCAGAACTCTCATACACTGATGGAGAGTGTATAAATTAAAAGTGGAAAACTGACAGTGTCTACTAAAGCTGAACATGTGCAAATCTTATGACCCAATAGTTTCAACAAAACATATTCAACAGAAAAACAAATCATCAAAGGACCAGAATGGTTATAGCAGCACTATAAAGCAGTGAAATTAAACCAATCACGACTGCACACGTGAGGAAAATCTTACAAAATAACAATGAGCTAAAGGAATCAGACACCAGAAAAACACATACTATATTGATTCCATTTATACAAAGCTTAAAAGCAGGTAAAAGTAACCTATGATGCAGAAGTCAGACTAAAAGGAAACCTCAGTGACTGAAAGGAAGCACAGTGAGGGAATGGGGTGCTTCTGGGATGCAGGTTACACAGGTATGTTTTCTTCAAAACAACTCACTGCGCTGTGTGCTTGGATGTGAATTTTCTATATGTAGGTTATTTTTCCATGAAAAGTTCAAACAATTAATCAGGAGTCCTTCTGAAGAGGCAGCACTTTCCTGCCCTTGACCCAGCATTGCATCTCATCATCAGCAAAGAGATTTCCCAGCAGGAGTGATGATCAGAGTGGAAAAGGAGGCCAGATTTGGCCCGGCAAAGACTTTGGCTTCTAGGAGACACACATTACAGGCTCTCAATGTCGAAGATACCAGAAATCTTGAACATACACACCATCCAGTCCAGGAGCCACACCCAAGAAAAACAGATATGAGTTGCAGAAAAAAAAAATGTCCGTGCTCAGTCACATCCAACTCTTTGCAACCCTATGAACTATATCCCACCAGGCTCCTCTGTCCATGGGATTTTCTCAGCAAGAATACTGGAATGGGTTGCCATTTCCTCCTCCAGGGATCTTCCTGACCCAGGGATAGAACCCACGTCTCTGGGTTCTTTACCACTAAGCCACAGGGAAGCCCTAAAAATAATGACAGCATATATTTATTGATCCACCAAGACAGAAGGTACAGCCAAAACTCTAGCACTTCAAGATAGTAAGTTGTCCCAACGTTACACAGAATGGCACAGCCTTAATTCAAGCCTTGAGCAGCTGGATTCCAATGACAGTGCTCTTAAGCGCTCCACCTTAGAACACCTTGTGTGAAAGTGGGTAATGTTAATACATGTCTAAGGGGAGGAGGCAATAGCAAACCACTCCAGTATTCTTGCCTGGAGAAGCCCAGGACAGAGGAGCCAGGCGGGCCACAGTCTATAGGGTCACAAAGAGTCCCACGTGACTAAAAATAGAGGCACACAAGAGTTTGCTTCTGGTGTGCTTATTACAATAAGCCAGGCTTCCTACCTGCTGACTGAGAGGTCAAATGGGTCTCAACTTCCTTACCCACAAAAGGCAAATAATTTTTTATTCAACCAATATTTATTTATTAATCATGCATTCTGTGCTGGGGGCATTATTCTATGATCACTGAGGATTAAGTCGAAAATGCAAAAGGATCGATTTATTTCCCCACCCTCTTTTTTAAAAAAAATTATTTTGGGCCACAGTATGCAGGATCTTAGTTCACCAACCAGTGATTGAATCCGCGCTCCCTGCAGTAGAAACACCAAGTCTTACCCACTGGACTGCCAGGAAAGTCCTTCCCCACTCCCTTAACCGCTTGCATTTATTTATAAGGGACAATGGTTTTTTTGGTTTAGTTTTTTAATTCTTTGATGAATGTTATGAAACACAATTCACACAAAATTCTGCGTTCAATTTCAAGGAATTCAGAAACCTTCTAAAGTTGCATATTGCCCTGTTACATTAAAAACTGTTGCAAAGGGACTTGATAAGCATGATCTCGCCTCAGAAACCCTCAATGGCATTCCCAAAACAGCAGGGAAGAGGGTACCACTTTTACAGACAACCAAAATGGAAAACTACCATATCTAATCATTGCAATTTGGCAGATAGCCCAAGATAAGAATCTTGCATCTAATTTCTCTAAGTCCAGTGCTTTTTCCAATTTGCCAGAAGAGAAGGCCCTTCTATTTCGGGGTTAGACTAGAGAAAGTAAAAGAGGTGCCACTGCAGTTAAGAACAGCTCGTCTGGGGGAAAAAAAGATCTGAGCAGGAGCTCAGGACCCTTAGTCACGAAAACGGACTTTAGTCTCTTTTTCCCTCTGGGAGCAATACCGACATACATAACGAGTAATAACTTCTGCTCCTCCGCTTCCCTGTGGTGCTTGTTACAGTACCCTGAAAGAAAGATGCGATTGCTTCCCACGGGCCATATGGATATAAGGTTCATGTGACTCAGGTCAATACTGACAGTCTCAAGGAGCTGAGGACGGGAGTGTTCACGCTTCTCCGCTGTTGGCTTCCGGTTTCCCACCGCAAGATCGCAATCCCCGGCAGAGGCAGAAAGCTGTTAGAAATCGCCATGTAGAAAGTTAGACGCTCCTAATGCACTTAGAACAGTGTCTGGCATTTAACAGGCGTTTAGTACATATCTGCTGAGGGATTTATGGCTGAATGAGTCCGCAGAGAACAAATTCCACAGTCCCGCGGCTCAGGTCCCTCTCCAGCCCGGGACGCCACACTCACCGAGCGCCAAAGCTTGTTGGAGCTGGGCGCAAGCCTCCTTCCAGCGTCCCCGCTTCAGGAGCTCGTGGAACCGCAGCAAATCTACCTGCCCCAGGGGGACTCTTGTTATAGCTGCCAGGCGCGCAACAACCCCGGAACGGAAGCCTCGCTAGGAATGGAAAGAAGGTGGAGAAAAGAAAATTTCGCGCCAAACGCCGTGGCCCCGCCCCCAGGGTGTCTCCAGGTTCCGTCAGCAGCCAGCCCTTCCGCCCCGCCCATCTAAGGCGCGGACGCACGACGTACATCCGCCAACGTGCCGCGGCCATCATTGATTAGGTCTGCGAAGCCGTTCGCCCAAGAAAGTTCCTAACTCGAAAACATTTCCGGGTTCAGATGGACGCTCGAACCGTTTAGAGAGGCTTCCTCCAAACTCATTTCTCTCTGGTTTTTTTAACCTAGATGTGACGTCTTAAAGGGCCCGACGGAAATAGAACGTCAGGCGTTCTAAAATGGCGAACCGTACGGTGAAAGATGCGCACAGCATCCACGGCACCAACCCTCAGTATCTGGTGGAGAAAATCATTCGGACGCGAATTTATGAGTCCAAATACTGGAAAGAGGAGTGCTTTGGACTTACAGGTGAGCAAGAGCGTGCTGAACACCCCCCATCCCTGCCCCAACCCCCGTCGTCCGATGGCCCAGTTTTCCGGAGTATTACAATAGGACTGGCCCCCTGGGGGTGAGATTTAGGGAGAATTTTTCAGTCGTTCGCAAGAATCTGAGCGCCTACTCTGTGCCTAGTGTTGTGTTGGGCTTTGGGAACACAGATAGATCTGATAGGACCTTATTCGGAAGGGTGTCACACGTCGTTTCTTTGAGGCATTCCATAGTTACTGGGTTCCAGTGTTAACGCTGAAGGTCTTAAAGGAGCGTCAGTATTCCGGAAACCAAATTTATATCTTACTACCCCCAAATTTGGACCATTTGCAATATTTTCACATCCCAGTCCTAATATAAATATATGTTCTTAAGAGAAATCTTCCAGGTCGTCTTTGATACTTGTTTAATTCTGGCTTTTTTTGGTACCTGTGTTTCCCCCGTGAACCCTGAGTTCATCTACTGTAAAACGAGCACAATAATACCCACATCAGAGGTCAACGGATAAAATGATTTAACCCAAGAAATCTAAGGATTAAATCAAATAATGTTTAAGAAGTGTTTGGTATATAGTTACAGCTTGTTCAGTCGCTAAATAGTGTCAGACTCTTGTGACCCCCTGGGCCGAAGCCTGCCAGGCTCGCTCTCCTCCACTTTCTGCCAGAGTTTGCGCAAATTCATGTCCATTGAGTCGGTAATGCTATGTATATTTAGCTACAGCCATATATTAATAAAAGTACTCAGTAATCAGTGGTGGTAGTGGTGCTAGTTGTTACCACTGTTAATTACTCCTGTGCTGTTACTGCTCCGCCATCACCCTAGCTATGTGTCCACGGAGGAGTCATATTGTTTTTCTGAGTCGCCATTAAATTTTGGGGTCATTGTAAGATTTACTTTGGGGGCCTTTTCTCATCCCGGAGGTGAAATGACTTGCCCTAGTTCACAAAACTGGTGTCTGATCTTGATGACAACCTTGAAAAGTTATTATCCCCATTGTCTAGATGAACTTTAGAGTTAGGTAGTTACTGAGGAGTGGTTTGTTACAGTTTTCGTCCTTCTAAATCTTATTTAATCTGGCAGTTTTTCCTCTAACATGATGGTGACAAGCACAGACTCTGAAGTCAGACTTCTTGGACTAAAATCCAGGCCCTGCCACTTTCTGGCTGTGAATCTTGAGCAAATCATTTAACCTTTCTTAGCCCTCATTTTTCTTAGCTGAAAACAAGGGCAATGCTAGAGCTTAACCTCATGACTTGTGAAGATTAAAGAGATAATATGAAATGCTTAGCAGAGTACTTGGCATATAATAATCTTTCAGTGTAATTGGCTGCTGTTATTATTTATTACACACTCGTTCTCCTAATATTAAGCTGTTAATTCAGGAGCACCAAATTTTGAGCTAACTTTAACTCTCTGCACTTCAAACCTGCAAAAGCTTAGTCCTGATATGTCTGCAATGCCACTCTGTTTTTGTTTTTTTAGCGGAACTTGTAGTCGATAAAGCCATGGAGTTAAGATTTGTGGGTGGTGTCTACGGTGGCAACATAAAGCCAACTCCTTTTTTGTGTTTAACTTTGAAGATGCTTCAGATTCAACCCGAGAAGGATATCATCGTAGAGTTTATAAAAAATGAAGATTTCAAGTGAGTGAAACATTTACTAGCTAATATAAATATTTTAATTTCATGATCCAGAATTTGGCTTTGGTTAAAAGAAGTGAAAACAGTGTATCTCGTTTCCAAAGTCCCACTCTGATATTTTGTTCTTGCACCCCTTGAATTTTTGTTTTGTCTGTTTTGATTGTATTAACCTTCTTCTTTACTTTCTGAGCCATGGTGACTTTTCTTCCAAAAAAGTATTTCACAAAACTCACTGACATATATTAAGCAGAAGTTAATGCCAAATATGTTGGTAGCACTGAATACTTGAGGATGAAGAAAGCAACATAAAGTGTGGTAAAGAAGAGGGAAACGTTTGTGTTAATTGTAGGTTGATGTCCAGACCCTGTTACCTATGAACTGTGACCTTGGAGAAGTTACTTAATTGTCTAAATTTTACTTTCTTTACCTGTAAAATGGAAACAATAATAGCAACTCAGGATAGATGTGAGGATTAAGGAAGAAAGAGCTGTAAATCTCTATCGGTGCCTGTCACATGGTATCTGGCCCCAAAATATAAGCTGCTCGAGGAGCTCACAGAGGAGAACAGGAGACAGATGTAATAATAGATTATTATTGCCAATCTCTATTCTAAGAAGTTTACATGCAATGATTTATTTAACCTCCACAACTACCCTGTAAAGTTATTATCCCCATTATGTAGGGGACAAAACTTAGGCACAGAGAATTGATTTCCCCAAGGTCAAATGCTGATAAGTGGCAAAGCTGGTTTCAGGGTCCATTTCTTTTGCCACTGTATTCTGTTTGTTATACAAGGAAATGAATTTCAAATGCCTACTGTTTATCAAAATGGAGATTTGAGTAGGTAGTTGGGGTATAGGAGAAAGGGAAAATAAAGGAATCTTACAAACATTAATGGGTAGAAAATAACTAACTTTTATTAGGTACTTACTCTGTGCTATATACCTTGCTTAGCATCCTAACATCCATTTTTTAATTAATATACCAAGCCATCAAATTAGGGACTATCATTTTATAAGGATTGAGAAAGCAAAAGTAAATTGCCTAGTGTTACAGAGTTAGTAAATAATGGAATCAAAATTTGAACCCAGATGACTGGCTTTTTTCCATAACCAGCATTCTGCTTTCCAGCAAGTAGCAATCTGTGTAAATTATATTGTTAATAAATAAAACCTCTACTTTCTGTTGTTAAATTCAGTATCTCATTTGATTCTTAAAATAATCCCGTGAGGTAAATAGGTTGTATCTTAGTTTTACAGATGATATAATAGACTATGAAAGTTGAACATTATATCTCAAGTCACTGCAGCCAGTAAGTGGTAGAATGAAAACTTGAACCCAGGTTTCCATATTTTAGCTATTTTTTCTGCTGCCCTATGCTGCCTCTAAAAATTTAGCTTTCTCGTCTACCAAAGAGAAAAAAGAACTTGTTTATCCACTGCTATCATGAGAAAAGCCACCTGTAAAACTCAGGAACTTGTTGGAATGGGCCGTGGTTTCACTGTTGTCTGTCTGTCAGGTATGTCCGCATGCTGGGAGCACTTTACATGAGGTTGACAGGCACTGCAATCGATTGCTACAAGTACTTGGAGCCTCTATACAATGACTATCGAAAAATCAAGAGTCAGAACCGAAATGGAGGTGAGTATGGTGCTAAGTATCCAGGCCTTCATCCCTGAGCCAGTTTTTATTTTACCAGTATCTCTGGCATCACATAATCCAGATTGTAGCATCTTCAGTCAGGTCCTCCGTCTCTCGTGGGGAGTAATGATACTCCATTAGACTACTAGCTTGCTGCCAGCCTCACCCAGTCTGCCCCTGTCTGCCTATCTTTCCAGCTGCATCTTATGGCAGTCCCTGCTTTGCATCGTGCTACATCCCATAAGATCTAGCTGCCAAATGACCTTTGCCTTAAAGTCCTCCCCCAGACCTCCCAAAGTTAGTTTTCCATTTGTTGGACCTTCACAGTTCTTTCTACTAGCCTCTGTTATGAGTGTGCTCGTACTTATGTAGGAATCTTCCTAGAACATAAGGATATCCAGGAGGGGCAGCTCCATACCTTTTACAAAGAGACACATTTTATGGTAAAATGGGATTCAGAGAATGCAATCAGAACTTTTTCTCACTTAGTGTCAAGATTAGTAACATTGGCCTTTACCATCTAAATATTACATTAAGGAGTACAAGGTTAAGAATTTGGTATTATTCTTCAAACTTTTGTTAGCTTACTTGTTCACTTGAATAAATACATACTAAGTGACAATGTTGTGCCCGGTACTGTAAAACAAACTGGAAATAATGTGATGAACAAGATGGACATGGTCCTGGCCATCATGAGATTACTTATTTATGACTATATTATGCTAGACTAAGATAGGGTTTTTAAACCTAGTGATAATTTGGGCCAGATATTTCTTTGTTGTGGGGAGCTGTCCAGTGCATTGTAGAATGTTTAGCAGTATCCTTGGCTTCTACTCACTAAAGGCCATTAGCACCCCTTACTTGGAGGGGCAACACCCCTGGTTGAGAACCACTAAACTAAGGTAATGTTTACCATAGAAACTCTAAAAAGCCACTTACCATGTAAGATACATGATTCTTAAAAACAGCAAATCACAATCACTTGAAACTAATATAACATCTTAGGTCAGGTTTGCACGTGTGCTTAGTTGCTAAGTCATGTCCAACTCTTTGTGACCCTGCGGACTGTAGCCAACGAGGCTCCTCTGTCCATGGAATTTTCCAGGTAGAATACTGGAGCGTGTTGCCATTTCCTTCTCCAGCCCAGAGATAAAACTCATGTCTCCTTCATCGGCAGCCAGATTCTTTATCACTGAGCCACCCAGGAAGCCCCAAGTCAATTATACATCCATTTAATAAAGTTTGCAAGACCCACATAGGGGAAAAGATACATATTTTATTTTTAGGAACTTAGTAGGTTCACAGGAGATGCTGTACTTGAGTTGTAAGTTTTATTCAAAAACATTACCCTTTTGTAATTCAGGACTCATTGTGCTTGTTTTAATGCTTGTCTTTCCTGCTAATTGGGACAGCTTCATTCATCCCATTATCCCCAGTTCCTAGAAGAAGCGTGGCACATAAATGGCTTCAATAAAGGGGAGTTGACTGGTTGAAGATTGGTGGTGATGACAAGGCAGTGAAAGCCTGTAGGTTGAGCCCACGTTTGACAGTAATCTATTCAGTGTTCATTTCCACACTGCAGTAGCTTTATTAGTGCATGTGCAGGCAAAGGGAAGGGGCTTCCCTGGTAGCTTAGATGGTAAAGAATCCACCTGCAATGTGGGAGACTTGGGTTCTATCCCTGAGTCAGGAAGATCCCCTGGAGAAGGCAATGACAACCCAGTCCAGTATTCTTGCCTGGAAAATCCCATAGACAGAGGAACCTGGTGGACTACAGTCCATGGGGTCAAAAGAGTCAAGACAGGACTGAGGGACTAACACACACACAGAGGGAAATTGCAGAGAATTCACACTTTCTCTACCAAATATCCTGTTAGATAACTTGCATAAAGTCTTAAACTTTTTGAAGTTTTTTGCTGTTTAAACTTACTTCCAAGTTACTTGAGCTTATGGTTTTTCTTTCAGAGTTTGAGCTGATGCATGTAGATGAGTTTATTGATGAACTACTGCACAGTGAGAGAGTCTGTGATATCATTCTGCCCCGGCTGCAGGTAAGAGAGAAAGGCCAAACATGCACAGCACACAGTAACACGTGTGTAAAGATCTCTCTACACACATACATTATAGAACCCATGGGCCTCAAAATCTTTAACTGACGTGTAGTTGATGTACAGTATTATATGTTATAGGTGTACAGTATTGTGATTCACAATTTTTAAAGGTAGTACTCCATTTATAGTTATTATAAAACAGTGGCTCTGTACAATATATCATTGTAGCTTATTTTATTTCAAATACTTTGTTCCTCTTAATTCCCTCCCTCTTTCCCTCTCCTCACCACTAATCATTAGTGTTCTCTATATCTGTGAGTGTGCTTCTTTGTTATATTTACTAGTTTGTTCCTTTTTTGAAACTCATATAAGTGATATCATATAGTATTTGTCTTTGTCTGATTTATTTCACTTAGAATAATGTCTTCCAATACTGTATAGCACAGAGAATTCTGCTCCATACTCTGTAATAACCTAAATAGGAAAATAATTAGAAAAAGAATGTTTTAATTTTTCCTCACTTAACATAGTTATGTTGGAATATATCCATGTTTTTGCACATACTAATAGTTTTTTATTTCATTTGTTGCTCAATAGGAGTAATATTCTGTTGCATGGGTATATATACTACAATTTGTTTACCCAGTCATCTATTTATGCAGAATTGTGGGGTGCAAGGTCAGTGTATAAAAGTCAGTTGTATTTCTCTACATGAGCTGCTGCCACTAAGTCGCTTCAGTCGTGTCTGACTCTGTGCGACCCCATAGACGGCAGCCCATCAGGCTCCATCGTCCCTGGGATTCTCCAGGCAAGAACACTGGAATGGGTTGCCATTTCCTTCTCCAATGCATGAAAGTGAAGTTGCTCAGTGGTGTCCGACTCTTAGTGACCCCATGGACTGCAGCTCACCAGGCTCCTCCGTCCATGGGATTTTCCAGGCAAGAGTACTGGAGTGGGGTGCCATTGCTTTCTCCGCTACATGAGCTAGGAACAATTAAATTTGAGATTTTGTATAAAAGATACTATTTATAACAGCAGCAGCCGAAGAATTGATGCTTTTGAACTGTGGTGCTGGAGAAGACTCTTGAGAGTCCCTTGGACTGCAAGGAGATCCAACCAGTCCATTCTAAAGGAGATCAGCCCTGAAATTTCTTTGGAGGGAACGATGCTGAAGCTGAAACTCCAGTACTTTGGCCACCTCATGCAAAGAGTTGACTCATTGGAAAAGACTCTGATGCTGGGAGGGATTGGGGGCAGGAGGAGAAGGGGACGACAGAGGATGAGATGGCTGGATGGCATCACTGACTCGATGGACGTGAGTCTGAGTGAACGCCAGGAGTTGGTGATGGATAGGGAGGCCTGGCGTGCTGCGATTCATGGGGTCGCAAAGAGTCGGACACAACTGAGCGACTGAACTGAACTTCTTTATTTCATTTGTTGCTCAATAGGAATAATATTCTGTTGCATGGGTATATATACCACAATTTGTTTACCCAGTCATCTATTTATGCAGAATTGTGGGGTGCAAGGTCAATGTATAAAAGTCAGTTGTATTTCTCTACATGAGCTAGGAACAATTAAATTTGAGATTTTGTTAAAAGATACTATTTATAACAGCATCAAAAATATGGATAATTTTGTCAAAAATGTGTAAGACTTTAAACAATATAAAACATTGCATTACTGACAAAAGTTAAAGAAGACATAATTAATGGAGATATATCGTGTTCATGGTATATCTGATACCATGACTCAGCAATTGTCAGTCCTCCCAGATTAATCTATAGATTGAATTCAGTGCCAATCAAAATCCAAATAAAACTTGATAGAACTTGGCAAACTGATTCTAAAATGTATATGAATATGGAGAGGACCTAGAACATCCAAAACAGCTTTGAAAAAGAACAAAGTAGGATAAACACTACTTAATTATAAGACAGTGTTGTAGTGGCATAAAGCTAGACAAGCAGATCAGTGGAACAAAGTGAAAGAACCAGAAGTAAGTGTATAGTACATATTTATGGTCACTTGGTTTTCTGCAGAGATGTTAGGGCAATAACAATTGAAAAAGGATAATCTTTTCCACAGATGGTGCTAAAATGATTAAATAGCCATATGAGACCAATGAATGTCTTCCCCTAGCTCACATTATATGTAAAAATAAACTTGAAGGGGATAATAGACTCATAAAAGCTAAGAGTAGAAAACTTAAGGAAAACATAGGTGAAAATCTTAGTGACCTTATGTTTGACAAATTCCTGTAATAAAATGTGAATTATTTATTAAAAATTAATAAATTGACTTTATAAAAATTAAGAACTTGCCTTTCAAAAGATACTATTAGAAAACTAAAAAGGCAAGCCACAGACTGGAAGAATACATTTGTACAACATATATCCATAAAAGTTCTTGAATCTGTACTTTATAAAGGACTCTTGAACTTACTAACAAGAAGGCAACCCAGTGGGAAAATGAACAAAAAATTCTAACAGATCTTTTACCAAAAAAAATATATAGTTGACCAGTAGCACGTAAAAAGGTGTTCTATATAACTGATCATTCAGTTTAGCTCAGTTGTTCATTCATGTCTGACTCTTTTCGACCCCATGAATTGCAGACGCCAGGCCTCCCTGTCTATCACCAACACCCAGAGTTTACCCAAACTCATGTCCATCGAGTCAGTGATGCCATCCAGCCATCTCATCCTCTGTCATCCCCTTCTCCTGCCCCCAATCCCTCCCAGCTTCAGGGTCTTTTCCAATGAGTCAGCTCTTTGCATGAGGTGGCTAAAGTATTGGAGTTTCAGCTTCAGCATCAGTCCTTCCAAAGAACACCCAGGGTTGATCTCCTTCAGAATGGACTGGTTGGATCTCCTTGCAGTCGAAGGGACTCTCAAGAGTCTCCTCCAACACTACAGTTCAAAAGCATCAATTCTTTGGCGCTCAGCTTTCTTCACAGTTCAACTCTCACATCCATACATGACCACTGGAAAAACCATAGCCTTGACTAGACTTGACATAGCTTTGACTAGACATTAATCATTAGGGAAATGCAAATTAAAAGCATAGAAATATGCATTATATACCTAGTAAAATGTGTAAAATAAGACTGTGTCAAGTGTTAGTGAGGATGGAACTAGAAGTTTCTCCTAGTTAGTCTTCAAAGCCTATTGGTGACAGTGTAAACTGGAACAACCAAACTTGGAAAAGTTTGGCAGTTTCTAAAGAAGTTAACCATTCAATCCAGCTATTCCACTTCCAGGAATTTACTCAGGAAATGAAAGCATATGTCCACACAAAGACTTAAGCACAGATAATCTTAACAGTTTTATGTGTAATGGCCAGAAACTGGAAGCAACCCAAATGTCCATCAAGTGAATGAATAGACAAATTGTGATGTGGCCATACAATGATACTTCTCAGCAGCAAAAATGAGCTAGTGATAAATAGCAGTAGCATGGGTGAATCATAAAATAATTGTGCTGAGTGAAAAAAGACAGAAAATTGTATGTACTATGTAATTCCTTTCTAATCAATGTAAACTATAGTAACAATAAAGAACAGTGGTTGCCTAGTTATAGGGTAAGGGATTGGGGAGGAGAGGGAATGAGAAATCGGAAAAGAGCACAGGTAAACTATTGGCGAGGTGGCTCTATCCGTTATACTGATGTATTGACTTACATTCGTATACAATCCTCATCAAATTGTGTACTATAAAAATTACAGTTTATTGTGTATCACTTATACCTCAGTGAAATTGTAAAATGTATTGCAAAAATCATGGGAATTCCTGTAGACTAAGAGTGTTTGACTCTCAGATTCTGATATTCTGTGTAAAATTGGTAGCACTGATGAAAGGATCCCAGAGACAGTGTTTAAGATAGGGCATGGGAACAGATTCTTCAGTTTTAAGCAACCACAGAAACCCAAATTGGGAAGACCCAGAGCTTAAGGTCTCCTTTTTGATGCTGCTGTAGCTCAGTAATTCTGAAACAGTTTGCTGTATCCCACCTTGCCTTGCTAGATAAAAGCCAAGAAGGAATAATTTAAAGATCAAAAGTCACATAGTATTTTTGCTGTTTAGTTGCTAAGTAGTTTCCAAATCTTTGCAACCCCAAGAACTGCAGCACGCCAGTCTTCCCTGTCTTCCAGTATGTCCCAGAGCTTGTTCAAACTCATGTCTATTGAGTCGGTGATGCCATCCAACCATCTCATCCTCTGTTGCCCCCTTCTCCTCCTGTCCTCAGTCTTTCCCAGCATCAGTCTTTTTCAGTGAATGGGATGTTTGTATCAGGTGCCCAAAGTATTAGAGCTTCAATTTCAGAGTCAGTCCTTCCACTGAATATTCAGGGTCAATTTCCTGTAGGATTTTCTGGTTTGATCTCCTTGCAGTTCAAGGGACTCTCAAGAGTCTTCTCCAACACCCCTATTCAAAAGCCTCAATTTTTCAGAGATCAGCCTTCCTTATGGTCCAACTCTCACATCTGTACATGACTACAGGAAAAACCATAGCTTTGACTACATGGACCTCTGTCAGCAAAGTGATGTCTTTACTTTTTAATCTGCTGTCTGGGTTTGTCATAGCTTTTCTTCCAAGGAGCAAGCATCTTTTAATTTCATGGCTGCAGTCAACTATCTGCAGTGATTTTGGAGCCCAGGAAATAAAATTTGCCACTGTTACCATTTTTTCCCTGTTAGCCATGAAGTGATGGGACCAGATGCCATAGTTTAAGCCAGATTTTTCACTCCTCTTTTCACCCTCATCAAGAGACTCTTTAGTTCCTCTTCACTTTCTGTCTTTATTTAGAGTGGTATCACCTGAGGTTTTTTATATTTCTCCTGGCAATCTTGATTCCAGCTTGTGATTCGTCCAGCCCAGCATTTTGGATGATGTACTCTGCATAGAAGTTAAATAAGCAGGATAATGATATACAGCCTTGATGTACTCCTTTCCCAATTTTGAACCAGTCCATTGTTCCATGTCTGGTTCTAACTGTTGTTTCTTGACCTGCATGCAGGTTTCTCAGGAGGCAGGTAAGGTGGTCTGATATTCTCATTAAGAACTTTTTGACAGTTTGTTGTGATCCACATAGTCAAAGGCTTTCACATAGTGAAGCAGAAGTAGTTGTTTTTCTGGAATTCCCTTGCTTTTTCTATGATCCAGTGTATGTTGGCAATCTGATCTCTGGTTCCTCTGCCTTTTCTAAATCCAGTTTGTGCATCTGAAAGTTCTTGGTTCACATACTGTTGGACCTAATTTGAAGGATTTTGAGCTTTACCATGCTAGCACATGAGATGAGTGTAGTTGTGCAGTAATTTAAACATTCTTTGGCACTGTGCTTCTTTGGGACCAAAATGAAAACTTCAGTCCTGTGGCCATTGCTGAGTTTTCCAGATTTGCTGGCTTAATGAGTGCAGCACTAACAGCTTTATCTTTTAGGATTTGAAATGACTGAGCTAAAATTCCATCACCTCCCCTAGCTTTGTAGTAATGCTTCCTAAGGCCCACTTAACTTCACACTCCAGAATGTCTGGCTCTAGATGAGTAACCACACCATTTTGGTTATCCAGGTCATTAGACCTTTTTTCTGTAGTTCTTCTGTGTGTTCTTGCCACCTCTTAATCTCTTCTGTTTGTGTTAGGTCCTTGCCATTTCTGTCCTTTATCATGCCCATCTTTCCATGAATGTTCCCTTGGTATCTCCAGTTTTCTTGAAGAGATCTCTAGTCTTTCATTCTTCTGTTTTCCTCTATTTCTTTGCCTTGTTCGCTTAAGAAAGCTTGCTTTTCTTACCTTGCTATTCTGGAACTCTGCATTCAGATGGATGTATCTTTCTCTTTCTCCTTTGCCTTTTGCTGCTTTTCTTTTCTCAGCTGTTTGTAAAGCCTCCTCAGACAACCATTTTGCCTTCTTGTATTTCTTTTTCTTGGGGATGGTTTTGGTCATCACCTCCTATACAGCATTATGAACCTCTGTCCATAGTTCTTCAGGCACTCTTGTCTACCAAATCTAATCCCTTGAATCTATTTGTCACTTCTACTGAATAAATGTAAGGGATTTGATTTAGGTCATACCTGAATGGTCTAGTGGTTTTCCCTACTTTCTTCAATCTGAGCCTGGATTTTGCAGTAAGGAGCTCAGGATCTGAGCCAGTCAGTTCCAGGTCTTGTTTTTGTCAGTCTGATTTCAGTATTGACCATCTGGTGATGTCCACATGTAGGGTTATCTCTTGTGTTGTTGGAAAAGAGTGCTTGCTATGACCAGTGTTTTCTTGGCAAAACTCTGTTAGCCTTTGCCGTTTCATTTTATACTCCAAGGACAAACTTACCTGTTCAGACTAGGTAAATATATGAGACAAAGCAGAGATTAGTAGTTACCAGGGGATTCAGGGAAGGCAAATGAGGAATGATTACTTAATAAGTATGGCATGTTTTTCTGGTGTGATGAGGAAGTTTTTAAACTAGTGAGAGGTGGTGATGGAAGAATTTTACACTTTAAAATTGCCAGTTGTGTACATTGTGAATTTCACCTCAATAAAAAACAGATCAAAGGGACCTGAAAAACGTCAGTATGGAGTATAAAATGAATTTTAAATATGATAAATGGGTAAGGTAAACTTTCTTAAGGCAGCAAAGCAGATGGATAAACCTAGTTGGTATTTGGTAGTGCTCACAGATGAGTGCAATGAACCACTCTTCCTCCAGAGGACTCAGTTACAGAAAATCATAGAAAATAATTCTGAAAATTAGTTCTCCTTTTCCATATTGATTATTATAGACTGTAGTGAAAAGGATGACATTTCAAATCTGAAAACCTGATTTCAGGGTCCAGTTCTCACACTTTTTATCCTTAGCTGTGATACTATGTTTAGAAATACTGTAAAAAATGATATACTCTGAACCACAGTCAGGTTGGGACTAAGGGTTCTAGAGTCCAGTCATCTCTGAGCAAGCGTGTTGATGCAAATGGGATAGTCTGCTGGAGTCTAGAAGGAAAGACCACAAAGCAGACCTCACTGAGGAGAGGACAGTTGAAATATGACTGATACATGTTACCATATCACTGAGAGGTGTGTTCTGGTGTGGCCTCTCTGTGTGCTGGATGAAGTGACCCTTAAGACTACCTTTAGCTTTGATTTGTTTCTTTTAAGCAATCCATAGGGCATAGCTTCTCACCTGCCCTGGCATTGGCATGGAGCTGCTCTGGAATGGACTCTTAATTTTATCAAACACAAATACTGTAAGTTAATACGTTGGTGTTGGTCACTTCCAAGTCTGGTGAACATCAGGGCTTCTGGATGCCCTGTCTGGTACAGTCCTACATCCCAGACTGTGGTGATCTTTTCCAAGGAACCCTTTTTCAAGGGATTCATGGCACTGAATGGCATCTTTATCTCATTTCTCCTAACCCTTATAGAATTTTGTTAGGGATGAATGAGAGAAAAATAAGAGTACAAATGCTACTGTTTATTTTAAGGCTATCCAGTGATCTGTATGTCCTTGGTGCGCACACACACAAAAACAAAAACAAAACCATAAGGGTCTTATGACCCAGCCAGTCCTTCTGTCCGTCTTGAACTCACCTTTGCCTTTCAGGTCCTTAGTCACTTAGGATTGCTAAATCACATCTTAAAAGAAAATGAAACTAGGAGGCGGTTTGTGTATATCCTGAGCCTTGTTCAAAATGCATGTCTGTAGACAGCTCCCCAAATCCTGGGTCTCATAGAGATTGGTGCTAAGAGCAGGAGGACCCAAACCCCCACACTGGACTGAGTCTTAGTGAATCTTTTAGTGGATTCTGGTCTGAGCTGCTCCTGGAAAACTCCCAGCCAACATTGTCTTGAACTATTGACCCTTGTGTGTGAAGCCCATAATTTCTATTCAAGGCTACAGCTATACTGATTGATACTCTAGTGACCTTAGAGTATAAGCTCACAGGGAGTAGAGGCAATAGAAAAGTGATATTCTCTTCATCTTTGTATTTATCTCTTTACAGGGACACTTAAAATATATATATAGATTCTAGTGTGCTAAACTCTCTAAGAATAACTGTGTCTGGGATATCTTTGAGATGAAATTGCCTCAGCTATTGTGCCATAGGTTTTCTGTCACTTCCAGAAGCCCACTGTTGGAGCTTCAGGACATAGAGGAGATAGAAGGGCCCTCTCTAACTTTCATTGTTTCCTCTGTAGAAACGCTATGTGCTAGAGGAAGCTGAACAGCTGGAGCCTCGGGTTAGTGCTCTGGAAGAAGACATGGATGACGTGGAGTCCAGTGAAGAGGAGGAAGAAGAGGATGAGAAGGTCAGGCACCTGGGAGCTTAAGGGTTGAAGGAGGGAGAATTACAGGGAATGGGAATGGTTTTTTTGTTTTGTTTTCAAACTTTAATTTTATTTAGTTTTAACCAAAAAGGAAAAACCCCAAAATACAGTATTTCATCATTGAGAATGTGGGTCCTAGAGTTAAATGGACTTGATCTGTATCTCAGCTCTCCTGTTTACTAGTGGCATTATGTTATGTAAATTATATAATCTCTATTCTCTCTTCTGTAAAGCAAGGATTATGATACCTTTCTTCTATAAGTATTAAATGAAATTACATACATAAAGCCCTTAGCTTTGGGACATTATAATTGCATAATAAGTGGTAGCTCTTAAACACTTGGGACAAAAATAATAATGTTCATAATTGAATGCATACTAAGAAGTAAACCTAGTTTAGGGAAATAAAAACCATCTACTGCATAGTCATTTCTTCTACTATTTGTTAAAATGCTGAAAACTTGAAAACAAGCAAGTTGTCAGGGAGCAGTCAGGTAAACTATTAACAATTCAACAGAGTATTAGGCCACCACTAGAAGTATTATGAAAAGTAACAAGTGAACTTCCTTGGAGGTCCAGTGGCTAACACTCCATGCATCCGCTGTGGGGCGGGGCGGTGTGGAGAACTAAGTTCTAAGTTAGTTCTCACTGGTAGGCGAACTAAGATCTTGCATGCCACTTGGTGCAGCCAGAAAAAAAAATGTATGTGATAATGTGGAAACGATTACAATAAGTTTTGTTTTTTTAAGATCTAAAACCTTTGTGATTAAAATTATATGTGTAGAAAAAGCTAGGGGGAAATATAAGAAATTCTGGCTTGTGTGTATCTGAGGTAGCGCAGATGAAAGTGTTAGCTCTGAGCTTAGCAGGCTCCATTTAAGATAAGTGCTAAGGGAAGCACAGTCATTCATGAATGGAAAGCCAGGCACGGCTGAGGGGCTTTTCTGTGGTGAGTGAACCAAAAATATGCATTTTTTTTAATGGAAAATTTTTATCACATACCAAAATGGAGAGAATAAATCTCCATATACCCATCACCTAGCTTCAACAGTGATCAGCTCAGCTGTTTTGTTTCCTCCCTCCACATCTACTCAGTTGTCTTCCACCAGTTATCTCAAAGCAGATCACAGCCATCATACATCTCATGTTTTCAGAAAAAACACGGACCCCTTTTTAAGGCACACCCATATACCATCGTCAGCCCTTAAATCAGATTCCTTAATATTAAAATGTCAGGTCATAACATTCTGTACAAGTTTTCAGAATTTATTTTTGTTATTGTGTCCCTGTGGACTTAACACATTCGTTTGTCTGTTTTATTTTCTGTTAACTAGGTCTTGAGTCTTTAATTGGATTTGAGGTTTTTGGAATGGAGCAACACTGCTTCATAGGTATACTGTACTTCCTCCAGGATGAACAGTCTGCTCTCTGTTCTCAGAGATCCACTGATGACTCTGCATAGATCCATTAAGGATTGTAAAATAATGATATTTAAAAAAAAAAAAACTCCCAAATCAACATTTAACTTTTTAAATAAAGTTTATATAAGAAAAGTAAGATATTTATTTCCCTTTGTCATGTTTTAAAATCATGAGTTGATTTTATAGTATTCTAAGAAGGTTTGTCCTTGGTAACATTTGAATTTATCAATTTAAATATATTTGGTGTTCTGGACCATTATTGTCCTTACTGATGCTGAAATTGTCCTATGTCTGGCCAGTAGAGGCCCCTCAACTTCACTTTTTGATGCAATCATAGTAGTTTCAGCCCCTTGCTATCTGATACAATGATATATTCTAGTTATGTCTTATATTGTAGCCTGGACCTAAAAGTAGCCATTTTCCCAAGAAGCTCTTAGTTCCATTAATTGAGACATGTTATTTAGAGACCAGTCTGGGCTTATTGCTACATGGTATTTCCAGGACTTTACAGTTGATAAAGCTAAAGGAAAAAGAAATTTTAAGCTTAAAATATACTATATTTAACCTCATCAGTCTTACATCTCTATTTCTTCTTTCACATTGGAAATCCAACTTCTTAGGAGATAAGCATACTAGTGTCTCATTACTCTTACATAGTTCTAGAATAATGGTACCAGCACTAGAACAGTAACGGGATTATTAGATTTTGATTTATTTGGTAGTGTGTTTTCATGTCCTTAGTGTTATCCCATATATATTCAAATTACTGTGTTTTAAAGTCAGTGGGAGGTAGAATTTGGGATGGGATGGGGAGGAGGGTATAAGCCATGTTCCTAGGTGGCTTTCTATAAGCCTGTGCCCATCACTGACCCAGGCCCTCTCTTTTCCAGTTGGAAAGAGTGCCATCACCTGATCATCGCCGGAGAAGCTACCGAGACTTGGACAAACCCCGTCGCTCTCCCACACTACGCTATCGGAGGAGTAGGAGTCGGTCTCCCAGAAGGTAAGGCCTTAGGCATTGGCATCTTCCAGGGATACTTTAAGCACTGGAGTTAGAAGTTTGGACTTCATGGAAGGAAAATGCTAGCCTATGGAGAATGTGTGCTTGCCAATGTATTAGTTGCTAGAAAAACACCACCCACAAAACCTCAGTGGCAAACATTTATTTAATTCACAGGTCTGTGGCCAGTGGTTTAATTTGGGCTTAGGCAGTTTCTTGAGTATAACATATGGTCACTCACTTGTTTTGCAATATTCTGTGTTGGCTAGTGTAGATGGCCTTAGCTAGGATGACTGGAGCAGTTCATCTCTGTGTGTGTCCCATTCTAGGCTAGGTTAGGCCTGTTCCATGGCAGTGGCAGAATACAAGACTGAACAAGCCCAACCATGCAAGTAATCTTTCTAGCATCTGCATCACATGTACAAATACCCCTTTGGCCAGAGCAAGTCACATGGCCAATCCCAGACTTGGAGTCAGAGGGTATTAAAATTAAATGACAAAGGACATGGATAACACAGTTGGGTTAAGAATTGGGGCAATTTTTGCAATTTACAGTGTCCAGGGCACCTACTAAGGTTCTTTTTTCTTTTTTCTTTCTGTATAGGCGGAGTCGGTCTCCCAAGAGGAGGAGGTAGGCCTTTAGTGACTTGTGATGAAGGATAAAGATTTGGGGAGGGGGAATGTTGTTGTTGTGTTTATATTGTCAGGACAGATATGGGAGTCTGACCAGTCATTTCCACAGCCCCTCCCCTCGAAGAGAACGGCATCGGAGCAAGAGTCCAAGACGTCATCGCAGCAGGTCCCGAGATAGACGGCACAGATCCCGCTCCAAGTCCCCAGGTACAGCATTGGGGCCTTTTGCTTGCTGTTGGTTGTCTCAATAAAGAAATGTAATAGGAGAAATTAGCCTTCTACAATACAGGAGTACCTTACTGCCTAGAAAAGGAAGTGGACATAGAATTTGAAAATTAGAGTTCACATTTTAACTGTCATTTACCAGCTTTGTTGATAGGATGGTGAGCTTCAGTTTTCATCTGAAATTATAGGAAGAAGACATGACAGAGTAGTGGTAAATCCCAGTGTGGTGTTAGTGAAATTTAGCCATAAAGCCCTGAGGGCTAAGTGGGTTCAGTTCTTTGCTACCAACAAGGTGTCCCTATCACAAGCCAAAAATTAACTAGAGGAAACAACAGCAGAGAATATGAGGGTAGAAACTGGTACGCTGAATAGCCTTCTTTCTCCTCCAGGTCATCACCGTAGTCATAGACACAGGAGCCACTCAAAATCTCCTGAAAGGTATGGATTAACTTCTATTTTGACTTAAGAATTTAAGTCTTTACTCAGAAATTAAAGTCCCAATTACAACTCAGTTGGACCTGAAATATTCTTGTGTTAATGGAGATATAATCTCCATCAATACAATTTAGGAATTCTCCTTAACTATAGGACGAAGTGGTCTCTTGCCCTGAAAATTACTAGAATTATATATATATATATGTAGTTATTTTTCTTGTAGGATTGAGGCTTTGGATAAAGGCATGAGCCTTAATCTCAGGAGACCTGGGGTTCCTCCCAGCTTTTAAGATTTTTTAAAATATATTTACTTCTGGCCACACTGGGCTTTCTTTGCTCCTGGGCCCTGTCTAGTTGTGGTGAGCGAAGGCCACTCTCCAGCCACGGTGTGTAGGCCTCTCACTGCAGTGACCTCTCCTGTTGCAGAGCACAGGCTCTAGGGCTCATGGGCTTAGTAGCTGCGGTACACAGGCATAGCTACCCCACAGCACGTGGGATCCTCCTGGACCAAGGATTGAACCCATGTCCCCTGCATTGGCAGGCAGATTCCTAACCACAGGACCACTAGGGAAGTCTCAGTCCCAATTTTTAATACTTAGCAGTTGAGTGACATTGGATAAGTCATTTTCATTTGGTAAGCTTCCATTAGATACCTCTAGAAACTGTACACTGTTGGAACCACTCGATCTCTCAGAGGTCATTTCTTCAGTAGTAAATTTTGGAGAGTAATGCCTAACTCAGTGTTGCTGTTAAACATAAAAACACCAAGTACATTTAATGAATATTGACTGTCTTTGTCCCCATAGTGTTAGCACATACCAGTCTTTCTCAAAAATCCTTACTCAGCTCCTAAAACAGCTGGTAAATTTAATGATTTGTATGTGTCACCATTTCAGGTCTAAGAAAAGCCACAAGAAGAGCCGGAGAGGGAATGAGTAATGGACTCAGTTTGGTTTTAATACAAGTGGCCTTCTGTGGAGATGAAGGCATCTGTCTACGTGGAAGAAAGATCTACTCAGTCCCAGGCAGCTATGAGAATATTTTAGATTTTTTCCCCTTGTTATTTTTGTTATTAAACTTGACACACCCATTTCCTGTTTTACTGTGGTTTTAGTTTTGGTTTACACTGAGATTAGAACTGTTTCGAGAATTCTGAGATATGTGCTGCTGTTCCGTTAAAAAAAAACCAAGTCGGTAAAATATATTAGCTCCAGGTTTTACTTCCAGCAGCAGCAAATGGTAATAAACATGAAAACTGACCTGTTAGCAGCAGCTTTATAAGAATGAATTCAGTTGTAAGGCTTTTTCTGGATCATTTAATCCAGTTGCATTAAACGTTCAACAAACAGTAAAACTTGACACCTATTACACAGCATTATTGTATAGTGTTTCTTCCTCCTTACAGCCTTGAATTCCAAATTAAGGTGCTCAGCACCTTTATGCTATGAGCACTGATATTATCAAGACTAGGCAGTAAGTAGCAGTAGGGCAACCAGGGTGAAAATGTTCAATGGAGAGAAAAAATATCTAATGCCACTAAGGGTTTTAACCTGAGTTATTGGACAATAGCACTATTCACAAAACCAGAAAATACAGCAGGAAGAGACCAGGTTTTAGAGGGGCAGGTAGTGAGAATTGCGGTAGCAGGGAGAAAAAAATGCATTCAGCTTAACTTGAAGTTTACTTTGAGACAGCTATGGTATATCTAAAGCCCAGACATTATAAATAAGAACTGGAGTTGAGCTAGTGATCTAACCCTGAATTGACAATGTTTAGGTAATTATAGGTGTAGAACTGAATGGAATGCCCAGGGAGTGTACATTTGTAGGAAAACCAGTAGTAGAATCATAAGTAACACTCACTCTGTTGAGGAAGAAGGGCAAACACTGACTGAAAATTGAAATGAATCATTTCAGAAAGGTAGAGGAAATGGGAGAGATGGGTTAAGGACGCTAAGGACAAAGAAGCAAAATAAGGATTAAATAGTGCCCATGGGTATTGATAATCAAGAGGGTGTTGGATCTTTGCTAGAGGAGTTCTATCTACCTGTACTTACCTTTCCTCCTTTAAAATGGAAAAAAATAATTTATTTCCTGCAGCTCTGCCCCTGGCAACAATTGTGAAGACCAACTGCCTCACAGGATCCTGTTTCTTGGGAAGTCCTATCTAGTCATAAGCTAAACATTCTATTGCTTGTTGAACTTAAGGACTTTAGCATCAATATTAAACTGTTTGGGGATCATATTTGAGATTTCATATTCTTCAATAATTGCTCTCCTGATAATATTTGAGCTAATAAAATCATGAGTTATTATGGTTCATCATACTACTATATATAGGACTGTCTTTAAAAATTAAATGAAAGTGCCTCTATTTGTACCTGTTATACAGAGTCCTAGCACAATTGAAAAAAAAAAAGTGTATTCTGGCTGAATGACCTATGGACCAACCAAGTTACCATCATCCAGTATATTAGTTTTAAAAGTATATTTTTAAAGTATAAAAATGTAGAAACCCACCCTAACCCCCAGTAATATTTAATACCAAAAATAAACCTTCCCAAGCGTAAACTACAAACTGACATGTCAAACCTCTCTCTCTGGAGGTCCCTTTGATGAACTACAGAATTGTAGAGCAGATGACTTCAGGACAAACCTTGCTGAAGGACCATTTCTGTCATCTGTGTGCTAGCCTACTGCATGAGTGAGGCCTTGGAACTAAAGGTTTACAACTTTCTTTGGCCTGTATTGAGAGACATATTTTACATCTTACTGCTACACTTACACGTATTCTGTACTAAAACAGATTTTAAGAAATTATTCCGTATGCAAAATACATTCTGATATTTTATGCATTATCAGTTTTACCGTTGGTCATACAACCACTAAATTGTTTATACTCCCCATAATTTGAATTATACTGCTTTAAAAGGTTTGCCATTGGGCATGATGACCTCTTAATACTAAAGAATGAAAGGATATGTATTCTCAGGGGCAAAGGAAACAATGGATTTGGTGAGAGGATTCCAATGTAACAGCCCAACTTAAAGTTCATTCCTCTAGCCCCTTTGCATTATTTTTGGCAGATCTAAATTTAAATAAGCACTAATCAGAAAAAACTGCTCACATGCTGGTCATTCCTAGCCAAAAAAAGGAACAAGTTTCTACAGATTCAAAAAAGATAAAATGATCTGTTTTTTTTTTAATGCAAGAATACAAGTTCAAAGAGATTAAAAGATAAAGAGGTGGAAAGTAAGCATGGCAGAGCTTGAAGAAATGAAGATTTGAAAACTGAAAATGAAAGCCTTACAAAATACAAAATAGACAAGGCACAGAGAAAACAGACTGGAGGAACTAAAAAATGGAAAAAGCTAGAGATAATAAAAAGATAAGGAAAGAAACCTTGCCTATGATTAACATATTTCTGAAAAGAGAATTGAGCAAATCAACTTAAAAAATTCAAATAGAAGAAAAATCACCTTCATTAAAGAGATAAAGAATATAGGCACCCAAGCAGAGAAATCAAGTCATGTATAGTGAGGGAATAGATCAGGATGGCCTCAGGTCTCCATTAAGGCAGTGAAGCAAAAGGCTCCAAAGGTGTAAGGAAAACTGTACCAGGAACTTTATACCCAGCCAGGGTTGTCCTTAAAATATAAAGGGAATAGACATTCTTAAGTATGCAAGTGCTTATAAGTATACAACCACTAGGGGGAAAACTGCCTGATGTTACTGAACAAGAAATGAATCAAATTAAGGACTTAGGGGAAAAAAGAAGCAGTAAAAGAAATGGCAGTAAACACTTTAGAAATTCTAAATAAAAATAATGGGAAATCGTTAGGACAAATATTTGAACACTATAGAAATAATAAAGCAGGAAGTAGAACTCAATTTTTTATGACGAGTCATACGATCTCTAAAACATACATGAAGCTGGAAAAAAAAAAAAACTCCAGCCTCTTCAATGTTTTCTATACTTGTCCTTAATTTTAGGAGTCTTTAGAACTAGATTTTCTTGTAGAAAAAAATTTTTGATAAGTTGAAAATTTTACATTTTTTTTCTTAGGTTAAATCAAAGTAAAATTAATTTGCTATATGTATTAAATACAGCATACGAGCTCACTTTTGTAAAACTTTTCCTATGGATGTGTAACTATATATGTGTGTGTGTGTATTAAAGAGATGGTTTGAAAGAATGAAATTCACTGGATATTAATAGTATTTCTGGTTTGTGGAATTTTTAGTGATTTTTATACTGTTATTTAATGCTCTTTTTGTAATAAACAGATTATCCTTTACAAGGAAAAACTGTGTCTGGTGTTTAGGGCTTTTTCATAAGCTTACCAACACATTTTATATAATGATTCATGGAATTGCAAATTAGTAACCACTTCTCGGCAATACAGCAATTTTGTTGTATGTAGCTTCCCAGGTGACGCTAGTGGTAAAGAACCTGCCGGCCAGGAAATGTCAGTGCAGGAGAAGTAAGAGACTTGGATTAGATCCTTCCGTCCAGAAGATCCCCTGGAGCAGGAAAAGGCAACCCACTCCAGTATTCTTGCCTGGGAAATCGTACGCAGAGGAGCCTTAAGGGCTACAGTCCAGGGGGTCGCAAAGAGTTGGACACAATGAGGTGACTTAGCACAGCAGAGCTAAATCAATGGACTTCCCTGGTGGCTCAGACAGTAGAGCGTCTTGCTCACAAAGTGGGAGACCTGGGTTCAGTCCCTGGGTTGGGAAGATCCTCTAGAGAAGGAAATGGCAACCCACTCCAGTACTCTTGCCTGGAAAATCCCACGGACAGAGGAGCGTGGTGGGCTACAGTCCATGGGGTCGCAAAGAGTCGAACACGACTGAGTGACTTCACTTTTTTAGCACAGCACAGCAGGAACCTTGAACCTTTATCCTATTTATCTAATAATCCCATTTATAAGAATTCACCATAATAGAATACAGTTGATCTTTGAATAATCTGAGTTTGAACTGCATGAGTCCACTTGTATGCAGATTTTTTCCCAATAAACATTACAGTTCTACCTGATCCAAATTTGGCTGAATCTGCAGATGTGGATATGGAGGGCCAACTATGGGATTTGAGCACCTGTGGATTTTGGTATCTGCCACAGATCCTGGAACTAATTCTCTGTGGATACTGAGAGCTGACTATAACCAAATACAAGAGTAGCCTATCCTATCATCACTTTACATATATATTTTATAAATGAGAAGAGCTGGAAACAGCAGAAATGTCTCTCTGCAGGGGACTGAATGAATATATAGTATGTTACTATTCATATTTTAAAATAATCTTTAATGGCAAAGGAAAATGTTAATTACTCCATGTGATTAAACACTATACAAAAATTTCAAAGCAATGTGATAAGTGTGTGTGTGTGTATTCTCTGCAGAAGACTGAATTTCAGACTTCAACTGATCTTCAAGAGATTTGAATTCATAATTTTATAGTTTATATGAAAAGTCTGTAAATTGTAAAACTCAGCTACTACCACATAAATTACAAGTTTTCTATTTTTCAACTTGGAACAGTTCTACAATTGAATACTAGCACTTACTGAAGGAGGGACAAGTTGAGATGCTGAAAATTACTACATAGGAACACTGCTATATAAGTAAAACTTAGGTAACTGGGTTTATTACCCCATAAATACCTTTTGCCAGATGGTATACTACCTACCTTTGAGAAGCAAGGCTGAACTGGGGCAGTCTCTTGTTGCAGATTAATTTGGGGGCAAGGGGAGTGTTGCATTGCACAGCTTTTGGCATTTTAGTTCCCCGACCAAGGATTGAACCCAGGCCCTTGGTAGTGCCAGCGCAGATTCCTAACCACTGGACCATCAGGGAATTCCCAAATCATTTTCTTTTTAATGAATATTTAAAATATGTACAAAAGTAGACAGAAAAACCAGCACTCTATTCTCTAAGACCTGAAAGGACATGAAATGCTTAGAACACTGACTTTAAAGAAAAATCTTGAATTCTCTTAGGTCATATTTTAACAGAAAAGTGTACATTGGGCCAGTTACCTATCTCATTATCAACAAAACCAATAAGCTAAACTCCACCACTTAGGAGGATTCCACGAGATTGTGAATGAAGCTTTTTTTTAAGTTTAACTGACCAACAACACTGTATTAGTTCCAGGTGCACAGCACAGTAATTCATAATGATTGCCAAGGCATGCTGAAGCTTTAATAAGAAAAACTAACAGCTTAACATTTTAAAAATTCCTTTCCAAGGCTATAAATATGGCAGGAAAGCCTTCCAACCACCTGCAATAGATTTAAAGCATCTTCCTTCCATACTGGAAACTGGCAAAAGCCCACGTGCTCTCCTATTTAAGGAACACATATCTGTGAGGAAGCAGAACAAAGATAATACACTGTTCTTAAAAGACATTTGTATTTACTTATTCTGCAGATTTCCAAATCTATAGCATCATTTAGTCTGAACTCTCTGGCAAGTCTCTCTCAGTTGTTCATATAAGATGACCTCACTTCAACGTAAAGTACCACGAACAGTTAAGAAATACACCACCACCAATACAAGCTTGGAATCCAACTATAATCACTGATCACGAGGTATTATTGGTACACATCATCCTTGCAAGTGTACTTTCCAGACAGTAATACAGGACTCAAAACAGTCTGGCATATGTTAGTTCCTCAGTAAATAAAAATTACCTTCCTTCCATTCTAATTGTCAGTATCAGTTTCAACAGTTTAAAAACTCTACTTCAAAGATCTGTTTCAATTCGATTCCCAACATGTAACTGTCCTAACTTTAGAATTCATTTTGTTTTGCACCTCCAGTTTTTTCAGTGATAAAATGAGATAGTATCTGCTTCTATCAAACTCATCATACGGGTGTTGTGAGGATCCAATAAGATAAAATGAAAAGATTCTTAGATCTTTTTGTAAACTAAGTCTGTGATTTAGAATAGTCTATTCACTGGGAGTAAAACAAATCTCTGGGGCTTCCCTGGTAGTCCAGTGGCTAAGACTCTATACTCCCACTGTAGGGGGTCTGGGTTCAATCCCTGGTCAGGGAACTATATCCCACATGTAGCAACTAAGAGTTCACATGCCACAACTAAGACAGGGTGCAGCCAAATAAATAAATACTTTAAAAAAATCTCTGAGTTGTAACATTATATTCCTATCATCTAAACAACTAGATGAATTAACCAAATTTGACTCTTGTCAAAAAGATTTATTAACTTAAAATAGAATTACTTCAAATACAGACAAAAGCAAATTTCTGTTCAAGTATGAATATTTTCAATATACAAGAATGTAAAAGAAAAAAAATTCTAAATCTTCAATCTTGAGGTTTTATTATTTTTTTACCTTTTAAAAAGTTTTTGGCACTACAAGGTTCTGTAAAGAATAGAAGTGACAAATTTAAAACACATGAAAGTCTTTCCTAATTCTTAAGAACAATATATATAAAGTCTGAAGCAACCAAAGTATGAATACAGCTAATAGAAAATAAAGAATGTAATTTTTAAATTCTCTCTTTATACAATTCATCAAGGTTAAACAAAACAAAATTCCCTTAAAAATAGGGTAATAAAATAGATGAAATTTGTATCACTCAATTTGGTGATACTAGTAAAAACTATAGTTCATATTTATATACAAATAATACAGCCTTTAAAAACAGTCTTAGAATTTAAATAAGCTATCTAAACGTTAAAATTTTAAATCAGAACCTGATTTGTTTTATTTTCCATTAAATGTCACTTTTTCTGCTGAATGTAACTGACACTGAGGTACGGATACCCTTGAGACAGCAGGATTGGCTGGTTGCTGTGCATCTGTAGACCAGCTGAAAGAAAATGGACTTGCATTACTCCGACACGTTTCCTCTTGGTGGGTGGGGACAACGCTCTCTACACCGACGGGTGGCACATCTGTCTGCTGGACACAACACAGACAGAAACTGAAAGGCTCGTGCCTATTTATCTGATAACCTCTTAGAATTAACTTTTTCCCCCTAAACATTCCCTATTTGAATTGAGATACTGTGGAGGCAAATAAGACTAGATAAAATGCTATTCATTACTTAGATCAAAGCCATTACTGGTACATAAGTACCAACAGAATATAATCAATTCAAATGTCATTCAAATCTCAGTTTTACTAAACAAATCGACTATTACATTACTCAACTCAAAAATTCTACTAGATTCCATTGCTTACTAAACTAAATCCAAACTCCTTTATAATATGACTTCAGCTGACATTCTCTAGCCTCATTACCTACACATTTTTCCATTTACCTCATCTACTCCTATTATTTTCTCTTTTTTCCTATTCTTTTTACTGAGGCAAAACTCAAGTGATTTTGCATATATTTTTGCCTCACCTAAGAACACTCTTCTCTAATCTCTACACAATCTCTGGGGGAAAAAAATTCCATATATTTCAAGACCTAATTCAAATGTCAAAATCTTAGGCAGTTTGATCCCTGGTGTCCACATTCTGCTCCCTCTGCTAGGGCAAAGTTAATGGATTCCTCTAAGCGCCTATCCTTGTCTGTTTTACATGTCTAGCTTTCCTAATAAAATATGTATTAAGTGTAGGTGTTATTATTTAATTCTGCTTGAGCAATAAGCATCTAAGCACAGTCTGACATACAGTATGCTCTCTCAATGAATATTTACTGAATTAATAAAGTTTCAATCCCAGATCCTGGCCTTTACAAAGGCTCCACTGTCCCAGAACAAAACCCACTCAGCCTTGTAACAAATATGTAAGCAATGGTACCTTGAGTATAGAAAGGTTTGTTGGGCTGGAATCTGGCATTTCCCTGATGCATGAAGTTCTGATGCAAACCATAAGGCCACGAAGCTGGGACAAGAGGGAAATGGGGTCGTGGTGCGTGTTCCCAGGGAATTGGAGGATTCAGTCCTGGAAATCCTGGCTCTGCATTTCAAGAACAAAGGAAAGATATATGTTAAACTTCAACTTGTTCATTCAAACATTCCTTCATTCCACAAAGATTTACTGGTCATCACTGACCAAGAAATATGCTAAATGCAGAGGATATCCTCCTCCCAAATTTTTTTTTAAATTTTTATTGCAGTATTATTGCTTTATAATGCTGTTAGTTTCTGCTATACAGCAAAGTGAATCAGCTATATGCTACACATATACCGTCTTTTTTTAAATTTCCTTCCCATTTAGATCACCCGAGAGCATTGAGTGGAATTCCCTGTGCTGTACAGTAGGTTCTCATTAGTTACCTAAATGTCTTATTTATGAATAATTTGAGAACAATTATAGTGTTTTATTAAAGTTTTTTTGGTTGACATATCTACACAATACTATATATTAACAGTGTCATATCAATTGTGTATACATATCAATAATGTACATATGCCAATATATGTATTATGTATAGTGTATATATGTCAACCAAAAACAATTTTAAGGAATAAAACACTGTAACTGTTCCTAAATTATTCATAAAGGAAATACTTAAGAAGACATATATAATAATATGTGGTAATTGCTGTAACAGATTGGTGGATGGTGTCTAAAGAGGGGACTAATCCAACTGTTCAAAGACATAGAAGGTTTTTCTAAAATGATTGACTAAACTGAATTTTAAAGGACAAGGAACAAGTTAGGCAAAATGGGAGAGGGAGGGAATTTCAGACAGAAGGAACAGTGTGTTCAAAAGCCAGGAAGCAGAAAAGTACAGCAAGTATGGGAAGCTGCAAAACAATTGGCAATACAGAGACAGACGCAAGGGAAAGCAGTGCTAAGAGGAAAGGCTGGACAGGCAGGTAGAATTTATATTTCAAACAACCTTAGTACGTCATTAAGCAGCTTACACTTTATCATAAAGACACTGCCAATTATCCTAGAATCAATTATATACTGGCCTGGAAGATTTTGTTACAAGCTGAGACACTGTGGTGAAATGGCTGAAAACAGGCCTTGGTGCCAAACAACTTTAAGTTCAAATACCAATTAAATATTACTAAAGTTTAATTATGAACCCCAGGTTGTTATGAGGATTAAATAAGATAACAAAAATAAAGTGGCTTGCACAAATTCTGGCATATAACCAGGAACTAAAAAAAAAAAATAGTCCTATTCTATGGCAAACCACCCCCACCAATCTACTTCCCTTTAAGACCTATCTTAAAATAAGTCTTTCAAAATGCAGTAACCCCTGAATCTTCTGGATCATTTCTGGAGGCTTTTCTCATTCAGGATCAAAATGTGGCAGGAAATAATCTGAAAGACACTGGCCCTTATTTACTAAACTTCCTAGCAGGAAGTTAGGAGGTACAGGATAGGGAAGAAGAAAACCAAAACCCATACTAGCCACACTCCTACAAGCTCAGTCTTCTCAGGAGGTAGCTAGTAAACAAAGCAGCTGGTTCACTGCAAGTTTGTAAAGCCAAGTTATAACTGAGAGCTGAAGCTGCAAAGTTTACAAAAAATAAGACTGGGTATACATCACTGCTGCTGCTGCTAAGTCGCTTCAGTCATGTCCGATTCTGTGCGACCCCATGGACTGCAGCCTACCAGGCTCCTCCTTCCATGGGATTTTCCAGGTAAGAGTACTGGAGTGGGTTGCCATTGCCTTCTCCGATACATCACTGAGATCCTTACTAACTGAGAAACATTTTTACACAAAAGGGTATTTTTAGGATATAGTTCAATCTCTCTTGGTCATTTTTCACAACCAAATATTTCTATAATTAGAGATAGCTTGAACAATTACCATTAAAGACAATTTGAAAAATGGGGGGAAACACTCATACAACTCCCTATTCTAATACAAACACTATTATCATTTTAATATATCCCCATCTGGTTTTTCCATTTTTAACATAATGTTAATTTTAGCAGTAATAGTAACTAGAAGTTGTACACCCATCCAACAAATAAAAAATATTTACTGAGTAATAGTTTATTATATAATAAAAGTATACAAACAACATCTATCTGACAACAGGCCCTATGCTGGACACTAGGGAGACAAGATAAACAAGAAATAATTTAGTCTCTAAAAGTTCAATCTAACACATTATGCAGACAAGTAAACAGGCAATTTCTACACAGTAAGACAAGTCTTATAATATGGATATTAAGGAAACATGGAGGAGAGAAGAGAATACCTAATACAATTGGAGGAGAGGATCTATAAGAATTAGTGACTTCCTAAAGAAAGTGATCTAAATTTTAAAATGAAGGATAAGTAAGTTAGCCAAGATTCTGGAGAAAAGCAGAAGGAGGTGAAAGTGAACAGGAGAGTTATTGGAGAGGACATTCCAGGCAGAGGGAACCAACCATTTAAGTATATAACCAGGGGTAAGAGCATGGTGTGTCTGTAGGGTGTTAATTACTTAGTTTGTTAAGGCTAAACCAGAGATCAACTAGTGGTAGAGAGAGGAAGAAGTTAAAACTGTTAAAACTGCATCAATATATCAAAAGGCAAAGCATGTGTCTGCCTTCATGGTTATATAACTCAGTTACTATCACAGTGTTTATCATGACATGCATACAATTAACATTTGTTGAATGAGAAAAGCAGAAGCCACATTAGAATGGCCTTGTATGACATATATCCTTTGATCCTTGAAATCTAAATGAGTTCTACATTCTGGAATTTCTGCTTAGCAAAATATACTATCTGTATTATTCCAAAAGAGGTCAGAGATTCCTCCATTTGAGTGCTTTAAGGAAACATATATTGATTTAAAACTATCACTAAAATTATTGTGAAAATTGATAAAGGTAAATAATCAAGCTTTTATTCTACATTTCCTCTACAAACAATATATGAGGATAATCAAGTAGTTAATAAGGAAAAGAATCACAGACAGTAAGTTACAGAAGAATTACAAACAGTAAACAGAAAACATAGATAACTTAAATCCAGGTAATGGGAGGGTTACACTTTACTCTCCTTTTGTGTTCAAGTTTTCCATGATAAAAGTTTTAAAAATAAATATAAGGTAAAACTAGTTTAACAGCATTTATCAACTATTTTTAAATACAGAAAATGAAAAAAAAAAAAAAAAAACTGGCTAGTAATAAACCAAAATATTTCTGAACAATTCTACCCAGGAATTAAGATTATATATGGCTTTCTTCTTCTTTTTCCAATGCTCTACAAAGAATATGCAATATTTAAATATCAGTAAAAGACTATTCTTTCTTAAGCTATAAAGGGTTACTAATCTTTTTCTTTTTAGAAAACTGCTTCTTAGTAAGGAAGGAGACAGTAAGAGTCCAAAGCAAAGATTACAGGTTTTAAAGAAAGAAATTAGTTTAAATCGTGGATCTACTGTGATTATGACAGCATAACAGTTATTTTAACTCTTCATAATTTCCTGAACTGTAAAAATAAGTGCTAATAATACCTACACCAAATGAGACTGCAATGAAATTTTAAAATAAAAAAACAAACATTTATATTTATTATCTCATTTAATATTCACAACATTCCTGTGAATTAGGTTCTATTAATACACACTTATTTCACAGATGAAACCAATGTACAAAGAGATTAAGCAAATGCCTGATGCCACATAATAAATGGCAGAGCCACAATTCAAATCCAGGTGGTCTGAATCCATAGCCCATACTCTTCACCTCACCTTACGCTCCCCCCCACAAATAATGATTGCCATCTTTTTACTCACATTTATCTCCCCAGGTTCAACCAATAATACAATTTATCCAACCTTTCTACAGACAGATACAAAAGAAGAAAAGAAAGGGTTACCAGAATTCCCCACTGTACCATTGTTCACCAGGGAATTTGGAGCCACAGTACGGGGCCAGTGTCCATCATGAGAGGAGCTAGGGATCGCCACGGGTCTGGCAGCAGGCTGTGCAAAGATGATGCTGGGATCGTTCAGGCCAATATTGCTGGGCGCACTGCCTGGTGCAGAATGGATCACTGGGCCGTGAATAGGCCAGGATGGGGCAGGGATCTGGAGGGGATGCATTGGCAACAATCCCATGTTGTGCATGGGAGAATACTGAGCTGGTGGTGACTGAGGAAAGTTATACATAGGATCTGGACCTGATGGGGGTGCTGGGTTCCCTGCTGAGGTGGGCCAAGCTTGGGTTGGGATCCTGGCTGGGATGGAGGCTGAGTAATGGCAGTGGACTGGGAAGAGTTCTGTGGAAATGGCTGGGGCTGAGGAGAATAAGATGGCGAATCAGACTGCAGAGAAAAAAAAGATACATTTTAAAATTAATTTGTGAACATCTTAATTTTATAAAAGCAGAAATTGTAAAAATATAAAACTATGGAGTTACTTCATCAGAATACTATAAACAGAACTTTCTGATATACATACTAACAGGTAATAACAGAACCTCATTTTATATGAAGGTAGAGTTTTTCCCAAGGTTCTCAAACTCTCTCTCACATAGGTTTTATCTATAAATCTTTTTATTGCCTAAAGAAGACAAAGTCCAGACAACATACTTATCACATAGAACCCACAACTCCAACTGTAACTAGAAGTTTACATCTAAATATCTCCCACTCACTTTCATTTAGCTCTTCAACAAGTATTTACAGGGTGTCAGTTATGTACTGGGCATTGTTCTAGGTATTAAAAATAAAATAGTAACATGTATGCCCTCATGAAGCTTAAAGTCAATAAGGAAAAAGAGGAGGAAGAGATAAAAATTACATAAGCAATCACAATAAAGTATAATGATTACTATGATAAAGACTGTATAACGTATAATGAAATCCCAGAGCAGGAATACTTAAACCCACTTTGGGAGAAGAAGAGAAGACAAGATGAAAGAAAGTGGAAATCAAGGAAATCTTCCTGAAGGAAGCGACTTTTAAGCTGAGACTTAAATAGAAACCAATATGATAGAGAGTAGAGAAAAAGGAGAAGGCAAGATTCAGTTAGACAGAACAACATAACTGAATGTATACACAAAAGCACATGGCCTTTTAAAGTAATTGGAATCTGAAATGATGGTTACCTAGGCTAGGGAAGCAAATGGATGTGAACTATTTTTATAGATAGAAACAACAGGACCTGGTGACTGGTTGGATGCAGAGGTTGAGGAAAAGTAGTAGTTCAGGAAACTAGAGACAGTGAGATCATTCAATGAGATGGAGAAGGCAGGAAGAAGAGGCAAACTTGGGAAGCTGGAAAAAAAATATAAGGTACATTCTAGACCTGTTGAAGCTGAAGTGCTTTGTGAGACCTTGAATAGCAAAGTCCATTCGTCAGACTCTTACCCAATCTCAGGTGAGGTGAGTGCTAGAAGTAGAGGATGAAAGTTGGGGGCATCATAGGAAAGTGGTTAGAGCACAGGTTTTGGAAACAGAACCTAAGGAAACAAGTTCTGGTTCCAAGTGTTTATTGACCTCAGGCAAAAAACTTAAATCTCAATTTCTTCACCTGTAAAGTATAAATAATAGAATCTACATCATAGGTTTTTGTGAAGATTAACTAAAACAATATATGTCAAAAACATAAACACCAAATCCAGAATAGTAGATACATTTTAGCAGCAAGGAAAGTATAGCAGGAAAGTTTTAAGAAGGGAACAGCATCCAAGAGGAATGCATAGGGGTTGTCAACTGTGGATATTCTTTAATAAAACCAAAATAACAAAACATTGAGAACTGTTAAAGCCTGGTAGTAGTGCATGGATGTTTATCATTTTCTATACTTCTTCAGTATTTAAAAAATATTTAAGAAGAAGAAACAGGAAAAATGCATACATAGCAAATAGCAATCAATCAATGTTGTTACTGTAATATAATTGTTATTATATAATTTTTATGAAAATGTCAGACCCATAGTAGTACATATTCAAGTGTTGGAGGTAGGGTTAGTGGGATCCTAAATGTTTTTTTTAAGACAAGTTCTACTATTGCTCTTCAAATGCTCTAAGAATTTTTTTCCAAAACACAGATCACATCAGATTTAGCATGTTTAATAGTTAACAGCTTTGAAGTGATGTAGACCTGTGTTTGAATCTTTTAATTCCTCTTATTCTCAGCTTCCCAATTTGTAAAATTTGATCATACCAATACCTATCGCTTCACATGGCCATTCGAAGGATTAACGTGATATCGGTATGAAGCACTAAAGCACAATGTCAGATTTAGAATAAGCATTCAATTAGTATTTACCTAATTTAAAATGTGCAAGGTGAATACATTTTTAGACAAAGGTTAGAGCAACTCAGCAAAGATAACATGAAACCTGTGAATCAGAAACCTAATTAAATACTCTGTCTTTTACAGGATACATTTCACTAGGTATCCATATTAGCAATGAGAAGCCACAAAATTTGAAGCAAATGAAATATCATGCATGTACTGCCTTAACAGTACTAAACCCTTAATACATCTCAATTTTGGGGTCTATTTTTAATTAACAGTGTTCTTTCATTATAGAATATTCTTCCATATTCTTGCATTATGCAAAACCTAAAACCTCAAAGTTATTACCTTATTAAAATCCAACCAACAACCTTATTTGGTAGTTACCTTATTTTATAAATAAGAAATAGGTTCACTGAAGTTAAGTATCTTGCCCATAGATTAAAACTCAGATCTATATTACTCCAAAAGAAATGCTCATTCTAGCTGATGTGCCTAGCAAGGACATCTCTATAAAGCATTGTGTAATCTGAAAGACTGAATTTGCCAATCACAAAGATCAGTCTTATCACCCACCAAAATTAGAGCTGTTTTCCTGCCAAGACCAACCCATCTGCAAGCAGAGTACTCACGCATTCTGAGGACTGCCTAGTCCTTATGGACTGATCACCTTGTTGCTGGGCTGAACCAGCCACCTGCTGGGCATTTACAAGATTGCGGACCAGCTGGGCTGCTAAGAGAAGACATCAAAAAGAAATTCAATAGTTAAAATAACAGAGAAATAATAATCAATAAACTCCCTTCTTCAGTACAACAGTCTCAAATCTGCAATTTTATAAACTTGGACTTTTAAACTATGTTTATGTTACCAAAGAACTTTTTAACAACTCATTTTTTAATTTAAGCCATTTCTCAATCCTTAGAGCATTAAAAAAAAATACAGTGATTCTGGAAACAAGAACAAATATCATACTGTTTTTAAAGATTATACTTTATTTAAGAAAATAACTCTGGCAACAAGAATCTGAATAACTAGAAATCATCACAAACATTTTGTTTTTTTTCTTTCAGTAAACTGTCATCTGGGTTTCTAATTCATAAAATTCCCTATGAAATATAATAAGAACAGATCTCTCTCTCATAAAAGATATGGGAAGAGATACAATTTCTCCCATATGTTCCCAGAAAAACAATCTCTCATTAACTTTTGGGGGTGGGTAGTTAACTTTTGTTAACTTTTCATAGCAAGAGAAATAAAGACTATAACTCAAATCCAAAAAATACTTGGAGGGAGCTGACTGAATACAACAGACTGCTAAGACCTTGATATTAAACATATTCAAATACTATTCAAAATAAAAACCTAAATTTTCTCTTTAATAAATTAAAAGACCTAAAATCATACAGCTATGTTTAGAATAAAGAAGAATCAGGGTCCTTAAAATGACATCAACATAAATGACACTATTTCCACCAAAAACTATTTTTGGTTTTTTCTATTTACCTGCCACACTGCTATTCCTCTGACGGGCCAGCTTGACCTCTGGGCACTCCCTTCGCACATGTCCTGCATCTCCACAGATAAAACATCTGAGGTCTCTGGGGTCTCTAAAGTCTCGAGTGTCGTGGAGGTCTCGGGGGTCAAGAAGGTCTCGGGAGTCTTTCTCCTCTTCATTCCCTTCTTTCTCTTCTTCACTGTCTTTCTTCTTTAGTCTAAATAGTAAACTGCTGATACCAATAATGTGGGGCTAGGGACTTATAAACCGAGGGAACTATAGAATAAACTAAACTATACAAGAGCCTCACAATAAAGGGACATTGTTTCATGCACTTTTTTTGAAGGCAAGAGTTCTCACATACCTACTCATATGGCAGACACTGGGTATTCTAGTAGTTTCATAATACAATATCAATTTTTAATGTTTAATAGAAAATTCTAATTCTACAATCCTTAGTCTAATATTTATTATCTCCATTTTAGAGAGAAAGATATTTGAGACTTAGAGAAAGTGTTTCTCTAAATTTAATAAATAACAGTGATGGAAATTACGAACTTGTTCTGTATGAAAAGTTCTAAGCTCCCTACATTAAGTAAGGCTTGATGACTAAAAAGGAATTTCCCAGCCTATTAACATAGTATATAGAACACAGGAAAGTATCACAGACATATTTTCAGGGAGCATAGAGGATGTATATTCCTTAAGGGAAAGAGTATATAGGCATATCTTACAATATATACCTCAAAGATTCATTTAATTATTTTTTAATTATTTGTTTTTGTAACAGTGAGGTTCTCAGCAAGAACCTCGTATCTTGGTCTTTTTTCCCCCTTGGATCCTAGCACGGTTTCCAGCATACAGTAGGTGTTAATAAATACTTCTGAAGTTTAAAAAGCCTTAATGAATAGATGAACAAATAATAAACATCATGAGACACCAATGTACCAGGAATAAATCTCACTCTTTCACAAAACACCACTCAAATATACATTTACCTAAGGGTCAACTTCAAGCTCTAAACTTTCTCAATTTAAACATATCTAAACACAGTTATACCTTCAATTTGCCTTATATTTATTTTCCCTACAATGTTGATACATAATCATTTGCCAACCTTCTCCTTTTGGGGCAGTCTTTCATATAGTGGCCTATTTTTCCACACACACGGCAACATCGATCATTGGGAGCCAGTTCTCCATCTGTTAATACTCTGGAATCAAAGAAGTACTCCTAGGAAGAAAATACAACTTTACTAGGGAAAAAAAAAAATCACTATAAACTTTTGAATCCAAATGGAAAACAGACCAGGACCCAAAAGTAATTCTTTTAAAAACAAAATAAATATCAACAAGTATTTCACTGTAACTAAAACCATGATATGAAAACAAGATTCAGAATTATCATCATCAATATCACAGCTGCTAACAGTACTAATCACTTCATATTAACACTTTTTTCTCATTCATCTGTAACATCTTTGTGTAATATCCCGATAAAGTAGATACTATTTTCCTGCTCATTTTATAGATGAGGAAATGAGGCTCCAAGTCTCGGAAAGTTCAAGCCGTTTGCCCACAGCAAAAAAAGCTAGTAAGAAAGAGATAAACGATTTCAAGCTAAGTCTGTCTGATGACAAATCTCATGCTTTCTGCCCCACCAGGCTACTTCCACAAAAGAATGAGTATCTTTACAAAAGAATTCTATGTAAATAAATCAGTCTTCTGGTTTGTTTAAAATATCACTGGATTTACATTCAACATTTCAAGAATATGTAATATTTACTATACAAAGTAGAATATACCTAAAAAGAATACAGAGAACCAATAAGAATTTAAATCATTTTCCCAAGTCTTTGAAGAATCAGCTCATTTTTGCTTTATCTTACTACCTTTGTTATCTTTCTAAGCTTAAGTTCAGTTTTGCACTATCACAACGACTAGTTTATCCTGACAATACCCATATCTTTGGATGGCAAGAGAACATGTCTACTTAGTACTCTGATTTCTTCAAATCTATCTAATGTCAGGGATAAAAGTATGAGAGAGACACCCACTACATAGCTATTAGAAAAGAAAAAAGATAGCAACAAGTATTGTGAGGATGTGAAAAAACAAACCTTCATATATTGCAGGTAGGAATATAAATAGTCCAATTCTTTTAAGAAACAGCTTGGTAGCTCCTCAGAAAGTTAAACATAAACTTATTAAAATGACCCAACAATTCTACTGTTATGTATATGCTCAAAAGAAATGAAAACATACATCCACAGAAAATTGTGTACACAAATATTTATAGCAGCACTACTCATAGCAGCCAAAGAATAGAAACAATACAAATTTCCAACAAACTGATGAATGAATAAATAAAATGTAATATAACCATACAATGGAATATCATTCAACCATAAAAAAAAAGAATGAAGTATTGATATATACTACAGCTTGAATGAACCCGAAATACATTCTGCTAAATGAAAGAAACCAGTCACAAAAGGCTACACATACTCTGATTCCATTTTCATAAAACGTCCACAATAGGCAAATCAACAGAGTGAGAGGAAAAGGAAGGAGGACTGACTGCTAATTGGGACAGGAGTTTCCTTGAGAGAGGACAAAATGTTCTAATTAGATGTGGTGATGGTTGTACAATCCTGCAAAAAATACTCAAAAACACTGAATTACTCACTTTATATAGGTGAACACTAAAGTACATGAATACTAAAGTACATGAATTATTTCTCAATAAAACTGTATTTCTAAAAAAGAACACAATATAATTCTTTACATTTACTATTGATGAAGTCAATATAATTGATTAAACTCTTCATTATCATTTTTTCTGATAAGACAAAAATGAAAGCCTTTCTTAATTTACCTGGTTGCTTATGGCAAAATCTAGGAAATCACCGTGATTTCTCCTCAACTCATCACCTCTAATTAATCACCAGGTTGTATCCATTCTATTCCCGAGTATCTATCTCTTTAATCAATTTTTCTTCATCCCACCTTCCTAGTTAAGGTGGCCTAGACCTGGGGTCAGCAAACTTCTTCTGGGAAGAGCCAGACAGTTAAAATTTTAGGTGTTGAGGTAAAATTAAAGACATTATATTGTACAGGTACTTATAAGAGAGAAAATTCTCACAAAAATTTTATTGAAGAATTTCAAAATATATTAATAATAACAGAGTATATAATGTCTTTATAATGTAAGTTTACTAATTGGAAAAAAGGAACACTTTCTGAGGGAGACATTTGCTTAATTGGAGTTCAAAGTCAGTGCTCCCTATCATTAAAATAGAAGGCAAATTGTTAATCCTAATGTGCAGTTACATTTTATCTATTTCATCTTTGAAAATATTCTTCACAGATGAAAAGATTGAATCTTTAAGGTACAGAAGTACAGAAAATAATGAATGGATCTAGAGCACCTATGGAAGGACTAGGCTCTGATAAAGGTGTATCTGGTAACTGGCCAGAAAGATGTGAAGCAGAATGACTGAGTTCACCCCTTCTCAGTTGTGTCTGACTCTTTGAGATCCCATGGACTATACGGTCCATGGAATTCTGCAGGCCAGAATGCTGAGTGGGTAGCCTTTCCCTTCTCCAGGGGATCTTCCAGACCCAGGAATCGAACTGGGGTCTCTTCGCAGGCAGATTCTTTACCAAATGAGCTATCAGGGAAGCTCCCTTCTTAGAGAAACACCAAAATAACAACTAACTGCTGAACAATTGTTGAACAATAAAAACAAAAAGGCTGGAACCCACCAAAAAAGACACCTATGTCCAAAGATGAAGAAGCCACAACAAAATTGTAGGAGAGGCACAAGTGCAGTAAAATCGAATCCCATACCTGCTGTGTGGGCAACTCACAAACTGGAAAATAATTATACCACAGAAGTTCTACCACAGGACTGTAAGCCCTGAACTTCATGTCAGGCTTCCCAGCCTGAGGATCTGGTAACAGGAAGAGAAGCCCCCAGAGAATCTAACTTTGAAGGTCAGTGGGATTTGATAGCAGAAATTCCACGGAACTGGGAAAAACAGAAATTCCACTCTGAAAAGGAGTACACAAGGACCTCTAGGTACCAGGACTCAGGGGAAAAAACTGACTTCATAAGAAACTGGGCTAGATCTACCTGCTATTATTGGAGGGTTTCTGGCAGAGATGGGGGATGGAGCTGTGGCTCACTCTGGGAACAAAGACACTTGCAGCAGCAGTTTTAACGAGCATGCATTGGTGTGAGTCCTCCTGGAGGCTACTATTTCGTCCCCACAACCTTAACCCCATTCAACAGCCTGAAAGCTCAAGTGCCAGGACACCTGAGGCCAAACGACCAACAAGACTGAAACACAGCCCCCATCAGCAGACAGGTCACTTAAAGTCTTCCTAAGCATGGCCCTGACCACCAAAAGGACAAGACCCAGCACCACCCACTAGCTGACAGGAACTAGACCCTCCCATCAGGAAGCCTGCACAAGCCTCTTAGCCTCATCCACCAGATGGCAGACAGCAGACACAAGAACTACAATCCTGCAGCCTGCAGAATTAAAGCTATAATCACAGAATGTTAGACAAAATGAGACAACAAAGGAATGAACAAAAGAAGGAATAAGATAAAATCCCAGAAAAACTAAATGAAGTGGAGATATGCAATCTAGGGTTTAAAAAAAAAAAATTCAGATTAATGGTAGTGAAGATGACCCAAGATCTCAAAAAAAATGGAGGCACAAATTAAGAAGATGAAAGAAACGTTTAACAAAGACACAGAAGAACTGAAGAACAAACAGAGATGAACAATACAATAACCAAAATGAAAAACACACTAGAAGGAATCAACAGCAGAGTAACTGAGGCAGAAGAAAGGATAAGTGATCTGGAAATCAGAATGGTGGATATCACTGCCATGGAACAGAATAAAGAATGAAAAGAAATGAAGACACTCTAAGAGACATCTGGGACAACTTTAAAAGCCTCAAACATTCACATCATGTAGTCCCAGAAGGAAAAGAAAGAAAGAAGGGACTTGAGAAAATACTTGAAGAGGTAATAGCTAGAAACTTACCTAACATGGGAAAGGAAATAGTCATCCAATTCCAGGAAGGTCAGAGAGTTCCAGGTAGAATAAACCCAAGGAAGAACACACCAAAACAAATAGGAATCAAATTGACAAAAATTAAAAACAAAGAAAAAAATATTAAAATATTAAAAGCAACAAAGAAAAGCAACAAATACAAGGGAACTCTCATAAGGTTATCAGCTGATTTCTCAGCAGAAACTCTGCAGGCAAAAAGGGAGTAGCATGATATATTTCAAGTGATGAAAGCAAAGAACCTATAACTAACAGTACTCCATCTGGCAAGGCTCTCAATTCAGATTTTATAGAGAAAGCAAAAGCTTTACAAACAAGAAAAAACTAAGAAAATTCAGCACCACCAGACCAGTTTTGCAACAAATGCCAAAGGAACTTTAAGCAGAAAAGAATAGGCAATTACTGGAAACAAAATTATGAATGCAAAAGCTTACCAGTAAATACAAAGTAAAGGTAGGAAATCATCTGCACGCAAATAAAAAACCAGTAATTATGAGAAGAGGAAAACACAAATGCAGGATATTGGAAATAAGTTGAATTAAAAGACCAGCAACTTAAAACAATCTTTTTTATATACATAATGCTTTATCAAAACCTCCTGGTCACCACAAACTAGCTGTGACCAACCTAGATAGCATATTAAAAAGCAGATATTCCTTTGCCAACAAAGGTCCGTCTAGTCAAGGCTATGGTTTTTCCAGTACTCATGTATGGATGTGAGAGTTGGACTATAAAGAAAGCTGAACACCGAAGAATTGCTGCTTTTGAACTGTGGGGTTGGAGAAGACTCTTGAGAGTTCCTTGGACTGCAAGGAGATCCAACCAGTCCATCCTAAAGGAAAAAAGTCCTGAATATTCATTGGAAGGGCTGATGCTGAAGCTGATACGCCAATACTTTGGCTACCTGATGCAAAGAACTGACTCATTTGGAAAGACCCTGATGCTGGGAAAGATTGAAGGCGGGAGAAGGGAACGACAGAGGATGAGATGGTTGAATGGCATCACTGACTCAATGAACATGAGTTTGAGTAAACTCCAGGAGTTGGTGATGGACAGGGAGGCATGGTGTGCTGCAGTCCATGCGGTTGCAAAGAGTCAAGACATGACTGAGCAACTGAACTGAACTGAATATCAAAACCTCATGGTAACCACAAACTGAAAATCTACATACACAAAAAAGAAAATGGAATCCAAATACAACACTAAAGTTAGTCATCAAATCACAAGACAAGAGAACAAAACAGTTCAATTCAGTCACTCAGCTGTGTCCGACTCTTTGCAACCCCATGAACCACAGCATGCCAGGCCTCCCTGTCCATTACCAACTCCCAGAGTTTACCCAAACTCATGCCCATTGAGTCAGTGATGCCATCTAACCATCTCATCCTCTGTCATCCCCTTCTCCTCCTGCCTTCAATCTTTCCTAGCATCAGGGTCTCCTCAAATGAGTCAGTTCTTTGCATCAGGTGGCCAAAATATTAGAGTTGCAGCTTCAACATCAGTCCTTCCAATGAACGCCCAGGACAGATTTCCTTTAGGATGGACTGATTTCCTTTAGATGGACTGGTTGGATCTCCTTGCAGTCCAAGGGACTCTCAAGATTCTTCTGCAACACCACAGTTCAAAAGCATAAATTCTTTGGTGCTCAGCTTTCTTTATAGTCCAACTCTCACATCCATACATGACTACTGGAACAAAACAGGAAGGGAACAAAAAAGACCTACAAAGCAAATCCAAACCAATTAAGAAAATGGAAACAGGAACATATATACTGGTAATTACCTTAAACATTAAATGCGTTTAGTATTCTAACCAAAAGAAATAGAGGTGAATGGATATAAAAACAAGATCCATATACATGCTATCTACAAGAGACCCACTTCACATCTATGGACACATACAGACTGAAAGTGAGGGGATGGAAAAAGGTACTCTGTGCAAATGTAAATTAAATGATAGCTGGAATAGCAATATTTTCTCAGACAAAATATTTTTCTCAGACAAAAGAGACTTCAAATAGACAAAATAAAAGAGACAAAGAAGGACACTACATAATGATCAGGGGATCATTCCAAGAAGAAGCTATAACAATTGTAAATAAATACTTACACAATACAGAGCATCCCAATATATAAAGCAAATACTAACAGTCATTAAAGGAGAAATCAACAGTAATGTAATTAATAGTGGGAGACTTAAAAATACTCCATTTATATCAGTGGACAGGTTATCTAGAAAGAAGATTAATACAGAAACACAGGCCTTAAATGACACATTAGACCAGACCACCTTCATTGACATTAAAAGAGTATTCCTTTCAAAAGCAGCAGAATACACACTTTTCTCAAGAGGCCATGGAACATTCTCCAGGATTAATGACAGGCTGGGCCACAAAGTAAGCTTCAGTAAATTTAAGATAATTAAAATCATATCAAGCATCTTTTCTAACCACACATTGCTATGAGATTAGGAATCAACTATAAGAAAAACAAACTAAAAAACACAAATACATGGAAGCTAAAGAATATGCTATTAAACAATCAATGGATCACTGAAGAAATCAAAAAGGACATAAAAATACCTAGAGTCAAATGAAAATGAAAGCACAATGATCCAAAACCTAGGGACATGATAAATGCAGTTCTGAGGAATTTATAGCAATACAATCTTACCTCAGGAAACAAGAAAAATCACACACAACCTAATTTTATGTCTAAAGCCAACAGAGAAAAAAGAATAAACAAAACCCAAAGTTAGTAGAAGGAAAGAAAGAAAGATCAGAGCAGAAATATAAACAAACAAAATCAATAAAATCAATGAAACAAAAAGCTGATTCTTTGAAAAGATAAACAAAACTGATAAACCTTTAGCCAGACTTTTCAAGAAAAAAGAGAGAACTTAAATCAAAAAAATTGGAAATTAAAAAGGAGAAGTAACAATAGACACCAGAGAAATACAAAGGATCATAAAAGACTACTACAAACAACTATACGCCAATAAAGTAGAGAACCTGGAAGAAATGGACAAATTCTTAGAAAGGCACAGTCTCAAAAATAAAAAAGGCACAGTCTCCTAAGACTGAACCAAAAAGAAATATAAACTTCCAATAAACAAAAGTCCAAGACCAGATGGCATCACAGATTAATTCTATCACTTAGAGAAGAGTTGACACTTACTCTCCCGAAACTATTCCCCAAAAAATGCAGAGAAATGAATACTCCCAAACTCATTCTATAAGGCCATCACCATACTGAAACCAAAATCAGACAAAGATAGTACCAAAAAAAATAAATTTTACAGGTCACTATCACTGATGAACATAGACACAAAAATCCTCAACAAAAAATACTGGCAATCTGAATCCAACAATATATTAAAAGGATCACACACCATGATCAATTGGGATTTATACCAGGGATGCAAGGATTTTTCAGTATCTGCAAATCAATCAGTATGATACACCACATCAACAAATAGAAGAATAAAAGCCATACAATCATCTCAACAAATGCAGAAAAAGCTTTAAACAAAATTCAACACCTATTTATGATAAAAACTCTCCAGAAAGTGGGCAAAGAGGGAACATACCTCAACATAATAAGGCCATATATGACAAGCCTGTGGTTAATATCATATTCAGTGGTGAAAAGCCAAAAGCATTACTTCTTAGATTTGGAACATGACAAGGATAACTGTATTCTCACCACCTTTATTCTACATAGTTTTGGAAGTCCTAGCCATGACAAATCAGAGAAGAAAAAGAAATAAAAGGAATATAAATTGGAAAAGAGGTAAAACTGTCATTGTTTTAGATGACATACTATACACAGAAAATCCTAAAGATGCCACCAGAAAACTATAAGAGCTTATCAATGAATTTGGCAATGGCACCCCACTCCGGTACTCTTTTGCCTGGAAAATCCCATGGACAGAGGAGCCTGGTAGGCTTCAGTCCATGGGGTTGCTAAGAGTCGGACACGACTCAGCGACTTCACTTTCAATTTTCACTTTCATGCATTGGAGAAGGAAATGGCAACCCATCCCAGTGTTCTTGCCTGGAGGATCCCAGGGACGGGGGAGCCTGGTGGGCTGCCGTCTATGGGATCATGCAGTCGGACACGACTGAGCGACTCAGCAGCAGCAGGATATAAAATACACACAAATCTTGCATTTCTATACACTAACAATGAAAGATCAGAAGGAAACAATCCCACTTATCATCACATCAAAAAGAAAAAATTACCAAGGATTAATCCTACCCAAGGAGAGAAAAGACCTGTACTCTGAAACTATAAGACACTGATGAAAGAAATCAAAGATGACACAAACAGATGGGAAGATATATCATGTTCTTGAATTTGACAATAATCAATATTGTCAAAATGATTATCCTACCCAAGGCAATCTACAGATTTAATGTAATCCCTATCAAATTACCAATGGCATTTTCCACAGAACTAGAACAAAAAAATCTTAAAACTTGTATGGAGACACAAAAGACCCAGAATAGCCAAAGCAATGTTGAGAAAGAATAACAGAGCTGGAGAAAGCAGGCTTCCTGACGTCAGACTGTACTACAAAGATACAGTCATCAAAATAGTATGGTACTAGCACAAAAACAAAATACAGATTAACGGACCAAGATGTAAACCCTAGAAATAAACCCATGCAACTATGGTCAATTAATCTATGACAAAGGAGGCAAGACCATACAATGGAGGAAAGACAGTCTCTTCAACAAATGGTGCTGCAAAAACTGCACAGCTATAAGTATAAAAATTAAATTAGAACATTCTTTAACACCATACACAAAAACTGATTAAAGACTTAAATGTATGACCTGATACTATAAAACAAGTTAAGAGGAAAACACAGGCAGAACACACTTTTACATAAATCGCAGAAACATCTTTTCTGAGCCGTCTCCTAGAGTAATGGAAATTAAAAAATAAACAAATGTGACTTAAAATCTTTTGCACAACAAAGGAAACCATAACAAAATGAAAAGACAACTCACAGAATGGGAGAAAATATTTGCAAATGATGCGATGGACAAGGATTAGTCTCCAAAACTTACAAACAGCTCATGCAACTCAATTAAAAAAAAAAAAAAAAACCCAATCAAAAGAAGACATATAGATGGCCAAGAGGCACAAGAAAAGATGATCGACACTGCTGATTATTAGAGAATTGCAAATCAAAAACTACAATGACGTATCATCTCACATCAGTTAGAACAGCCATCATCAAAAAATCTACAAACAATAAATGCTGGAAAAGGTGTAGAGAAAATGGAACCCTCCTAAACTATTGGTGGGAATATGAATTGGTACAGACACTATGAAGAACAGTATGGAAGTTCCTTAAAAATGTAAAAAATAGACAAATTGAGAGAGCAGCACTGAAACATATACACTGCCATGTGTAAGACAGATGGCTAGTGGGAAGTTGCTGTATAACACAGGGAGCACAACTTGGTGCTCTGTAATGACCTAGAGGCACAGATCTGGGGTGGGGGTGGGAGGGAAGTTCAAGAGGAAGGGTATGTATGTACACTTACAGTTGATTCACCTTGATGTATGACAGAAACCAACACAACATAGTAAAGCAATTATTCTCCAATTTAAAACAAAATTAAAAAAAAACAAAAACAAAGAGAAACTAAAAACAGAGATACCATATGATCCAGCAGTCCCAATCCTGGTGCATATATCGAGAGAAAATCATAATTCAATAAGATATATGCACCCAAATGTTCACTGCAGCACTATTTACAATAGCAGACATGGAAGCAACCTAAATGTCCACTGACAAGTGAGTGGATAAAGATGTGGTACATACATACAATGGAATATTAGCCATTAAAAAGAACAAAATAATGCCACCTGCAGCAACGTAGATGGACCTGGACATTTGCATACTAAGTGAAGAAAGTCAGACAGAGAATGACAAATATCATGTGATACTGCTTATATGTGAATTCTAAAAAAAAAGATACAAATGAGCTTATTTACAAAACAGACTCACAGACTTAGAGAATGAACTTATGGTTATGGCAGGGCAGGGGGAGAAAGATAGATTGGGAGTTTCAGATTAACATGTACACAATACTATATTCAAAATAGATAACCAACTGTATGTATCTGTACAAGGACCTACTGTATAGCACAGCTCAATAGTCTGTAATAATCTAAATAGGAATTTTAAAAAGAATAGCTACATGTATATGTGTAACTGAATCACCTTGCTATATACCTGAAACTGATACAACATTTTTAATCAACTATGTTCCAATATGAAATCAAATTATTTTTTTAAAAAAAGAGATATCTGAAGATACAAGCAGATTTATAGATATGGTAGCAGAAAGTTGAAGAATATCTATTTAATACCATCTCTGCCTCAAAAGGACAACATCCAAGTGTGAGAAAGGCAGAGAAGAAAGATGGGACAAAACAAACTGGGCACTGAATTTTGAGTAAAATAGATAAAACTTGGAATAGTCCCTATTGAATGGGAGACAGAGGTAATAAAGAAATGTAGTAAGAATGTCAGATAGTATTGAAAGTCCAGTTGAGGCTGGTGAACATTAATTTATAGTTGTGCTATAAACTGCTTAGCTTTAAGACTTTTTTCCATCGGTACTTAGTCCAAGTGTAAAGAGATGGTGGATGGCTGAGTTCATGTAAAGTTGAACACACAACGATGAAAAAGAAAGACAGTGCTACAAAGGAATATAAAGTATATGCCACAGGTAGACCAAGGAACATGAGTTAAACGGAGAGGAAAAAATGAAAACAGAAGATAACTGACAGATTGGGAGAAAATGGATTAATATGTCAGAGAGCCTAATGAATAGAAGAATAGTTGAAATGGGGATATTTCAGTGAGCAAGAAAGGTGAAAGTACAGAAAATATACTTGGTCTTCATTAAAGGGATGAAACACATGTATTCTATATGCTGTTATAATCCTAGTACATATCAAAGAAATAGGTACAAATCAGGAATTCAGTATGTGTGGAAAGAATGAACTTTACTATGGAAAATATTAAGCATGAAAAACTATATAACAAGGTTATTTTTTTCTACAGTATCAGTTAGAACACTGATACCAACTTAAATGTCCATTTAAGGAGAAGAGTTAAACTGGTATACCCAAGCTCTAAAATACCATATATTGACTTTTAAAGTAGAATAAAGCAAATTAAAAGATGATTGGGAGAATCATAGGCCCTTTCTGACAGGCTCTTATGCCAAATCACATTCAAGAGGACTCTACGTTAGTATTTCACTAAAAAGTCTGACTGTATGAAACTGCTAAGTTTCTACCAAACACATGCATGCACACATACTAATAGAATTTCCATGATTTTCAAGTAAAACGCTTTAACAGTGCACCACCATATTTGTTCTGATTTGACTATGCTTTTCATTTACTGCTATTTTAATATATTAGTAAAATTATCACTGTATTTTCCTTTTGTTGGATATTTTGCTTCTACACGACTTTTGTGTCATTTCAAATTTTACTGTTATTTTATTATTTTATTTGATTACAATTATTATCACCCCCACTGCCTATGAATCGGGACTATCAAAAATGCTTCAAGGGAAAAAAGCTCTAGACTTTTTCTGCTTTTCTCATCCCAACAAGAAAGACTGATGAAACTGAACAAGATCAAAGATATTCATTATGCAATAACAGAGATATTGTTTCTCTTTTGAGATTTCTTCCTTCTTTCTCTGTGAGACTGTGGTATCCTCCCATTAGAAAGCAACCTAAACCAGATAAGACCAAGAGGAATGGGGGACACTACACCCCCCAGTTCAGCTAAAAGGAATCCTCTTAGTTCCATGCCATTAGTTTAGCTTACCAAGGGCTGTATCACAATTAAAGCAGAAGCCTCAGCAAATAATAAAGTTTTATCAATACTTTGGGCTTCCCTGGTGGCTCAGACAATAAAGAATCTGTCTACAGTGCAGGAGACCTGGGTTTGATCCCTGGGTTGGGAAGACCTCCTAGAAGAAGAGAATGACTACGCACTATAGTATTCTTGCCTGGGAAATTCCATGGACAGAGGAGCCTGGTGGGCTACATACAGTCCATAGGGTTGCAAGGAGTCAGACATGACTGAGCAACTAACACTTTCACTTTCACATTGATACTTTGGTACTGACTTCTCTGTTTGTATTTTCACCAAGATTTCTAGAGATAGAAGAGAGGCAGTAGGGAGCACCTCAGATTCAAAATTAAAGGATCCTGAGTCCTATCAACCCTCACTTGTTTAACAAATGCTTATTTGATGCATCCTATGTACCAGAAATTATGACAAGCACTGGCAATATGATGGTAAACCTCACAGACATGGCCTCTGTCTTCATGGAGCTATGCAGTCTAGTGGGAGAGACAGAATTTAACAAATGGATTAAAAAAACAGATAAAATATAGCCAATAGTATCTCACTCGGAGAAGGCAATGGCAACCCACTCCAGTACTCTTGCCTCGAGAATCCGATGGGTGGAGGAGCCTAGTAGGCTGTAGTCCATGGGGTTGCTAAGAGTCGGACATGACTAGGGACTTCACTTTCACTTTTCACTTTCATGCTTTGGAGAAGGAAATGGCAATCCACTCCAGTATTCTTGCCTGGAGAATCCCAGGGACAGAGGAGCCTGTTGGGCTGCCGTCTATGGGGTCGCACAGAGTCGGACACGACTGATGTGACTTAGCAGTAGCAGTATCTCACTATAGACTATGGTAAGTGCAATAAGAAAAGACAGAGGGAGTTATAACCATCTTTTGCCCTATTCCTAACACCAACTTGTAACAGGATTAGGTTTCTTATACTACAAAATAAAAAGTTCTACAGGAAAACAGAAAAGACTCATGAATTCGAATTATGTAAACTTACAGCTTCTCTGCCAATGAGTGGGTAAAAAGGAGTACCAAAAAGTTTCCTTCCATTGATAAATGCTTTCATGATGAAATTGGTCACTATTGAAGAAAGAAGAAAAACAATGAAGATCCAGACCTTAATGTGTAAGAGCTTTAAAAGCAGGGTATTTCTATATTTAAAACTTACTTTTTCTAGAAACTCCAGCACCAAGGTTATGATTCAAATCAAAAGGGTCTAGAAAAGAAATATTTTAATTCTTTAATTAAGAAGCTCATTGTAACATAAATATACTTAGTAACCATAACTAGAGTTTAATACTAAGTAACACAGACCAAAGTCAGAAATTATTTTTTATAATTATAGATTAAAGGATGGAAACTGATAAAAAAAATTACAAGAGGAAATATCTTCCAAATTCTAATGTGTTTCAGTTTCCCTCTCAATTTCATTAGCCAAATAAAATTCTAACTTATCAAAGGGAATTTGCTGTATGACTCAGAGAACTCAAATTCAGATTCTATAACAACCTAGTGGGGTGGGAAGAGTGAGAGGTGGGATGAAGGTTCAAGAGGGAGTATACTTATGGCTAATTCATGTTGACGTAGGGCAGAAACCAAAGCAATATTATAAAGCAATTATTGTTTAATTAAAAATAAATTTTTAAAATTCTGCCTTTTGTCTTGTTTTGCTTTGTTTTGTTCTAAATTATTATCAGCTAAATGATTACCTTCGATGGCAATACATTTGGATGTCCACTGCTTCTCAAAAGTTGTCAACAGTTTTTTCTGCCGAATACTAATTACATATTCTTTGAAATCAAATTCTTCAGTATAGAAGCGAAGCAGTCCCAACCAAAGCTCTCCTAATGTTTCTGTGTTCTTTCCAAGTGAAGGTAAACGTTTTTTCTGAGGTGAGAAGAAAAAAAGGAGAGCGACATATCTATACTTATCCAAAATATAGATCCCAAATCCAAGTAAAATTATTAAATTATGCAAATCCTAACATGTGAACATTCCATAACATAAAAACTAAGAAGAAATTACCAGTTCTTCTGTTTTATCAAAGAAAAAAGCATTCCATCCATCAACCATTCTCTGTGGAATCTGTTTTCCATCAAAGATCTGCATTAAGAAAATCAATTTTATTATTAGATTTCAAGTCATCCAACTCAAAGCCTAAATACCTTCACATCATTTTATAATTTACATATAATAGATATATTGAAATATTTATTCCAAAAGGAACATGTCAAGATGGTATGATTTGATGTCAAGTTATTAATGAAAATGAATAAAATGTATCTGAAAGACCAAAGCTGGGAAAGGGTATCTTGAGAGCACTAGACTCTCCAAATGATACATTTGATGTTATCTATTTGGTCTATCAAAACACATCCAGCTCCAGTTTAATTAAGTAAAACTAAAGAAAAAATAAATGAAAATGGCATTTTCATCAAAGGATCACAGATGCAGAAATCCCTAAGAGATAATACTCACTGATTGTAAACCTTATAGGAAATCAAAGAAGCTGTTGTGGGAAACTGCTCTAGTACCTTTAATCAGTTATGTGTATCAGAGGCGGCTAAAAAGGGCTTGGACACTGATTCTCTTTTAAATAGAATATCAGATAGCTTTTTTTGACATTTTGATAAATATTGTGAAATCTTCATGATTAATTATGAATAGTAATTCCCTGTCCTAAGGAAACGGGGGGGAAGATAATGTATTCTACTAGAAGAATTTCATAAAATGATTATACAGGTACAACTGACCTCTATAAGCAATTCTGAGACTTATTTCTTATAGGAGCTTTAAGAAAGAGATGCAATGAAGTAAAAAGCTGGGATAAGTGTAGAGTCAGCACACCTCATTTCTAGTCTTAGTCCTGGCAAGTAATAATTCTAGACAAGACAATTATCCTTCCAAATCCTCAGTTTTCCCAATGGAAAAAAAGATTAGATTAACTAGGTCAGTTGTTTTCAAATTTTATTTTTCTTTCAAACTGTTAGAACCCCTTCCTAAAATGGATTCTTCTTGGAAGTTCAACAGCGAAACAGAGATACTCTGATAAAAGCCTGAGTGAAGAAAATTACAGCCTATCTTTTCCTTCCTCACTCCTCACACACACTTTAAAGAGCTTGTCGAGCTTGTCAGGGCTTCCCTGGTGGCTCAGACGGTAAAGAATCAGCCTGCAGTGCGGAAGACCTGGGTTAGATCCCTGGGTTGGGAAGATTCCCTGGAGGAGGGCATGGCAATCCACTCCAGTATTCTTGCCTGGAGAATCCCCACGGACAGAGGAGCCTGGTGAGCTACTGTTCATAGGGTTGCAAAGAGTCAGGCATGACTGAGCAGTCTGACTAAGCACAGAACTTATCAAAATATACTTTAAAACCACTAGATAAGGTGCTCCCCATGGCTCCTTCCATTTTAAATGAGACAGTTGATTATAAAATTAACTGCATGTCTGTCCCTCTAGTTTCACTCTTAGGTTTAAGTTCCTTGTGGGCAAGGACTATAACTAACATCTAGAGCCAAAATTCCTACTACATCAAAGCCTGCCATATAGAGAATACTTAATACATATCTGTTGAATGAATATATTTACTCTGTAAACATGTTTACATAAAGATCAGGTTTCCAGGGACCTAAACTAATACCTGGCCTTTTAGTATTTACATATAATTTAAACAAACACAGTTACCAAGAATCATCTAGCATAAATTCCAACATTCCATAAATCAAAAAAAGAAAGTCCAGCAATTACAGGTATTAATATCTAAAGTAAGAGACATGGGATCCTACATTCAAGGAAGGAAAAAAAATGTTTTAAAGAGGCCAAAGTATAACATTTTGCCTTCATAGATTAAGGTGCTATTATACAAGCTGCCTCTTTAGACCTTGATTATTTCAACAGATTCCTACTTTTGAGAAATAACCAACATCCAAACCCAATCATGTTGGCTAATAACACAGTAAACTGAACCTGAGGACTCTGGAGAGCGTTTAATCAGTGATTTGCCACCGGTTTTAATGAACTATCATGTTTCACAGTGCCTAACGTTTCACTGTTTCACCCCTTAGAAGTATTAATATTGTCCTCTCTTTCTCTTAAACACACACACACATACAAAACACATCTACATTCTCTTTCTTGTCTTAAAAATTTATCATTTATTTGGCTACATAGGGTCTTTGTTGTGGCATGTGGGATCTTTAGTTTTGGCATGCAAACACCTAGTTACAGCACAGGATCTAGTTCTCCTCCCAGGGATAAAACCTGGGCCCCTGCATTGGGAGCGTGGAGTCTTTTCCACTAGATCACCAAAGAAGGCCTCACCTTCTTTGTTTCTTTTTCTTTCTCTCAACGCCAATCATCCTCTACTCAAGCACTCAAGTCTTCCCTCTAAAATCTCACCAAATAAGTCTCTTATTTTAATATCTACTGGAATAAACTGTAATTTTTTAGTTGTGGTAAAATATACATAAAGCTTATCATCTTCAAGCATTTGTAAGAGTACAATTCAGTGGCATTCACATCACTGTGCAACCATCACCATTATCCATCCACAGAATTTTTCTCATCTTACACAAATGAAACTCTGAACCTATTAAACAATAGTTTCCCATGCCTCTCTCCAGCCCTGGAAACCATTATTCTACTTTCTGTCTTCATGTATCTGACTACCCTAGGTACCTCCTATAAATGGAATCATATAGTATTTGCCCTTTTGTGACTGGTTCATTTCACTTAGCATAATGTCCTCAAGGTCATCCATTCAATTTCAATTTTTAAGCTGATAGAAGCTAAGAAAACATAGTTCATAATATCAATTGTGACTAACACTCCCTAATCTTCTCTTTGTACTAATTTTTATGTAAAAATTTACTGTTACTTACAATGATTGCTAAAATACAGCAAAATCATCTTGCTTAGGAAAGCTCCTTTGACCTAAAGAATTCTGTGTTGTTGACCATGAGTAACACTCAGCAGAGCCTTACTTGTTATACCCAGTCACTTAAAGTCTAAGTTCAGTTACAAACGGAGTCAAAGATCATCAGCTTCATTAAACATATCCTTACCCTTAAAAGTTGATCGATGCCAATGATCAATACTTAAATGATGCCAGAGCAATGGACAATGGGGTCCCATATGACAAGCAAAAAAGGCCAGAAGCAAAAATCCATTTATCATCAGTTCATATGTATCACAAAGCCCCCCACAATCAGAGCTCATTATGATGGAAAACATTCCATGGACTGTCTCTCATTTCATCAATCACTGTCTGTTAAGCAGATAATGGAACAGTTCTTGAAGTTGGCTACAGCAATCCTACCTACAATTTTCCAGTAATAATATTAATAAAGCTGCTAATGATAATAATAAAAGTAATAATAAACTCCTACTTTAGCATCTACTGCATTCAAAAGCATTTGATGTCTCTGTTCCTTATATCAACACTGAAATAGTACTACTATTATTACATTTTTACAAAAGATAAAATTAATACTAGTGGTAGACAGCTTATTGAAGGCCACATGTTAAAATTAGGATTCAGATCAATTAACTCTGACTCCAAAATCATGGTCTGCCCGTTATATCATGGTCTTTCCATTATATCATGCTGCCTCAATAGTTCTTCATCCATGGTAACATAATGAGAGAACAGAGACAAACCACAATGAAAACAAAATTTGTGTTCCATTTGGGTTAATCACAGTATTCTATCAAAGCCATAGCAAAGTATAGCAAATGGCTGCTACAATATTATTGGGGCAATTACGCATAAGAGTCCAAACGTAAAGCCTTAACAAGAATTAGACTAATATAGAGAATAACCTTGGCTTTGGCAGGCTTAACTAATGCATGCAAAATTTTAAATATTTCTATAGTGAACAAACTTGGTAAAAAATAAACATCACTCAACATAGATTCAAGCAACTTAAACTCTTCCATTAGAAAAGGATATTTAAATTTTTTCTCTCCCACTATTTGTTTAAAGAGGGAAGGAAATGCTGTTAAAACCACATGGCATTCATTAGAACCTTAAAAAACTTACTAAGACCATCTGGCACACAATATGGCTTATTATTTTATAATATACTTCTTTGCTATGCTGATCAAAGTTTATGTGAAATCAGAATATGTGATTTTCCAAATAATTCTGATGGTTATTGCCTACCTCAAAATAACCACCTTTCTAAGAAATTAGGCTTTGATCCACCCCAAGGCTTGCACATTTACTTTGTGCCAAGAAAGAGGAGGAACAGATGGATGATTAAGAATTCTTTGGGTTCTATTTTAGAGAGTATAAATGGGCTATAACAAGCCTCTGTGAGTCACCAAATCTGAGTAAATATGAGTATGTTTCTTTTGATGTATATTCTTATGCTTAATACAACTGACATGACCTTACAGAAATAAGAAAGAATTTCCTTGAATTTTTTTCTCAATCAAAATTCACAAAGTTGACCAAAGTATATACAGAATAAATCAAACTTCAGGCTTCCCTTCTCAAGAATTGCCTGCAATGTAGGAAGGAAGACCTGGGTTGGATCCCTGAGATGGGAGGATCCCCTGGAGAAGGAAATGGCAACTCACTCCAGTATTCTTGCCTGGAGAATTCCATGGACAGACCACGAAGTTGCAAAGAGTTGGACATGACTAAGTGACTAACACTTTTAACTTTCAACAAAATCAAGCTTCACTGCCAAGCACAAGGAGGGAAAATACTCTGGAAAGAAGAAACTATGTATTTTCATCTGAGAGATTGTATAAGTTTTTGAGTGGTTACAAATTTCATCATCATTGGCACATTCTAAGACTGTAAAATACAAAAATGTTGCAAAAGGTATCCAATAGTTCTATTCCTCTAATATTCTTTCAGTAGTCTATATTCTCCCATAATAAACTTTCCCAAAGGTTCATTATTTGATTATACCATTAATGGAAGAAGAAAACTTAGGCCATTCATGATAGAAAAATCCCTCATGATCTCATGAACTGAGCAAGATCTACTATATTTAGGTCTATTGTTGTCACAAGAAATGACTTTATAATTTTCTTAAACACTTACCTCCTGTAGAACTGGGATAACAGGTGGTTTTCTCTGCTGCAGAAAGTACAGCACCATAAGGATATAAGCATATGAAGATAAACTTCCCCTAGAAGCATCCCCAATGTCACATCGCTAAAAAAAAATAATGATTGAAAATAAAACTTCAGAATCTTATTCCATGCACAAATATTGGCTACCTTAAAACACCATTTTTAAACTCATCAAACTGTCAAATACCCAAAAGTTCAAAAATAAACTGTTACAGAGGGTATGGGTAAATAGAGAATCTTACACATTACAGATAAGAGTATATATTAGTGTAAATTTTATGAAGAATAATTTGACAATATCAAAATTACAAAAGCACATCTCCTTTAATATATCAATTCTAAGAATTTATCCTGTAAATATGCCAAAAACACATGAAATGACTAAGATTTTATTGTAGCACTATTTTAATAGCAAAATATGAGAAAGAACTTAAAAGCTCATCAGTAAAATACAGGTTTAAAAAACTGATGGCTACCCATACAATAGAATAGTATGTAACCATTAAAAAAAAAAAAAACAAGTAAACCTTTAGTATACTAATAGGAAATAATTTCCAATATCTATTGCTCAGTTGAAAAAGCAAAATACAAAACAATGTTTTCAGTATATTATATCCATAATAAAAAAGGGGCAGGAAATATATATATTTGCTTGCACTGGAATAATATATTTATGGAAGGATACAGAGGAATGTTTAACACTGTTTGCCTCTAATAAGAGGCAATGGTGGTTAGGAGACAGATGGGGAAAGGAGATTTTCTGACATAAAGGGAGGGAGAGGAATGATTTCTCTGATATGAACCACAGGATTTCATTACCCAAACTCTACTAGAGTGAGGATCTGTCATGTTGGAGTTATTTGGTGAGATGAATATAGAAGACTAGCTGTAGTGAATATGATCTGTAGTATGTCACCGGACGCCCTCCTTTTCTAAAATGACTTACTATCCATAAAGACATGTATAAGAATATTTAAACAAGTATGTCTCCCTTTTGGAAGAATGGGCTTTATGAAATGAAAACATAACCGAGTCACTCCTCTACTAAAACCCTTCCACCAACACATTCACTAAATTACCTATTTTCTGAGCAGCTACCCATAAAGCAGACACTACACTGAAATAAAGATACAGAGGCCTCAATCCTCATGGAGTTTATACATGGATTAGAACAACCAAGAAAACATTAGTGAGTATTTTAAGTGTGATAATAGAGGAAACATTAGGTTTTATTGGTATTGCTTTGTTTTTTTGGCCAGAAAAATTTAGCACTAAATCGAAACGAGTTTGAGCCAGCTCTGGGAGCTAGTGATGGACAGGGAAGCCTGGCGTGCTGCAATCAATGGGGTTGCAGAGTCAGACATGACTGAGCGACTGAACTAAACTAAAATCCAAATACCAGATCTCCTAATCCAGCGCTTTTTAACTTCGTATGCCAATTCTCACGCTTGGGGCTGAAAATCATGCACTGAGAAATTATACTATGAGAAATTTATTAGAATGTTACCCTTGAGAATACAGCAAACACAGAAAAAAACTAAGAATCACCCTAGTCTAACAGGTATACTTTTAAACCAATTAATATTAACAGTCTCTTCTTAAAAGCTCAGGTAAACAAAACTGAGAAAACATTTTTCACAAGTCTGACATCAATATGTTTTACCTTAATAAGTATTATAACAAAGTGGATCACAAATACCTTAGCAAATACTTTCATTGTATATCCCAAGTACTGTACTCTAGGATCAATGCTGCATATGTAGCCAGCATTCTTGTGTTATGCTGAGCCTGAAAAATAAATTACATATTTGAAAGCATTTCAAATTTACTAAAATTAAACTTACATATCAGATAAAAAAGTAAAATGAACATCCAAACAGATGTTAAACTTAAAATACATGTATGTGAGTCAAGCAAAAACTAATCCTCAATCTGAAGGAAATGTTAAAATGATCAATAAAATTTTTTCCCTTATATTGCTCATATTCATAAGTTTTAAACACAGTCAGTGATCTGTAAACTTTTAAAATGACAACTGTAAACATACCTGGGTCTTTACAGACAGTGAAACTTACCAATGTATTATATAAACTGATATCGCCTTCTAAACCACTTCGCCTGTGTTCAAATTTTACTATAGGCACTTTGGCAGTAGTTATAGGCAAAATGTTTCTTAAACCTGATTAAAAAAAAACAAAACTTTACTAGGGTAAACAATTTTCATAAAACTAAAAAAAATTTTTTTGTTTTAAAGTTCATACCTGGATGTCTCTTAAGAATTTTCGCCAAATTTTCAATTATTTCCTTACAATTTAATTTCTAAAAAACAAAAATAAATAATTAAGTTAATAAATAAATAAGTCTGTCTGACTTAACTTGGCCTTGTACAAATTCTATTTTAATCTAGACATTTAATACTAGCATATAAAATCTCCAGCCAGAAGGTCTACATAACCTCGCTGGTCAAAGAACAGGGGTCCATAGACCTGCAGTATCACCAACAAATGGAAACTTGATAGAAATGCAGAATCTAAAACCCCACTGCCGTCTACTAAATCATAATCTGCATAGTAACAACATCCCCAGGTAATTCAAATCCACATTAACTAATAGTTTGAGAATCACAAAAACAGGGGAATAATGTTTTAAAATATACCGATAAACCACCAGAGATGGGTTTGGTGAAAGCAAAACAGTATAGTGATTAAGAACACAGGCTCTAAATTTAGACAAACTTGGATTCAAATCTTGAACCTAAGTACTGACTAGCTGATGACTTTGACCAGATCCTTAACCTCTCTTGAGTGTCATACTACTATTTTATAAAATCAAGATAATCATAAACTCATACTCTATAAAGTATCTGGAAGATTACATGAGACACCTATGTAAATCACTCAGCAGTATACTTCATACACAGTTGTACTTTAAGTCTATCATTTATTATTATATGTTGAAGAGGAGAAGAAAAATAATCCTACCATTACCAACACCTACTTCTTCCAAAAAAACCTCCTACCTCTGCCAATTTAAATGTGTTGGTTATTTTAAAACTAGACAGCAAAGCTGATACAGTAACAATAATCATAATATAAGGAACAGGAAGATAATGGCATAAATTAACTGGATTAAGCTCAATGCCTATACCTACTACTAAAATCACTTTTTCATATCCCCAAAATGTTCTTTTTTAACTACAAGAGAAAAGCAGCCACTGTAGCTTAACCTGAGGATTTCAAGGGAATCTTTAGAATTAATCCATAATAAAAGGTATTATTTTTATTATACAAAAATACAGTTTATGCTAAATTTAAAAGTTTCAATTATGGCTCATCTGAAAAAATTTTTAGTATTTTTCATTGTTTCAACTTTCCAGTGTGAATGGCACAGACACTATACAATATACAAACCCTTAGTGATTAGAGGTCTAATTATTAAATTTTACATAGAGGAGATCTAAAACTCCTCCCTGGGTAAAAACCATTTCCTATTCCCTCAATTCCTGCCCTTCAGAATGGAAGAGGGAATTCTGCCCTTCAGAATGTCATCTTCCCAAGTAGATGGCATTGAGTAGAAGTTAGTTAAGGAGAACTAAAAAATTTACAACTTTTCAGTTTTTTTATAGAACAAAAAGATATTAACACCAGAAGCAATTTCTTGGGCCAAGAAATAAGCATCTACCAGGCATCACTGCCATCTTTTCTTTGGTTCTAACAATGAAAAGAAAAATTTTTTTTAAAAGCGATTATTTCACAGATACACTATTCTGCTGAATTCTTTTATAATACAACAGAGGTATACTGACACCACTAAAGATGCCAGAAGCTTGGCCTCACCCCAATCTTGCAAGCAGTCCCTGAATTGGAAACATAAATCCCAACAGCTATGCTGGTAAAGAAACAAGCAACTACAGGGATACCCTCCTTTTCTAGTTGTTGCTGGGAAGGCCTGGGACCCTTCTTTGCTGTCCATTCAGTCTCTTTCTTTATGAAGCTTGGACAATCTTATTCCCACTGTTGAGGCCTGGCACACAAAGAAGGAAAATATAAGTACCCACTCCCACTGCTGAGACTGCTCTGGGGGAAAGGTTTGCTCCTGGCATCTCATGGTGCAACTCAGAAAGCTTTCAATCTCAGAAAGTAGTGGTTAGGTTCTACAGTACTATTAGTACTATATTTCAACTACATTATGGGTTAAATAAATTATAGAGAAGCAGTGGGATACAACAGAAAGAGCATGAACTCTGGAGACAGACAGACCTGGGTACGAATCCCGGCTCCAACATTTACTAGCTGTGTGAACTTGAGCAAGTCAGTTTATCTCTCAAAGCCTCAGTTTCCTCATCTGTAAAATGGGGGAAATTATCTACCTCGAAGGTGGTTGTAAGAGTGAAATGAGAAATGTATGTAAAAGTGTATACTGGGGACTCAAATGTTAGTTCCCCTTCCCACCCCAAAATGAGTTTCTAAAAGCTATCTTAGAATGCATCATTTATAACAATTCTTCTACAGAAAAAAATGTGCTTTGAGTGCCCCCAAATCATAATTAACTTGCAGAACACAATCCATTTATAAATTAAATGTCCACCTTTATCTTCTATCTTTAGTGATACAGAGATATCACCTAACAGAAGAGATATGAAAAGATGGTATAAGTGAGATCAATGTTCCCTACCCAAACTAAAGCAACAGTTTCTCACTGGCTCTAAAGAAAAAAATTCCAACTCTATGGCATATTTTTTTCAAAAATTCATTGAAAAGCACTTGTAACTATTGATGACATGGGTTTTGCATCATAAAATCACTGAAACAGTATATTACTCAAATATTTGAATGTCTTTTAAAATGAGAATGCTAATGTTTTTACATTTCAAACACTGCTACTGCTAATATATTTATACAAAGAATGATTTCATACATTTTTATCAATTCTAAATACACAATTAAAAACAGATTCATTATTGGAAGAAAATAAACTTCCACATCCTTAATCCAAACACTAAGTAACTCTTACCTCTGCATTTTCGTGGCCTTCAAGTGTCATACAAATATCCAGATCACTATCACGAAATCCAAATCCATTCTTAGAAGAGCCAAATAAGCACAACCTTGCCTTTTCTAAGTAAAGAAAAACAAGTCAAAAGTTGTATAATTACCAGGAAAGACAAATCTTCTATTAACTACTAATGGCCTACCACAGGATGATCTTATCCAATTCCACAGCTTAAATTACCTACCACTGGCAAATGTACTGAAAAATTCTGAACACTCACTTAAACCCCAAATGTTCTAACCAAAATCCTATACCTATATATCAAACTGTTTTTTCCATTTTTCCACAGACATCATAAATTCTACAAGTCCAAACTAAACTAGCAACTTCACCTCAAATCTACTATTATCCCTATAATCCCTGTTTCTCAGCAAAGAGGATCATCCTCTACTCAGCTGTCTACACCAGAAGTAAACAAGTGGTTCTTAACACCTCTCAACTTCCACATCCATACTCTTACCAAGTCCTTTAGCTTCTTCCAACTCAACTATCTCATAAATTCATCTACTTTTATTCATTTTCAACACCAATACCAATAGTTAAAATCAACATTTAGAGATTTATTTATTGGAAATAAACTGGGTTTTTTTAGGGCACAATTCAAATAATTTTAAAAAAAACACCTCAGTATATAGAATTAATCCTTCTCTAGAAGTGAGGGATTAATCCGTTTGATATAAATTATAATAGGGTTATTCCTTCATGCTTTGTTGTTGTTCAGTCACCCAGCTGTGTCCAATTCTTTGCAACCCCATGGACTGCAGCACACCAGGTCTCCCTGTCCCTATCATCTCCCAGAGTTTGCCCAAGTTCATGTTCAGTGATGCCATCCAGCCATCACATCCTCTGACAACCTCTTCTCCTTCTGCCCTCAATCTTTCCCAGCACCAGGGACTTTTCCAATGAGTCGTCTGTTTGCATCAGATGACCAAAATACCTGAACTTCAATTTCAGCATCAGTCCTTCCAGTAAATATTTAAGGTTGATCTCCCTTAAGATTGACTGTTTCGATCTCCTTGCTGTCCAAAGGACTTTCATGAGTCTTCTCCAGCACCATGGTTCAAAGGCATCAATTCTTTGGTGTTCAGTCTTCTTTACAGTCCAGCTCTCACAACCGTACCCAACCACTGGGAAGACATAGCCTTTATTATATGGACCTTTGTTGTCAGAGTAATGTCTCTGCTTTTCAAAACACTGTCTAGGTTTGTCATCATTTTCCTGCCAGGAAGCAATTGTCTTCTGATTTCATGGCTATAGTCAACCATCTGCAGTGATTCTGGAGCCCACGAAGAGGAAATCTGTCACTACTTCCACCTTTTCCCCTTCTATTTGCCATGCAGTAGTGGGGTCGGATGCCACGATCTTAGTTTTTTTTTAATATTTAGTTTTAAGCTGGCACTTTCACTCTCTTCCTTCACTCTCATCAAGAGACTCTTTAGTTCCTCTTCACTTTCTGCCATTAGAGTGGTATCATCTGCATATCTGAGGTTGTTGATGTTTCTCCCACCTATCTTGATTCCAACTTGTAACTCATCCAGCCTGGCATTTCTCAAGATGTGCTCAGCAAATAGGTTAAACAAACAGGGTGACAGCAGACAGTTCTTCATACTTTCTCAATCTTGAACCAATCAGTTGTTTCATACAAGGTTCCAATTGTTGCTTCTTGACCTGCATACAGGCTTCTCAGGTGACAGGCAAGATGGTCTGGTATTCCTGTCTCTCAAAGAGCTTTCCAAAGTTTGTCATGATCCACATAGTCAAAGGCTTTAGCGTAGTCAATGAAACAGAGAGAGAGGTTTTTCTGAAATCCCTTGCTTTCTCTATAATCCAGCAAATGTGGGCAATTTGATCTCTAGTTTTCTTCCTTTTCTAAACCCAGCCTAGACATCTGGAAGTTCTTGGTTCACGTAATGCTGAAGCCTAGCATGCAAGATTTTAAGCATGAGCATACTAGCGTGGGAGATGAGTGCAACTGTCTGATGGTTAGCACATTCTTTGGTACTACTTTTCTTAGGAACTGGGATGAAGATTGACCTTTTCCAGTCCTGTGGCCACTGCTTGGCCTTCCAGATTTGCTGACATAATAAATGCAAAACATTGATGGCATAATCCTTTAGGGATTTGACTTTCTGCCAAAATTTCATTGCATCCACTAGTTTTATTAACAGCAGTGCTTCTTAAGGCCCACTTGACTTTGTAGTCCAGAATGTCTCATTCTGGGTGACTAACCACACCATCATAGTAATTCGGTTCATTGAGATCTTTTTTACACAGCTCCTCAGTGTATTCTTTCCATGTCTTCTTGATCTCTTCAGCATCTACTAAAGATCTCTACCATTTTTATCTTTCACTGTGCCCATCTTTGGGCAGAATGTTCCCTTGACCTTTCCAATTTTCCTAAAGAGATCTTTAGTCTTTCCCCTTTTGTTGTTTTCTTCTATTATTAAGCACTTTTGATGGAAGAAGGCCTTCTTGTCTCTTCCAGCTATTTTTTGGAACTCTGAATTTAATTGGATGTACCTTTCACTCTCTCCTTTGCTTTTCACTTCTCTTCGTTCTTTGCAAAGCTTCCTCAGATAACCACTTTGGCTTCTTGCTTTTTTCTTTGGTATGGTTTTGTTCACTACCTCCTGTACAATATTATGGACCTCTGTCCATAATTCTTCAGGTACACTGCTAACTAAATCTAATCCCTTGAATCTATTTGTTACCTCTGTGAATTCATATGGGATTTAAGTCATACCTGGCTGGCCTAGTGTTTTTCTGGGTTTTCTTTAGTTTAAGCCTGAACTTTGCCATGAGAAGCTGATGATCTGAACCACAGTCAGCTCAGGTCTTTTTTTTTTTTTTTTTTTTTTTTTTTTTCTTTTTTCAGCTTTGCCCTTGCACAACAGCCTGTAGACACCTTAGGCCAAGCAACTAACTTGGCATAGACACAGACCAACCCACTTGCAGGTAGGCTGTTTTAAGAATCCTTGAGCCCACAGCCTCTCCTGGACACAGTCCTACCCACAAGAGCACCCAGGACTTGGCACCATATACTAATTCACAGGCACTTGTCCCAGGATCCCTACTAGACACAGGCTATAGGCCTCAAGGCCCTACAACCAGAGAGCTTGGAACTCAGATCTGCATACCAGATTTTTTTTTTTTTGCTGACTGTATACAGCTTCTCCATCTTCGGCGACAAATAATGTAATCTATTTGATTTCAGTATTGACCATTTGGTGATGTCCATGTGTAAAGTCATCTCTTGTGTTGTTGAAAAAGGGTATTTGCTATGACTAAATGCATTTTCTTGGCATTTTTCAGTTAACCTTTGCCCTGTTTCAGTTAACTGGCATAATTCAGTTAACCTTTGCCCTGCTTCATTTTGTTCTCCAAGGCCAAACTTGCCTATTACTCCAGGTATATCTTGACTTTCCACTTTTGCATTTCAATCCCTGATGATGAATAGAACATATCTTTTTTAGGTGTTAGTTCTAGGGGGTCTTCTAGGTCCTCACAGAACTGATAAACTTCAGCATCTTCAGCATCAGTGGTAGGGGCATAGACTTGGATTACTGTGATGCTGAATGGCTTCCTTTAGAAAGAAGGGGCATAATCTGACAAGATTATTCTGTCATTTTTGAGGTTGCACCCAAGTACTGTATTTCGAACTCTTTTGTTGATTATGGGTGCTACTCTGTTTCTTCTATGAAATTCTTGCCCACAGGAGTAGATATAATGGTCATCTGAATTAAGTTCACCCATTCCCATCCATTTTAGTTCACTGATTCCTAGGATGTCGACGTTTATTCTTACTATCTCCTTCATGCTCAGTGTCACTCAGTAACAGTTGCTACTTCAAACAAGTTGTGGCTTACCAGGATTGGATTATTCTCCCTATTAACTCTTACAGCTTGCACATTTAGATAACAAATTCTATATTTTCAAAACTTAATCCTCCTATTCAGTTCTGAGGCCCTACTTGAAATCAATAACAGCTGAAAGACATACAAGAACCTACATTCATCAGCAGATAAAAATGTGCATGGGTTTAATATAATAGGAACTTAGATTTGGTCAATATACACTAGCAAAATATAATTAAAAACTAGAATCTTGTAGCACAACACAGATCACCTTGTAAAGATATAAGTTCATTCTGATTATATATCAACTGTTTATCCTTTTCTCAAATATATGACCATAGAACTCTTGATTCTTTACCCCTGCCCAAAACCTGCTCTTGATATTTTTTGTCATCTCAGTTAAATAGCACCATCCAAAGAGTGAATGAAAAACTGAAACTGTCCTTGACTCCTTTCTTTTTCTCACATCTAAAACGTATCACATCAACAAATCCTGTTGACTCTACATTCAAAACATATCTTCAATCTGTTTCTCATCGACTCTTTTAAATCACTGTTACGTCTCATCTGAACTTATGCAACAGCTTTCTCAGTGTTCTGTTTGCTTCTATCCTTATGGATCTGTACTCTATTCTTTCAGATCAGGTCTTATATGTTAAGACCCTCCAGAATCTTCTCATGAGACATTCAAAATAAAATTTAAAGTCCTTCTTCTCAACATCTGTTAAGACTCATTATCTAAACTCTAGGTTAACTTTCTGACCTCAATTTTCCAGACAATCTACTTCACACACTCCACTCAAGTCACACTGACTTTCAAGCATGTCAAACATAATTCAGTCATGATATATTTGCACTTAATACTCCTCCTTTCTAGAATGTTCTCTCCTTAAATATTCATAGTGACTTGCTCCTTCATATTATTCACGGCTTTGCTCAAGTGTCACCTTACCAGAGATAACTACCATAATAACTCATCACTATCCTTTTAACCTCTGTATTTACCAGTATTTATTGTTTCCTGATGTTATTTACTTGTCAGTTGATTATCTGTTACCCCTGTTAATATAATAAGTTTAATGAAAGCAAGCGTCACCTCTTTTATTAGCACTGTATCCCCAGCAACTTGAATACCTAACAGATAACATTCAATATACTTTCAAACAAATGAATGAAGCAATAAACACTTTTATACAAATGAATGAAACTCAAACCAGGTGACTACAATAATGAAAGCAATCAATTTTGACATACAACATACCATCATATTCTTTTTGAATAAACTTTTCCAAGCCAATTAAAATTTGTTCCCTGTTGTGTTGTTCAGAAAAAGGTGGTGACAATTCATCTAAGTTAAAAAAAAAAAGGAAAAAGAAAAGTAAGAAAATGAAATATGAAAACGTTTTCAATTTTTTACCCTAAAAATTTCATTTTTCTTCATAATTTGTTGACTTTTCTGACATTAAAATCATAAATGTTACTGGGAAGGAAGGTACAGAGAAAGTGCAGAAAAATAATTTTATAGATCTATGTATATTTCACATGACCATTTCCCCTATGAAACAGCTACAAGACATAGTTTCTTCTACAAATTATTTAATATTTTGTCATACAATCCACTCTTTCCTGTATACATGCTGTTTTTTTTCCCCTTCTATTAAGACTATTCTCATAGTTACACTAGATATCGAATTCAATTAAATCTAACAGTTCCCTCAAATGCCTGGTCAAGACTCCTATCTTCGTATAAGCTGCTCTGACCAATCATAGCCTTCAACGACCTCTCCTTAACTGAATTTCCTTCGTTCTCCAAACCTTCATTCTTTCATTCTCCAAACCTTCATTCCTTCGTTCTTGTCAGCTTATACTCTCTGTTTTCCAGTTATTTCATTTATAATAATCTTATTTATTTTTCCAGATAAAACCACACACTCCTTAAGAATAGTCTTTTTTTCCCATTTCCTCCTTTAGACTCAAAGAATTAATACGGTAAAGAATTAAAGTAATATTCAACTTTTGAAAAACAAATGCAGCATCAATGGTTGCAAGCTGAATAGCTGAAATACAGGTGATTTTTTTTTTTAAGAGTGGAGAAACTATTCTGTAGATACTCTAATGGTAACATATGACATGATGCCCTTGTAAACACCCACAGAACTCTGCAGTACAAAGAAAGAGTCAACTTTACATAAGCAAATTTAAAAAAATCATCTAGGAGGTCAGGGAATCTCAGGATGGAATGTAGTCTATAGCAAAAGAATCCTGCTGTATTATAAATGTGTAAGAAAACTTCACTCAAGGGAGTCGGTGCTAATCTAAATAACTTCAAAAATAAGTGGAGTCTTTAAGACTAAAGGTTAAAGGAACTGCACATAAGCATTGTACTCTAACTGATAAAGTTGCTTCCATTGGGGTAGAGGATAACAGTTCTGATGATGCTATACATGTGTACTTAAATGGAGCAATTAAATAAATGGGTGGCACATGGTGGGAACCAGGTTTCTCCCTGTTAAGAGTTGGAGATTTACAGATAGGCAGAAAAAGGAGGCTAGAAAGAGCCACATGGTAATGTATTAGAGTTGGAGACATCAGTACAAACTCATACTTAGCTTGATAAAGATGGTCACAGAGAATATGTGTACATACATGGGTTGGTAAATACACAAATTTTCTTGCTTGGAGAGGATCTAGAAACACCACCACCTAGTAATAACAAGTACTCTGACACCCAGATCTTGGTTTCTAATACCATTCTCCAATAAAGGAACCATACGGCTCTTTGGGAAAACGTCTAATTCTAGGACTGGAACAGAAATTTACATGATGATCCTGAAGTATCTTTCGAGGCCAGAAAGTAGGAAGTGATAAAACTACAAAGGAAGAAACTAACAACAACAAAAACGCCACACACTGACCGGAGCATCAAAGGGAGTCAAATGAAAGCACTCCCAATAGCCAAAATCTGGAACAATTTGGGCAACAAAAATTGTAGTATTGGATTAAGCAGTAGCATTGGATTATATCCCCAAATATAAAACATCCATGAGTCCATATTGAGATGAATAAATGATAGTAAATAAAAACAAATGCAATGAAAAAAATATAGTGAAGTTTATCTTAATTAAGTTGCTAAGGAAGAATGTGCCATGGTTTAGCCTTTCAACTCCTATAATCCAAAAGAAATTATAGCATATGTCCATACTTAGACTCATACATGAATGTGCATAGGAGATTTAGTTATAATAGCCAGACTTTAGAAACAAACAAAAAATTCATTAACAAGTGAATGTTAAACAAAATGTGGTATAGTCACCCAACACAGAGGTTTCCCTGGTGGCTCAGCAGTAAAGAATCTGCCTGCAAAGCAGGAAATGCAGGTTCACTCCCTGGGTGGAGAAGATCCCCCAGGGATTGAACCCACATCTCTATGCCTGGAGGAGGGCATGGCAACCACTCCAGTATTCTTGCCTGGAGAATCCCATGGACAGAGGAGCCTGGCAGGCTACAGTCCACAGGGTCGCATAGAGTTGGATATGACTGAAGTGACTAAGTATGCACGCATACACACAACAGAACACAATTTAGCAATAAAAAAGAATGAACCAATGATATACACTACAACACGACAACACAGATGAATCTCAAAATAATTATGCTAAGTGAAAGAAGCCAGATCCCTTCACCAAAAAAAAAAAAAAAGAACACATTCCGTGTGATTCTATTTACTCAGAACTGTAGAAAAATCAAAATTAATCTACAGTGACAAAAAGCAGGTAAGTAGGTATGTGACAAGAGATGAAGACAGGGAAGAGAAGGGGGAGATTACAATGGAGAACTAAATGTTATGACATCAGAAACTATCTTACCTGTACCTTTTAAGTACAGCAAGTACTTAAAAATGTTGGCCAAGTGAAAGTTATTCCAGGTACACCATAAATGTTTGTTGAAAATGGCAGGTAAGGCTTTACTCAAATCTTTACAACCTTATCTCCCACTATTACCTTTCTTTTACTGTACTAAATGTAAGACCATTATTATCCCAAACAAATATACACTCTATGCTTTTATGTATAACTTCCTATGTCTGAAAATGCATTCCATCTCAACTGTCACATCATTAATTCCAATTTCTCTGATCCACTCCACTGAAAAATTAATTGCATTTCAACTGCATTTTGTTTACCACTACTACAAAAGGAAACACATCCTGCTTCCAATTATGGCAAGTTTCATACACGTCTTATACATCCATTTAGAGCAACACTGGGCAAGAAAACTGCAATGACAGCAATGTTCTCTAACCAGACTGTCCAATGCAGTAGCCACTAGCCACATGTAGCAGCTACAGGCAGCTGGTACACATCAGTACTTGAAGTGTGCTAGTTTAACTGAGGAGCTGAATTCTTTAGTTAATTTAAATAGCCACAAATAGCTGTGAAAAGAAGGGAACGAAAAGCAAAGGAGCAAAGGAAAGATATACCCATTTGAATGCAGAATTCCAAAGAATAGCAAGGAGAGGTAAGAAAGCCTTCCTCAGCGATCAATGCAAAGAAATAGAGGAAAACAATAGAATGGGAAAGACTATCGGAGAAGGCAATGGCACCCCACTCCAGAACTCTTGCCTGGAAAATCCCATGGACAGAGGAGCCTGGTGGGCTGCAATCCATGGGGTCACTAAGAGTCAGACACGACTGAGTGACTTCACTTTCATTTTTCACTTTCATGCATTGAGGAAGGAAATGGCAACCCACTCCAGTGTTCTTGCCTGGAGAAACCCAAGGATGGGGGAGCATGGTGGGCTGCCGTCTATGGGGTCACTCAGAGTCGGACACAACTGAAGCAACTTAGTAGCAGCAGCAGCAGCAGCAGCAGAGATCTCTTCAAGAAAATTAGAGATACCAAGGGAATATTTCATGCAAAGATGGGCTCAATAAAGGACAGAAATGGTATGGACCTAACAGAAGCAGAAGATATTAAGAAGAGGTGGCAAGAATACACAGAAGNCACTGCAACTAACCTTTAAAGAAAGTTACAGCCTGTTTAGGTAAGATACCAAAGATTCACAATTATTTGAAAAGGATAATATATACACCTACCATCTTCCAACTGTGTCTCTATATAAGGCTGAATTTTCTTTGTATAATTCAGTCTAAAAAACACATTGCACCAGGATGAATAAGGAAGCAGATATGAGAATTTAGCTGACTCCTATTAAGCCAGACATTACAGAGATTTGCAAAAACAAAATAATGCCATTCTTCTCACTGTATTTTTCTGAAAATAGTTATTTTTCATGAAGACTGTATATGTTAGCATGTAATAAACTTATCAATTTTAATTATGTAATCAACATATATTTCAACAATTTCTCAGTTTTAAATTCTATTATGGTAAATATTGATAGGTACAACATACATACAACACTTTTTAGAGTCTTCAGTTTTTTAGAAGGTTAAAATGGTCTTGAGACCAAAAAGTCTGAAAACTGCTGATTGAGAGGCCACCTAGGATTCCTTTTGGTGCCAAGACTTCATCACAATATATGACAATTTAATTAATTACCTACAAATTACTAAATATGTAATATATGAAAGTACAAAATATATACATATATGTGTGTGTGTATATTGTCACCCTGCTTATTTAACTTNAAACTGTGGAAAATTCTGAAAGAGATGGGAATACCAGACCACCTGACCTGCCTCTTGAGAAATCTGTATGCAGGTCAGGAAGCAACAGTTAGAACTGGACATGGAACAACAGACTGGTTCCAAATAGGAAAAGGAGTATGTCAAGGCTGTATATTGTCACCGTGCTTATTTAACTTCTATACAGAGTACATCATGAGAAACGCTGGGCTGGAAAAAGCACAAGCTGGAATCAAGATTGCTGGGAGAAATATCAATAACCTCAGATATGCAGATGACACCACCCTTATGGCAGAAAGTGAAGAAGAACGAAAGAGCCTCTTGATGAAAGTGAAAGAGAGTGAAAAAGTTGGCTTAAAGCTCAACATTCAGAAAACCAAGATGATAGCATCCAGTCCCATCACTTCATGGGAAATAGATGGGGAAACAGTGGCTGATTTTATTTTTCTGGATTCCAAAATCAGTGCAGATGGTGATTGCAGCCATGAAATTAAAAGACACTTACTCCTTGGAAGAAAAGTTATGACCAACCGAGATAGCATATTAAAAACACAGAGACGTTACTTTGCCAACAAAGGTCCGTCTATGGTTTTTCCAGTGGTCATGTATGGATGTGAGAGTTGGACTATAAAGAAAGCTGATCGCTGAAGAACTGATGCTTTCGAACTGTGGTGTTGGAGAAGACTCTTGAGAGTCCCTTGGACTGCAAGGAAATCTAACCAGTCCATCCTAAAGGTGATCAGTCCTGGGTGTTCTTTGGAAGGACTGATGTTGAAGCTGAAATTCCAATATTATGTGAAGAGCTGACTCATTGGAAAAGACCCTGATCCTGGGAGGGATTGAGGGCAGGAGAAGGGGATGACAGAGGATGAGATGATTGGATGGCATCACTGACTCGATGGACATGGGTTTGGGTGGACTCTGGGAGTTGGTGATGGACAGGGAGGCCTGGCTTGCTACGGTTCATGGGGTTGCAAAGAGTTGGACGCGACTGAGCGACTGAACTAAACTGAAATAGCCACATATATCTAGTGACCATCAAACTAGAAGCACAAATCTAGAGTCTAAAGCTCCTTAAAAGCAACACTATGGACTCTGACTGACTCATTGGAAAAGACCCTGATCCTGGGAGGGATTGAGGGCAGGAGAAGGGGATGACAGAGGATGAGATGATTGGATGGCATCACTGACTCGATGGACATGGGTTTGGGTGGACTCTGGGAGTTGGTGATGGACAGGGAGGCCTGGCTTGCTACGGTTCATGGGGTTGCAAAGAGTTGGACGCGACTGAGCGACTGAACTAAACTGAAATAGCCACATATATCTAGTGACCATCAAACTAGAAGCACAAATCTAGAGTCTAAAGCTCTTAAAAGCAACACTATGGACTCTGCATTCCCTTTGGCATTTAGTAGGCAGTTAATAAATATAAGTGGTTGGGTGTCTAAACTATTTAGAGACTCTAACAAAATGTAAGCAAACTGTTTTCAAGTAAAAAAATAAATAAATACCCAAAATTTTAAAAATAATCTAGTCTCAGTAAGTAGCTCTAGTAATCAAAGACTTACCAAAACATCTTTTACATACTAAATCAAGTATTTCTCGAAATCGATTTGTCATTGGTGGTAGAGGTTTTAAATCAATTTTCCTGAAATCCTCCGGGCAATCATTTTTTGAATGGCCATCCTTTTTGCAGATGCTGCATACTATTGTTGGCGGCTATACAAAGGTTAAAAAAAAAAATCTAATAATCAAACAGGCTATTGAGGGACTTCATAATCACTTACAAAGTAGTACAAAAAGAAACTTGTTTTGTAACTCAGTCTGATAGCCTGCACTTTCAAGAGGCTAAAAAAAAAAGCATATTAATGAAATTCAGTATTAAATGTAAATAAACATACTTTGAGTCAACATTTTCTTCTTCACTAAAATGATATTACCAAGGATTAGATTTACCTGAAAATGAAGGATAAAGGAAATAGCAGGAGATACAAAAGCAACAGGCTAATTCTGAGTTTGATCAGCTCCCAAAATGAAATGTATACATCACATTTTAATCTATTAAGGTCCTTAACAAACTAGATTATAAAGAAAGTTCAAGTGGCACCTTTCATTCACTCTAAACATTTTCTATCTTTAGAGTCAATCAATTATAGAACCTTGACTAGTTGGTCCAGTTTATTACATTAACATGGTACTCAAGAAAACAAACTAAAGGGCTGAACACTAAAAGTAACTATGTACAAGAAACAATTCTTAGGCAATAACCACAAACTTAACTTTCAAACCCTGTCAATACCATTTTAAATATATTCCAATGAACTATCAGACAGGAAACCAAAACAGTAAAGATTCAAGCTTGGAGAAAAACAAAATATGATTAAGGAAGAAACTACTCTTTTCTTTATTGTAATATGCTTAGGAACTTAGCTTCTTTCTCCAGGATTAGTCTGGACAGTTACCTAGCCAAATATACACAGAAATTTGTATTTGTGAGAATACTGTGCTCCTAGTGCCAAAGAAATTTTTATCAGCTTTAAAACCTTTATAAAAATGACATATTTACCAGAAAATTCTAGAAATATGTTACAGATAAATACAGAGAGAAATAAAATTGAAGAAATAGTTACCCTAAGTTTCTAGAAAAAAACGTATAAGAAATGTAAGCTGCAGTTATATTATTAAGAGGCTCTACTAAAAATCTGCCATTTATTTCATCTTTTTAACAGTCCATTATAATGGCAACCCACTCCAGTACTCTTGCCTGGAAAATCCCAAGGACTGAGGAGCCTGGTAGGCTGCAGTCCTTGGGGTCGCTAAGAGTCAGACACGACTGAGTGACTTTCACTTTCACTTTTCACTTTCATGCACTGGAGAAGGAAATGGCAACCCACTCCAGTGTTCTTGCCTGGAGAATCCCAGGGACGGGACGGGTGAGCCTGGTAGGCTGCCCTCTATGGGGTCACACAGAGTTGGACACGACTGAAACAACTTAGCAGCAGCAGCATGCCCTAAATACTACACCCAAACAAAATGGGACAGAGTATCCTTAAAAGGATGAAAATACACAGTTTAGTAATTAGGTTAAAATTTTTAAAGCTTGTTAATAAATAATTGTTGATCAAACAACAAAACTTGATGACTTTTCAGGTTTTTTTGTATTCTAGTTGATTTATACATTATCTATATAATCATTTTTTCATACTAGGTACTGATAATACCTTCAGTTACATACCCTGCACTTGAAGCAATGTAAAACTTAGCTAAAACTTTTATTCACAAAGTAATTATTTTCTGTTACAAAGTAGCTTATTTTCTGTAATTAATTAAGTTAAAGTTCAGACTATCCCACTTTAAAAGTAGAAAAGTTAAAGACTCATGAGAAAAGTGCCAAAATCCAAAGAGAAGCTCAGGGCAGACACAGGTTCTGAATTCTTTTTTTTTTTTTGGTTCCTGACCTTACATAGTTTTAACTCAACTATCTTTAGTTAAGTTTATAGAACAGCTCCTGGGCCTCATCAAAAAAAACTTTAAAATACTATTAAAGTTTACATTGTGTTCTCCTTTGTAGAAGGAAATATAATCACATCTATAAAAAAGCAACAAAACTTAAAATATATGCTGCCTTTACCAAACTCACTTTTGTAACAAATCCTTTCATATATGAGAAAGTTAAGCACACCAACCAGAAAAAGAGTGCTTTTCAGGGTTTCATGTACATTCTTATAAGGCAAATACACAAAAAGAAAAAAAAAAATATATATATATATATATACACACCAAAATACCATTCCAAAAGCAGTCTAACATCACAGAAGCTATTTTTACATTTCTGAATCTAAAAACCATAAATACAGAGTCATACACTCTTGCAGAGTGTTTACAAACTGTATCCTACCTTGCCAGAGGTTAAAATAAACTTATCAAACACATAATATAATTCCTGGATGGGGTGGTTATCATCATCATTAGGGTCAGAAGCATCTTCTGTAGCTTTGCAGTTGCAAGAGGTAGCAGATGTGTCAGTGCACACAATCTGATGTGAACGTTCTGTTTCTAAATTTGACTTACAGTCTGTACCAGAAGATTCATCTGGTTCAGGGGATTTATAATCAATGCAATTATACTGGCTGAAATCCTTTTTAAAACAAGTTTCTGAAGGTGCTAAAACATCTTGATTTTTAATTGATTTGGGCTCTAATTCACTGTTCTCATTGGCAGAAAGAGATGATGATTCCTGTCCACGTTCAGCCAAATCTAGTTCATTTACCAACAAATTATCAGCTTCAGTAATACATCGCTGTGATGTACCTTCCATTTCATATTTATCAGGTTGACCTCTTCCTGTGTTTACTTTTTCTGTGCTTTCCCCAAGTAGAGTGCAACAACTGGATGCCACAGTTTCCGTCTTCACTGGTTTCTTATTGGTTATTTTCCCTTCTCTTTTTTCATGGAATCCACTGAAGATTTATTTCCACCCTTCTTCTGAGGACAGGCAAAATAACGATAAGCTGCCCTGAATCTCTCTACAACATATTCATAGACAAGCTGGCTGTTTAAGCTCCGTGCAACATTCCTCTTGATTGAAAATGGATCTAGTAAAAAAGAAAATGGTCAGTAGCTAAGTATTTAATAACAAACTACATTTCCAGGCTTATACAAATAGCTACATTGTCAGCAGAGTACGTTTCCCCGGCAATTTTTCTAACGTAAATTCCCAGTGAGAGTTCCTGCTAACTGGAAATGAAAAAGCAATGTCTTTCTTCTGTTTCTATCATAAAATAAAAAACTTTAAAAAGAGAGAGAGAAAAGAATAAAATAAGGTAAATAATGACAGAATGGCTGAGGAGGCCAACTTAGTAACTACAAAATTGCAGTGATGAAATTGGTAGAAAAAGCTAAGCTAACATGTTTCACTGTACAGTCTTAGAGTGAAATTTTTCAAGCTTCAGGACCTATTTTATTAATAATTTTCATCTCTTGTCATAGTATTCTTTAGTTATATACTCCTTGCAATTTAAACAAACATACAACCTAACTCTCAAGGCTTCAGGTTATGCTTATTTTAAGATTAACTTCAGTAATAATCAGAAAATTAAAGACAGAAAGAAAGACAAATAATATAAAGAAAAGTAGAAAGAAACCTAAAAGTAAAGATTAAACAAAAATTTCAATTCTGATCCAGTCTAAAATGTCTATGCTGAAAATGCTTGTGACAACTGAATCCTCACTACTAGGAACATAGAATAGAATTCTCAAAATGTTTATGGGTGTTTGGATTTTATAAGCCTTAATACAAATATGCCCTAGGAAAAAAAAAATGATGCCACCCAAAAGATAATACACATTTTTCTCCACTACTGAAGATCATTAAGTAAAAGGATTAATAATAGGCCAGGCTTCATATTATTAAGATTGGGGCATCTGTTACTTTTTTTTTTTTTTACTGTTATCTAATCCATAGGCTTTAAAAAGCTTTACCTAGCCTCTTTCCCTTTTCTAGGGGAAAAAAAGGCAGAGAAATTATGATGGTTGCAGACTTCAGACCTCTTTTATTTACCATATGTAAGAGAGTAAAAGATGTGAGTGCATGAGAATATCTGTAGGTCCAACTGACAGTAGAAATGGGCATACAGAGGATGAAGGGAACAGAAGAATGTGCAGTCTACACAGACTAACAATAAAATGATGACAGAAATTCAATTTCCTATCTATAAAAGATGAGCAAAATGTTGTAGAATTTAAATTTTTTTATTAAAAATTTGGAAGCCATATTATTAATATTCTTTACTATTTATGTCAATATTTACTATTAATTTCTATCTTAATATTCTTGAGACTTCCTATGAAAGCTTATTTGTCAATATCAATTGTTCTTTTTTCTTTTAGCTTAGCCACATTTAACAGATGAGGTACTTTACAAGACAATGAAAAACTGAGTTTTAAAATTATACTTTAACATAATTTTATGGCACAAATATATTCAGAGCTATCTTATTTATTTATATAGCTATTCTATTTTTTTATATTTGAAATTTTTTACAATTAAAAATAAAGGCATGTAAATAAGCTAATAAGCCTAGCCATTATAATATTTACTGACTGGAAACTTTCAAATAAGCATTAATGCTATAAAGCTAGCACGGACTTAATAAAGAATTTATCCTAAATATTTAGTGACAACCTGGTGGCAAATAGTGCTGCAAAATGAAAGGATAAAATTTATATATAATACTATTTTAGAAACAGATGATGAGGGGGCTTCCCTGATTGGCTAGTGGTTAAGAATTCATCTGCCGAGGCAGGGGACATGCATTCAATCCCTGGTCTGGGAAGATTCCACATGCTGGGGAGCAACTGAGTCCCTGCCTCACAACTACTGAGCCAGTGTTCCAAGAGCCCATGAGTTGCAACTACTGAAGCCTGCATGCCTAGACCCCATGCTCCCCAACAAGAAAAGCCACAGCTTTGCATCACAAAAAAAGCAGCCCCCACTTGCCACAACTAGACAAAGCCTGTGCATAGCAATGAAGACCTAGCACAGCCAAAAGCAAATAAATTAATTTTTTAAAAAGAAATCATGAGTAGTGTGACTTAGCAGCAACAGCAGCAGCACACACACAAAAATTCTCCAAATGAAATATAACATATCATCTCACCTTCAATGGCTATCCGCCTTTTAGGCCAGTTTTTGTTTTCTCTTGTTAAAATATCTTTTATTCGTACACATATGACATATTCCTCCAAAGCAAAATCCAGTGTGTAAAATTTTAGCAGCTCTAACCATAACTGTCCCAGGGACACCCGATTTGGTGTTTCCAACGTTAAAGGAGACTAGAAAAGAAAAAAATACCTTTAAGCTTCACAAAACTATAGAATCACTTAATTTTCAACTTAAAAAGACATGAGAGATGGATCACCTTTTCAAAAACTGAGGCATAAAGGGGTTAGTTGCCAAAAAGCAATTTGTGGCACAGCTGGGAACACACTGTCCCAGATTACTAACTCCTAGAATTTTGTGTTCTTTCCACTAAACCAGTGATTCTCAACCTTGGCTGCACATTAGAATCACACTGAGAGCACTAAAATTCACTAATTTTAGTTTGACCCCATTCCCATCTCCCTTACCCTTTCCAAGACTGTGACTTAATGGACAGAGATTTTTAAAGCTTCCTTCCTAACTGATTCTCCTGTGCAGCCGAGGTTGCTAACCATTGTATAACAACTACTGTAACTCTTCCATTACAGCAATTACTTATAAAATCTATGTAAAGGCCCAGGGTTTTCAAAAGCTAATTCCTTCATTCAACAAACATTTTAGAACCCACAAAGAGTTGACTCATTGGAAAAGACTCTGATGCTGGGAGGGATTGGGGGCAGGAGGAGAAGGGGACGACAGAGGATGAGATGGCTAGATGGCATCACTGACTCCATGGACGCGAGTCTGAGTAAACTCTGGGAGTTGCTGATGGACAGGGAGGCCTGGCGTGCTGCGATTCATGGGTCGCAAAGAGTCGGACAAGACTGAGCGACTGAACTGAACTGAAGTCCATAGCACTGTGCCGCAGATAAAAGAAAAAAAAAAAAACAGGAGCTCCCATGTAAACCATGCATCGCTCACTCTTCTAAGTGCTACACATAAATAACTATTAATTCAACAACTATGATGTTGGCTGTGACTCAGGACTACATGGGTCCATGCTGCTAATCATTATTGCATCAGTTCAGTTCAGTCGCTCAGTCGTGTCCAACTCTTTGTGACCCCATGAATCGCAGCACACCAGGCCTCCCTGTCCATCACCAACTCCTGGAGTTCACTCAGACTCGTGTCCATCAAGTCAGTGATGCCATCCAGCCATCTCATCCTCTGTCGTCCCCTTCTCCTTCTGCCCCCAATCCCTCCCAGCATCAGTCTTTTCCAATGAGTCAACTCTTCACATGAGGTGGCCAAAGTACTGGAGTTTCAGCTTCAGCATCATTCCCTCCAAACAAATCCCAGGGCTGATCTTCAGAATGGACTGGCTGGATCTCCTTGCAGTCCAAGGGACTCTCAAGCGTCTTCTCCAACACCACAGTTCAAAACCATCAGTTTTTCGGTGCTCAGCCTTCTTCACAGTCCAATCCTCACATCCATACATGACCACTGGAAAAACCATAGCCTTGACTAGATGGACCTTTGTTGGCAAAGGAATGTCTCTGCTTTTGAATATGCTATCTAGGTTGGTCATAACTTTTCTTCCAAGGAGTAAGTGTCTTTTAATTTCATGGCTGCAGTCACCATCTGCAGTGATTTTGGAGCCCAGAAAAATCATTGTTGCATAGTGCCACTCAAACAAGGTGAGGTCCTATTTCACAGACCATTAGGAGAGGAAGAGACCACTTAACATTTACAGTAAAGGTTATAAGTTAAAATGGACCTCTAAATCAGAGGGATCTTAACAGAAAAGGTAGTATCTGAATTCTAAAGGAATTAGCTAGTCGAATGTTGGCTAAAAGTGACCACTAAGATATAAAAAAGCATAAACAGTCATTCACTCATTCCATTCTACAACTATTCATTGACTGCCTACTATGTGCCATGCACTGGGGATATACCCATGAAAAAAACCCAAAGTTTTTTGCCTTAGTGGAGTTTACAATCTAGAGTAAACTAGAAGAAGATAATAAACAAACTTAATAAGTAAATTACACAGTAAATTAGAAGAAGAAAAGTGCTGTAGAAATAAGAAAAAGTTGAGCATGTTTAGTAAAAGAGACGGGATATGGAAGCAGGAGATTTCAGTGTTAAAATACAGTGGTCGGGATAGGACTTGTTGAGAAGGTTTGATTTGAAAAAAGAAAAAGTATTCCAAGAACAGGAAACAGAGCAAACACACTAAAGTAGGATAAAGTAGGAGTGTAAATAGTTTTAAAAAGAAAACTAGTATGGCAGAGAGAGAAGGAAACAGAGCTAATCAGTATGAACTCTTTGGCCTTTATTCTAAATTAAATGAGGGGCAACTGGAGGGTAGGGAAGGAGAAGGGCATGATCTGACTTAAGTTTTAGAAGAACAATTCTGATTGTTATGTTGAGAACTGATTATAAAATGGGGAAGGAAGGGTAAATTCAAGGAAACTTATGAGGCTATGGTAGTAATCCAGGCCAAAGATCAGATGGCTAGGATCAAGACAGAGGAGGTGGCCAAACTGTGGATTTATTTTGAAGTAGAGATGACAGGATTTCCTGACAGACTTGGTATGGGGTATGAAAGACAGAAGTAATCCATGGGATTGGATGAGATCATCAAGGGAGTGTAGACACAGAAAAAAGGGGGATTGAGGACATTAAAGTGATTGGAGAGGAAAGGAGGAACCAACAAAGAGACTGAGGAGGAATAACCAGTCATGGGTGTGGTATCCTGAAAGTCAAGTTAAGAAATTTTTTAGAGAAGGAAATGATCAACTGGCAAATGCTGCTGACAAATAAAAAAAGATAAAAATCAAGAAATGACTATTGGATTTAGCCATGCAGAGGACACTGATGATACAAGTTTTGGTAGATTGATGGGATCAAAGCCTGAGTAGAGTCAATTATGAGGAGACAGAGAAACTAGGAAATAGTATACATAAATAATTCTTTCAAGAAGGTTTTCTTCAAAAAGGAGTAAGGAAACAGCTCAGAAGGGAAGCAGTAGCAAGATTTTTCTTTCAAGTGGGAGAAACAAAAGCATTGTATGATTCAGTAGAGAATGAAAAATTGGTAACCTAGGATAGAATTGCTAGGGCAAAATGAGACTAAATACACAAGTTAAGAAAATGACTTCAGACAGCAACAGGGGAAGTTCCTTCATGAAAGTAGGTAGCAAGGCAGAATATGTGAGTGCCAAGAGTGGGAGCTGGTTCTAGGAATGGAAGTTCTCTTTTCAATGCTTCAGTTTTCTTAGAGAAGTAATAAGCAAAATCATTAGCTGGGAATACTGCTGGTTTAAGGGAAGGGTAGAAGGTAGTCTAGGAAAGTGGGAGACTTGAATATGAGTTTAGCGAACTACATATAATTCAGTATAGCTAGAGCAATGATATCTGTAACATAATTTTTGTAATAACATGTCTGTCTACTTCAGAAGACTACACACTTTTAGAGGATATAATCATCCATGAATATTCATCTTGGGTTATCTAGCACTCAAGATAATGCCAGGCACATAGCTGGTCCTTAATAAATGAATGCTGAATGATTAAATAAGCAAGCCACCCTCTAAAGAAGCATAAGGTCTTCATTTATCCACCAATCTGGCAACATAATCAGTATAATCATATACTAAAGCTCTGGTCACAGCCCATCTCTAAAGGAAAAATTTTCTATCTAAATGAAAAGGACACAAAGAATTAAATTACCTTGATATGATTCAAACAATACAAGTCTTTCAAAATGAGGTATGAATTCATTAAAGAATCTTGGTACCAAAAAACTAAACCAGATCAACCCCTCACTTTACAGATGAGGAAAATGAGGCCAAGAGGCTTACTTAAGGTCAGTCAATCTACTATTAAAATAGTTTTAATCAAAGGCATCACAAATTCTACATATGAAAAGCCAAAAGCAAGAACAAAATAAGCTTACTTTGCCATATTTTTCCTTCCTGGCATTACTTTGGTTAGTTGTTTCTGTCTTCTTGGTATCATCTTTTGGCTGGTCTGCCTTAGCTTTGTTTTCCTCAGCAATTGAGTTTCTCTCAGTTGCACTACTTGAATTATATTCCCACTTCACAAACTTCTCTTCTACTATGCCCTTCAGCTGAAAGTCATCCATTCTTTTTGGGTCAAAGCCTTCAATCTATATAAAAAGGCATTCCAGATTGGTAGTGAAAAAATGATTAAAAGAAAAAAACAAGATGAACAAACAGACAAACCAGAAATCCAGCTTTAAATGTATGAACAGAGTACTCTGCAAGAGCAAACTACATACATACATACACATACATGTTACAAACTCATGCTTACCCAACTTCCAAGTAAGCAAGGAAGAAGAGGGGGTTTTCTTTGTTGTAGAAAAAACATCACCATTAAAGCAAAACAGTAGGAAGGGATTCCACCATCAGTTTGGGAGTCAATATAGCACAACTGCAAAATGAAGAGGAGAAAAAAGAACCACCATTTAACTTTCTTTCTGTTCCCCTCAAAATAAAAGTAGCTTTTATTTCCTTCCATAATCATTGTTAAAAGTTCAAATAATGAAAAATATAAGGAATTACTTGAAATCACACCACCCTGATTTATAAATTGGTATCAACTCATTTCCTTATTGCATATGAAGACATATATTTTTTAGTTAAATGGAATATCACCCACAGTGCTTTTACTGTGGACATCTTTAAAAAATATTATTTTCATATTTCCCACTTCTGTCTCAATGTTAACAATCTTCTATGTACTCTTCCATGCCTTTTTCTATACTCAACCATACACAAATATACATATATACCAATTTTCTATATAAATACAGGGAGGATTTTATCATTTTTGTCACTGTTTTACTAAAATTGTCTATTACAGATAATTCTCTGCATTTTATAATTCTTCCTTAACAATGCACCAAGAAAGTTCCTGTTATCAATTGTGTGCTCAGTTGCTAAGTCATGTTCAGCTCTTTGCGAGAGAGACCCTATGGAATACAGCCTGCCAGGCTTCTCTGTTCATGAGATTTTCCAGGCAAGAATACTGGAGTGGGTTGCCATTTTCTCCTCCAGGGGATATTCCCAATCCAGGGACTGAACTTTGTCTCCTACGTCTCCTGTGTTGGCAGGCAGATTCTTCACCACCGAGCCACCGGGGAAGCCCCTTAGTCAATTAGGATATGTCTAATGTATCCTTTTAAATTATTAGACTATGATCTGGATGGTTATTCAATAGTTCCCCCACCCAAGGACTTTTACATTTTGTTCCCAGTTTTTGCCACTTTAAAACAATACTGTAGTATTTATTCTTCTACATTTTCCTGAGTGCTGGTGCTCATTTCTTTATGCTATATTACCAGGGAAATGTTTGCTGGATTTTAAAATGTGATATATTTAAATTCTAGTAGATATTATAATACTGTTTTTCAGAATTAGTGTAAAATTTCCTCTTTTCATCTGTACAAGAATGTATACACATGGTTTCCAACACTAGGTGTTACAAGTTTTTTTTGTTTTTTTTTTTTTTTAAATTAAAATATAGTTGAATTACAAAGTTGTGTTAGTTTCAGGTATATAGGTGTTATCAGTTTTTTAAAAATTTGTCAACAGGATGGGTGAGATGTAATATCTAATAGTTACTTCAATTTTCATTTCCTTGATGCTACTAGGTTATACAAATTTTCATATATTTACTAATGATTTGAATTTGCTCTTTTCTGAACTATTGTCTTTTGCCAATTTTTCTGTTTTCAACAATACATATCAATTTGTATGTTTTCTTTTTATGTTATAGATAATAACTGTTTATATATGTGATATACATTTGAAAAATGTTGTTTTTCCTAATCTGCTTTGGCATTATTTATGGTACTTTTATCCTATAAAATATATTAATGTTTATATAGTTAAAGATGCTTATAGCTTCTAGGTTTCCTACCATGGTGAAAAGATTTCTCCATCCACAAGTTATATACATATACTCTTAAATTTTCTTCTAAAATTCTGAATTTTCATTTAAGTGGAATTTATTTTTGCATTTAGTGTGCTAAGGGTCCAACATTATTTTCTTTAAGAAAGATACATTGTGACAGCACCATTTATTAAACAAACCATTGTTTTCTCACTGAAATGAAATATTTTATTTTTTCATAGACTAAAATTCATTTACACTAGGATTTACTTCTGGGCTTTCTATTCTGTTCCACAGATCTATTTGTCTATCCCTATGCCAAAGGTATATACTTGACTAAAGCAGTTTTATAAGGTAAAGTACACCTTCTTCCACTAGTTTTCTTTTTTTGAATTATTTTCGCTACTCTCAAACATTTATTCCTCCATACTAAGTTAAAGTATTATCTTATAATTTTTTAAAAAATTCTTGGTGATTCTAATTTAAACTACTGTACACTTGAAAATTAATTTAAGAAGATTTTACATTTCAGGGATATCTCTCTATCCAAATACTTGTATCTTTGCATTTTCCAAAAATTTAGGAGTTGCCATCACTCAGCGTTTCCCTCAACTCTTATGTCATTTACCTCTGCCAGTCCTACTAATAAAAGTTATCCCAAATCTGTCTCAGTTCAGTTCAGTTCAGTCACTCAGTTGTGTGTGACTCTTTGCGAGTACACTGCAGTACGCCAGGCTCCCCTGTCCATCACCAACTTCCAGAGCTTACTCAAACTCATGTCCATTGAGTCGGAGATGCCATCCAACCATCTCATCCTCTGTCATCCCCTTCTCCTCCCATCTTCAATCTTTTCCAGTATCAGGGTCTTTTCAAATGAGTCAGCTCTTTACATCAGGTGGCCAAAGTATTAGAGTTTCAGCTTCAGCATCAGTCCTTCCAATGAATATTCAGGACTTATTTCCTTCAGGATGGACTGCTTGGATCTCCTTGCAATCCAAGGGACTCTCAAGAGTCTTCTCCAACACCACAGTCCAAAAGCATCAATTCTTTGGCACTCAGCTTTCTCTATGTCCAACTCTCACATCCATACATGACTAATGGAAAAACCAAAGCTTTGACTAGACAGACCTTTGTTGGCAAAAAAAAGTCTCTGCTTTTTAATATGCTGTCTAGTTTGATCATGACTTTTCTTCCAAGGAGCAAGTGCCTTTTAATTCCATGGCTGCAGTTACCATCTGCAGTGATTCTGGAGCCCCCCCCGCAAATAAAGTCTGTCATTGTTTCCATCTTTCCTCATCTATTTGCCATGAAGTGATGGAACCAAATGCCATCATCTTATATCCACTAACCTAACACAGGTCATTATCCTCTCCAGCTATTCTACCAAAAAACCCTGTTCAATTGGTTCCCCATTACTACTCTTTACCCCAGAAAGACCTTCTCCAAACATAAATCACATCAAGTACACATTGCTTACGAAACTCACCCTATGCCTTCCCACTGCAACTAAAATACAAATCCCTTACCACTGCAAGTACCTGCCTAACCTCATCCACTACAACTTCCACTCTTACCTCCATTCCAGCCACTCTTGCCTTGTTCTGCTTCTCAAGAGTTCATTCTCACCTTCAAGGCTCTGTACAAGCTATCCCTTGGATGCTACTCCCTCAGACGTTCAAGTGGCTAGTTACGTTGGCCTGAGTTTATATTTCACATCCTCAAAGACACTTCCCTGCCATCCAATGAAATGTCACACTCTTAACACACCATCTCATTTCAATGGCACTACATTCTACCACATATTGTGTTATTTATATATTTGTTTACTGTCTGATTCTTCCACAAGTATGTAAGCTTCACGACAGAAGGATTCAGTTCATCTTGTTAGATGTTCCCAGCACCTAAGAACACTATGTAGCACACAGGAAGTATTTAACAAATGTTTTCTCAATAAATAAATTTGCTGAGAGTTTGTTTTCACCATTCAATAATTATCTTCCTGTACCTTTCTAATTAAATTTATTCCTTAGTATTTTATAATTTGTATCACTGTCATGAAGGTAATATTGTTCTCTATGTCTATTCTATAAGTTATTTTTATGACAGAGAAAAGCTACTGGTTTTTATACATTTATATTGTATTTCAGTTCAGTTCAGTTTAGTCGCTCAGTCGTGTTCGACTCTTTGCGACTCCATAAATCACAGCACGCCAGGCCTCCCTGTCCATCACCAACTCCGGGAGTTCACTCAGACTAGTGTCCATCGAGTCAGTGATGCCATCCAGCCATCTCATCCTCTTGTCGTCCCCTTCTTCTCCTGCCCCCAATCCCTCCCAGCATCACAGTCTTTTCCAATGAGTCAACTCTTTGCATGAGGTGACCAAAGTACTGGAGTTTCAGCTTTAGCATCATTCTTTCCAAAGAAATCCCAGGGCTGATCTCCTTCAGAATGGACTGGTTGAATCTCCTTGCAGTCCAAGGGACTTTCAAGAGTCTTCTCCAACACCACAGTTCAAAAGCATCAATTCTTCGGCACTCTGCCTTCTTCACAGTCCAAGTCTCACATCCATACATGACCACAGGAAAAACCATAGCCTTGACTAGACGGACCTTAGTCGGCAAAGTAATGTCTCTGCTTTTGAATATACTATCTATGTTGGTCATAACTTTTCTTCCAAGGAGTAAGCGTCATGGCTGCAGTCACCATCTGCAGTGATTTTGGAGCCCAGAAAAATAAAGTCTGACACTGTTTCCCCATCTATTTCCCATGAAGTGATGGGACCGGATGCCATAATCTTTGTTTTCTGAATGTTGAGCTTTAAGCCAACTTTTTCACTCTTCTCTTTCACTTTCATCAAGAGGCTTTTTAATTCCTCTTCACTTTCTGCCATAAGGGTGGTGTCATCTGCATATCTGAGGTTATTGATATTTCTCCCGGCAATCTTGATTCCAGCTTGTGTTTGTTCTAGTCCAGCGTTTCTCATGATGTACTCTGCATAGAAGTTAAATAAGCAGGGTGACAATATACAGCCTTGATGTACTCCTTTTCCTAGTTTTTAACCTGAGTTTTCTAGGTATACAATCATATCATTAGCAAAAAGAGCATTTTGTTTTCCAGTATTTATATTCATTACTTTGTCTTCTTTCCTTGCTCCATTAAAAAAAAAATCTCCAAAACAATGTATAACATCATTGGTGAACATCTCTGTAATATTCCTTATTTTAACACAGATGGCTTGAGCAATTCACCTTTTTGATGGTGTTTGCTTCTGTTTTGTTTGAGGGTTTTAGAAAACAGTCATTAAGTTCCATTTCTAGTTTACTTAAGAATTTTTTTCAAGGAAGAATATGCCTTATCAGCATCTATGATGTTAATTCCACTTCAAACTGTTAATATAATACATTATGTTACCAGATTTCCTGATATTAAACTACTGTTATATTCCTGAAATAAACCCTACATGGTCACAATATATGAGCTTTTCTTACAATGATATCTTACATATATTCCACTTGCTTTTATTTTATTTAGACTGGTTCACCTCTCCCAGTCACTTCCAAGAGTTAAAAATTTTTCTGAAGAACTAGTTCATGTATTCAACAAATATTTATTAAATGCCTACTCTGAGCTGGCACAGGAAAATGAGAAACATTGGGACCAGCCATGAATAATGAAACAGACTAAAATTCCTATCCTCACAGTGGTTATAATTTCACAGAAGAAAACAGGTTATAAACAATATATGAATATATGTATGGTAGGTAGTAAGAAATGATATGAAAAAAATTTAAAGAGGAAAAGGCAGAGAGAGTTATGGCGACAATGCTATTTTATACAGGGTGGACCAGGAAATTCTGGTAAGATGCAATTTGAGGAGAAACTTGAAAAAAAGTAAGAGAGTGAACCATTTTGGATATGTGGAAAAAGTGAAAATCGCTCAGTTGTGTCCCACTCTTTGCAACCCCATGGACTATAGCTCCTCTGAGGAGACCAGGCTCCTCTGTCCATGGAATTTCGGCCAGAATACTGGAGTGGGTAGCCACTCCCTTCTCCACGGGATTTTCCTAACTGGGATATGTGGGGGTAAGAACATTTTAGATGAAGGGAATAACAAACACAAAGGCTTTACGTATGAGACACCCCAACTTTAGGCTTCTGATGGTCTCTTATTTTTTAAGCTGTTCCACTCAGCTGGTTCTGCCCCAACTATGGGGAGATTCCCCCAATCAAAAGTTGAGGCAAAATATTTAAAAAGAATCCTCTGTTTTTGTTCTCAAGTTATCACTCCACCACTATCCCTTTAATTCATCTTCTTTGTGTAAGACAGAGAATTTACTCATCACTAGTCTAATAAGTAATGAATACTGTACTGACGAACAGTATACAAAAAAGCTAAAATTTCTCTCTCTTGTAATTTGGACTGATACTGGTAATCATCACTTCTTGCTACCTCCAAGGGTAGAAACGGGGAGCAGAGGGGAAACCACAGACTTTAATAATGTAAGTTAATTCTAATTTAGGAAACTCAGATACCTAAATCTTAGCAGTTTCCCATTCAAAAACTGCAGCAGGTTACCAACCATTTAAGAGGAAAGAGAATAATATTCTAAGATAGAAATTGGAAAAAAAAACATGCAAACATAAGAATCTTAACTTGCATAACCATATCTTACAACCTTACAACTTTAACTTACAGTAAGAGTGAAAACCTGAGTCTAGATATTAAGAGAATATTTCTACATGGCATAAAAGAGAATGAACTATAATAATCTAAAATCTATAAATAACTCTACATGCCTGTGAAACTTTATTTTCATTCCATTATCAGAACCTGCCATACCACTTTCTGTTCGGCACAGATAACTATTTTGTCCCCACAACACTACAATTTATCTTATATATTCGTGTAAGAAAAAGCCTTAGTTATCTAAATGTTAAGTACTTTTCCCTTCTGTTCCACATACCTTAGCCCAATAGCGAAAGGCTAACACCAAAGGAGTAAAGACAGGTTCCATTTTGCCAAGAGCAGCAAGCAAATCAGTAGTGAGGCATGCCATATCATTTCCTGCACTCACTCTACAAAGTAAACCACTGTGAATGAAAAAGAAACAAACTTCACTGTATGAATACCTTAAAAACCAGAATATTTCAAATCCTTGGCTATACTTTCCAGGTATCCATAGTTAACACCTAAGAAGTCATAATAAAAAACAAATATTTTAATAAACTTACAGCTAACTGAAAACTATATATCATTTCCATCACTAGAGTTCCATATAAAGATGTTTTATCTGTTCATTTATACTTCAGAAAAAAATAATCTTAAGTAATTAGTACTTAAGATCATGAAAAATTAATCTCAAAAGCTGCATTATGATTAACCAAAATTTTATTTATATGAGGGGAAAGACACTGATCACATCAATGTTAAACAATGCAACATATCTTCCTAGTCCATTCTTTTTGCTTTGCACATAATAAAAACAAAATATGAAATACTGAACTAGCTATACTTCTTAAATCTAGTTTTTACTATCCAACTTTTAAGATTTTATTGTTAGGCTATTTTCAGATTAGAGATTAGAAAGAATTTATCTATTAATCCACAAGTAATGCTTATATTTAAGTAAAGTAAGAGATACCTTAAACAAAATTATAGCAGAAACATTTTGGTGGCAGGGAGAATGTGACTGAGGTTGCCACAAAGGCAATTTAACACAATGTGGTAGAAAAATCACTAGAAATCGTTAATACTTCTATTCCAGTTCTAACTTTCCCCTGAATAATTTGAATTTGAATAAATCACTTACTCACTCTAGGTCTCAATTTTCAAATTTAGAAAATAAGGAAGTTGAACTAGATCTTCATAGATCCTTCTAGCTTTGAATAAGCATAGTAATCTTAAAATACAATAAATAATGATAAATAATCAATAAAAGAACACTTTATTATTTCTGTACTGTTTCCACCTCTCCCACATTGGTCTCAATTAGGATTATTTTAGTTTCCTTTATCAAAGGTATGTTGCTGTCTCAGTCCTATAAATATCTGAATAGAAAGTCATCTCCAATGACACCTCAATTTCAGTGAACTAAAAACTAAATTCTAATAGTGAGCTCCTTAAGAAGAAAGACTATTTCTTACTTTGAAATAAAAGTAAGAAAGCAAAAGTTGGAAAGAAAGCAGTACCTAACACACAGTAAGTGCTCAATATTGTTGGGTGAATAAAAAAATGAAAAGTTTTGCATTAGAATGTTTTATTTCTAACTCTCTGATAACTCCATTTCTTGTTCAAAAGCTTGTAGTAGGCTTGCTATTTTTAATAAACAGAAACTAGCTTAATCAAGTTAATCCAAGGAGAAATCTAAAACAAAAAAGTTCTCTCTTAGAAATACTCACTGCATATCTGGTTGCTGTTATTTCAAAAAAAAAAACCTTTTTTTTCTCTTCACTGTTACCAACCTTTTCCGATCTTTGCACACCACAACAGGAACTTTAGCGTGAAAATCAGATTCCACATCTACATATAATACTAATAAGGAAAAAAAAATAAAACAGGTAAGCTAATGTCAACAACTGTCAAATGTTTACTCTATGGTAAACATGTAATAGTTTCCTTCTAAAAATCACTCTCGGTGCTTCTGTGGATAATCCATAAGATGATAGATGTTCCTGTATTGAGCATCAACCCAATAGAATCTCTTATCTCTCTTGATGTCATCTGCTGTATTATCACAAACCACAGACAGGCAGAGTCCCAAGTACTATCAGAACATTGTAATTACCTTAAGAAGAAAGGTTTTAACATCCTTAAAAGTTTGAATATTTCTAAGTATGTATACAATCTAGTCAAAGTTGTTAAACCTTCATATAGTAAACAGAGGAGGACATCACTTACTTCTGAAGGCTACTTCCACAGGAGTCATGAAATGAGAACCTACAACGCTTTGACAGTATAGTTCTTTTAAATTATCCATGGCAGTAAAAGGCTAACTCTATTGGCCTCATTTGCTGTTAATATATGGAGAATCTGCCCAATCAAAGCTCCTAAGGAAGGACTAACAGGTGAAGCACACTTCCACTCTGAAGTCTTTCTCTACATCTCCAAGGTAGGCTCCACACCATAAAATATCTAATCTAAACAAAAATAGATGAATTAACATTATCTCATTTGAAGTTTAAAGAAAATCTCTTAGTAGTATTGTTGGAATTAATTTATTCAAAACAAATGTGCTGAAGAGCCATATATCAGGAATTGTATTATGCATGGTGGATATGACAATGAATAAATACAAAGAACTCGATCAGGAATTTACAAATAAATCCTGTAGATAGCAGGATAGAGGTCCTGAAAGAACACAGAGGGCATATAATGGAGGGAATAATCCATCAATCAGACTAAATCTTGAAAACCTATGCTATGTGACTTAAGATGTACTATCCATGTATTTCAGTGGAAATATGTATTTTAAATATTTTTGCCAGGTTGACAGTGAATTGCAGTGAGTCTAAAAAGGTAAAAGCTCTCATCAATACTATGCTTTAGAGCTTTTACACAATGAGAGTTAGCTATTTATTACAAAAGAAAATGATATTAAAATCCCTTCACAGCTTAAACTGAACCAAAATAATTCCTTAAAAATTTCCCTGAAAAATGGCCAAAAGCTGATGAATAATGGAGAGCTGACAGGGCAGAGAGAGAGAGGAAAAGAAGTTTGAGCCAGTAAGAAGGTATGGCTAAAGTCAATAAGCTATCTCTGCTAAGCCAAAATGCAAATATTTTTGACAGGTAATTTTGATTCATAAATTTAGGATGATAATAGTAATAATAATAATAACAGCAGTAATAATAATGACAACAGCAGAAATTTAATAAGAAGTTATTGTATACTGGGTACTTTTCTAAGCTATGGCTTAACCCATTTCATCCTCATAAACAACCTTTTTATCAAAAAGATACTAAATTATTGCCATTTTACAGATGAGAAAACTGAAGCATTAACACTTCAGTAATTTGTCAAAGGACAAACAACCTGTAAGTGGTACAACTAAAATTTGAGTCTGGAAAGTCTGGCTTCATAGTCTAAGCTCTTAAGCATTTACTTTATAACAAGAAAAGCAGCAAATAAAACCAAGAGAATAGTACTGCAGACTGTACTACATGATCTGGGATTTACTTTGAAAAAGATATAATTTCTACAATTTTTATTCAAAAAGTATTTTACCTATATGAATGTCATTTTTACATAAAAATCAATCCAGACAGAAGGGCCACATATGAAAAACTTATTAGGTATAATTTGGTTGATGTACTATAAATGGTCAATATTGTTTAAGTGGGGGAAAAAACATATTTACTCAATGCATACACATATTTTTCCCCAAGTATCTCCCTAAATCTTCCTTCATCAACAATCTAATGACTGTAGGTTTTCTGTCTCCTCCTACACAAGAATTGTCCATAATATTCAAAGGTAAAAATTTTAAATTACACAAAAGGCAATAGTTTATAATATGTCGATTTAAAATATGATGCTTTTTATCTAACCAACATGTAAACATTCTAGTAACCCATTAATACATGTATGTATATGGATATATCTGTATTTAATCAATGACTCAAACATGCTAGCAGTTTTAGTTTAACTTGAATAGCCATACATAAATAGCACAATGCATCTATCTTTAGAGAACTTTCTTTAGGAAAGCAACTTGTAAAACTCACCACTTTTTTTCAAAATTCCAAGCACTTGTATCAGAAGATCTGGATGATTCATCTAAAAAAAAGTTTCAAATTAAACCAATATACTAATTTTAAACTTCAAGTTGCAAAACTTTAGAGATCATTCATTAAACACAAGTAAAATAATGCTTTGCATTTTAAAATAATGAAAACAGAATACTGTTTTACTTTTATATTAAGAGATCTTATTCATGGAAGTAGAATCTAATAAATCATGTATTGCTATTATTCTAGCAACACTCCTAGAATTAATGAGTTCTTAGAGTGACAAAAGTCTGCAATTTCATATCAAAACAAATGAAAAAGAAATTACCACATGATTTCTAAAGAGAAGTTGCTGAGATAAGAAATTTAAAGGATATTGACAACTGGCAGCATGGCTAAAAGGCTTAGATTAAAATACTACTTTAAATAACAAACATGTCAAATATTTTCCTTAAATGTGTTCTTTGCTGCTATTTAAAAAAAAGTTAACAGCTGATTCAGACTAGAAATCAAACATAAAAACTTTCACCCAAATCAAACCTCCTTGAGCATAAACTTATTACTCAAAAAATTCAAAACACAAAAAATGTCAACTAATTAATTTAAATCTTTGGTGTATCAGTAAATAAGCAATGTTAGCAATGCTAAACAACACTGGTATTCTGCTAATGGCTCTAGCCATTACCTATTAAAAGTACCCATAATGTACCAGGCACTATACAAAAATATATGGTATATATCACCTTTTTTAATATAAAAGTTATTATTCCTATCTTGGAAATTAAGAACTGAAGCTCAAGAAGGTCAAGCAACTTGCTCCTTTGCAGCCAAGATTTGAACACAGAGGTATGATTTCAAAATTCTTTCCTCTTTTTATGCTGCTTATCATAAGCAATAACTGTTCAACACAAACACAAGCATTTTTCCTTTCTTTTTTTTTAATGCCATTCTCTTCTTCCTTTTTATTTTCTGTCTCATTTTTCTTTAATACTATCTATGCCTAATACCTAAAAAGTACTTTTCAAAAGCACTGTTAAATCATCATGGTAACATTCTACAAGCCAAAGTTTTATACCCCCCTGTATCTTCTCTAAAAAGATAATAAAAAACACTAACTACTAAGCAAGAACTACACAGGAAAGGTTCTTTTCTAATTACTCACCTTGGGAGGAAATTTTATATCTATATTGACATCACTACTTTTCAGAGCAAACTTAGTCAGAGATGAGCCATACAACCTAAGAGAACACTCTGGAAATGAAGGGAAAATATCAAAGTATGAAACAGCATGCAAATATGAGAAATTTTAAAAATAAACAGTGGTAGAAAAATTGCATATATTTTAATTCTGTGTCTTCCAATTCTAATACAAGAATTATAAAACAATAATATCCTTTTCTAACTGATCTACAAAAGAATAAAAATGTTTCTCATTTATAGGGTTCAGGAAGAGAGAAATAACTCATAGAAATTCAGTGTTTAGACAAAATTTTAGTAATAATTCATTTAGGAATGACCAGAAGTATGTTTCACATTTAAATGTAACAGTAAAGAATGTACTAACCTAGCTATGGCTACTGTCACAAACTACATTTTTAGATTATTTCTATTTACACGTGCAATAGCACTTTAAATGGGGAAGGAATCATAGACATTCAGCCAATGCTCTTAAAAACACAAAATGAAGCCAACTCAATTGATGTTGCAGACCTAAAACCAAAAAAACTATAGTTTTCAAGAGTTCATACAACAAAATAAAGGAAATGATAACATGCCACTTACATCTTTTGCAAACTAACAAACATGTTATTTCAAAAATCATAATAAGGCAAATATTATGAACAGAGTTGGAAAACTCTGAGGACAAGTTGAAAAATAACATGATTAGGACTGATGGGCATATTTAGTACGTTAGAAAGCGTAAGTTTATACTCAGTTATACATATAAAACTCTTACTTTTCATGTTCACAAAATGTCTAAAGTCATCTAAGTCATTAAAATCCTAAATATTTCATTCTTTTTTATAATAAGTGTATCATTTCTATATGTAATTTAAATTAATACCAATGTGTTTTAGATATAAAACTACATTATTAATTTTATTATTAATTATAAATAATAGAGAAGTAAACATTTTTCAATTTCAATTTATATTCTTTCTGATAAATATCACAATGGCTTCATGCTGCTACTGCTGCTTCAGTCGTGTCTGACTCTCTGCGACCCCAAATGGCTTCATATAAAATTATAACTTATTAACTGTCCAAAATCCCTTTGGTGGTAAGAAACAAATCATATTTAATATACATTTACATTTATTTAAATTCAGTATTAATGGAAAAAAATAAGGGCTAAGCAAATAATCTATACACAAACATCTATAATAAACAACCCAATTCCCCCTTGAACCCCAAACTTAACCCTTCTGTAAAGAAAGATCGAGTCAAAAAAAAAATAAAAGTGTAAATTTTGCCTCTAACATCCTTAAATTAATTTTCCCCACAATCAAGCAAAAAAAATTTTATTTAGTGAGTAGCATGAATACATACAACTGAAATAATATGATTAAAATGTCCATTCAGAAGTCAATGACAATGAAAATTTAATATAAAATGCAATATTCAAGCACTAAGCAATTATTTTAAAGTGTATCTGACACTTTAAAAATCTTTTTTTCTTATTACAAAAATTATACCATACTATAATTTTTCCTTTTCTTTTTCTGAACTATTTCCCACCAAAAAGTTCACTTATAAAATAATGAAATTCATCTACTTTTAAGTAGGAAAAAAAGAAGAGAAAAATTGAAAGAAAAGCATTATGTTTAAGAGGAAGCAAGAGGAAGAGTTGTATCATTTTTAAAATTAAGTATAAAATGAAGCTGTACCTGGTAAAAATGTTGTTATAACCTTTGACATTTCCTCCACAATTTCCTGACGGACTTTGAGGTCATCATCTGTTATGCCTTGTTCTTTTGCTAATTCAATAACTGCAACACTTAAAGCAGCCAAGTGGGCAAGGGAAGGAGGCGGCAGAGAACGAAGCTCACTTTCTTCCTGTTTTTCCTGTTAGTGTAATATTTAATAACAACAATAGAAAAAGAGACTTCTATTTTAATGTCCTCATATTTAGGAGAGCAGGACATACTCAACATATTCATCATCAATATTCATCTTCTATTGCCAGATTTAAGACATCTAGGAAATGAAACTGAACAAAAGAGACAGAGATCCCTGCCTTTGTGAAACAAGATTGAAAGCATGAGAGATGCTATGGGGGAGCTGTTATTAAACATTTGAAAAATAAAACTTGTTTCACTTTACTGTCTGCATAAATTATGAAATGCTACAAGCCAAGATTGCATAAGTACAACATTTAGCTGATCATTCTGTTGTAGCCAAAAGAGACTGTCTTAGGTGTAGCAGAAGGTCTTAAGTGTGTCTGACTGGCATGTACAGTATCAGATTAAATCACCGCAGGAAAACATTCTAAACACTATCATCATGTATTTTACATACTACCTCCCATTAAAAAATGATTTCCCTGTTATTTTATACAAAACTAGGAAAAATGTTTTTTAAAAAATCTTTATTCTGCTAAGTTTGAAAGCCAATTTAAAACAGGGAGCTAAAGAGGGACTATGTCATATATGCACTGATGCTGCTGCTGCTAAGTCGCTTCAGTTGTGTCCGACTCTGTGCAACCCCATAGACGGTAGCCCACCAGGCTCCCCTGTCCCTGGGATTCTCCAGGCAAGAATACTGGAGTGGGTTGTCATTTCCTTCTCCAATGCATGAAAGTGAGAAATGAAAGTGAAGACGCTCAGTCGTGTCCAACTCTTAGCGACCCCATGGACTGTAGCCCACCAGGCTCCTCAGTCCATGGGATCTTTCCAGGCAAGAGTACTGGAGTGGGGTGCCATTGCCGTCTCCGACATATATGCACCGTAACTTTTTAAAATTAATTTATTAATACTGATTTTAAAAAATACAGGGTAACTGCAAAAGCTACATAAATTACAGGAAAAGAAGAAAATCATCCACTAGCTCTCATACTATTCTGTTCATTTTTTCTAACATAACTGAAGATCGTGTGTGTGTGTGTGTGTGTGTGTGCGCGTGCGCACGTGCAGCACAGAGCACACGATCATGTCCAACTCTTTGCAACCCCATGGACTGTAGCCCACCAGGGTTCTCTGTCTAAGGAATTTTTCAGGCAAGAATGCTGGAGGAGGTTGCCATTTCCTACTCCAGGGGATCTTCCCAAGCCAGGGATTGAACCCGCATCTTCTACATCTATTACGTTTTTTATTTAATATTATAATAAAAGCATTTTCTATTATCACATTTCAGTCAAGAAACAATCTCTTATTTTTCTGAGATAAGGAGCTCCCAAAAGAATAATCAAAAGTAAATTTGTTCTTTCCTCCTCTCACACTCAATATGGCTAAACAAAGACTTTGGTCTATTCCTAATTTTATTGTTATCATACTTCCCTGGTAGCTCAGACGGTAAAGCATCTGTCTACAATGCGGGAGACCCAGGTTCAATCCCTGGGTTGGGAAGGTCCCCTGGAGAAGGAAATGGCAATCCACTCCAGTACTATGCCTGGAAAATCCCATGGACAGAGGAGCCTGGTAGGCTACAGTCCGTGGGGTCACAAAGAGTCGGACACGACTGAGCGACTTTACTTTCTTTCTTTCACTTTAACCTATATAAAGTTTACCTATGGTACAGAATAGTTAAACATAGAAAGTAAGACAATTTTGTCTTTATAAGTTTCTGTGATCATTTTTACAATCTTAACTATAAACTAAATACAAGTTAGATGAACAGATATATCAGTTTTCGGGACTATTTTTTCCAGGATTTATCCAACATACTTAGTGAAAAAAATGATACAAAATTAACATGTAACAAAACTATCTTTATATACACAGAAGTATTTCTAGATTGAAAATAGATAAAAGACAATCAATGAACGCACTCCTCTATGCTATTAATAAGCCTATTCTACCTCCTTTAGGATACTGTTCCAACAAATATTGTCATTTATATCCTCATATCATTGATCATCCTCATATCAATATGATATATATCCTATCATAAATATGACCAATTAAGTCTTTGCCCTTCTATAACATATATTCTAATTAGAGAAAACAGACAACATATAAATAAATAAATATTATAGTGTCAGGTAGTGTTATTAAGAAGAAACAGGGTAAGAGGCTACAGACTGATGAGAAGAGGGTGCTACTATAGAATCGAGTAGACAAAATCACTCTAAACACGTAAAGAGACTTGAAAGAAGTGAAGAAAAGAGACATTTAAATTCTGGGAGGACAGCATTCAAGACATAGGAAATAGGCTTGGAAAACTTGCCCAAGAGGCAAAAAATCTCCACATTATTCTCTCATTTCTAATCTATAACTCTTCATCCAATTCCCTGTATTTTCCAAGACACAGGAAATAGTAAATGCAAAGACTCAGAGGCAGAAAAAGCCTAATGTCTGAAGCTGAGTAACAAAGAGGTGACTATGAAATGTGATGAAGTTGAAAAGCTAAGTAGAAGCCAAATACTGTACAATCTTGTAAAATCTGTTAAAGGTTTAGAATTTTAAGTTGGAAGCCACTGATGGGCTATAAGTAGGAAATAACATGATATACTTTAAAAGAAAATTCTGGCTGCTATGTGAAGAAGATTGTGGGGGGAAAGAAATGGAATAACTTGAAAATAGTTCAGGTGACAGATGGTAGTAGCTCAGATTACAGCACAAAAAGTACAGATATGACAAATGACTAAATGTGAAATACACAATATTTTGAAGGCATATTCAATAGAATTTACTAATTGTTTGAATGTGGGGTATGAAAGAAAGAGATGAACCAAAGATGACTCAAATGTGCTTATGCTAAGAACAGGGCAAATGGTGGTGCCTTCTACTGAGGCGAGGTAAATAATGGAAAGAACTAGTTTAGGCTTGGAAAATCTGCCCAGGAGGCAAAAATCTCCTAATCATTCTTCCATTTCTAATCTCTGACTCTTCATCCAATTCCCTGTAGTTATACCAGTTACTGGGCTTCCTGGATAGCTCAACTAGTAAAGAATCCGCCTGCAATAAAGGAGATTCTAGTTCGATTCCTGGGTGGGGAAGTTCCACTAGAGAAGGAACAGGATACCCAATGCAGTATTCTTGGGCTTCCCTTGTGGCTCAGACGATAAAGAATCAGGCTGCAATGTGGGAGACCTCAGTTCGATATCTGAGTTGGGAAGATCTCCTGGAGGAAGGTATGGCAACCCACCCCAGTATTCTTGCCTGGAGAATCCCCTTGGACAGAGGAGCCTGGCGGGCTACAGTCCGTGGGGTCGCAAACAGTCAGACATAACTGAGCAACTAAGCATAGCACATACCAGTTATTCTTCTATTTAAAAACTTTCAATAAATCCTCAACTAAATACTAGCAAACTGAATTCACAGAATATTAAAAGGATTATACACCATGACCAAATGTGATTTATTCCTAGAACATAAGAATGGTTCAACATAAAACAATCAAGATGTAATATATCATCTTAACAGCATGAAAGGGGAGAAAGGACAAAGAACCTCAACTGGTGCAGAAAAACCATTTGACAAAATACAACCCCCTCTGTGGTAAAAGCACTCACAAAACTAGGAACAAAATGAAACTACTGCTATATAAGACCATGTATGAAAAAACCTATAGCTAACATCATATCTGATAGTGAAAAACTGAAATTTTTCCTCTAAGATTAGGAACCAGTAAAGAATGACCATTTCACCACTTCTATTCAACACTTCTAGCCAAAGGAATTAGGCAAGAAAAAGAAATAAAAGGCATTCACATCAAAAAAGAATAAATAAAATTATCCCTATTCACAGATAAACATAATCTAGTATATAGAAAACCCTTAAAAGTCTAAAAACAGACATCAGAACTACTGAACAAATTCAGTAGGATACAAACAAACATTCAAAACTCAGGTGCCTTTCTGGGCTTCTCTGGTGTCAGAGCAGTAAAGAATCTGCCTGCCAATGCAGGAGACATGGGTTCAGTCCCTAATCGGGGAAGATCCCACATGCCATGGATCAACTAAGCCCGTGCACCACAATTATTGAGTCTGTGCTCTAGAGCCTGGGAGCCATAATTACTGAGCCCATATGCTGCAATTACTGAAGCCTGCACACCTAGAGTCGTGTACCACAACAAAAGAAGCCACCACAATGAGAAGCCTGCTCACCACAACTAGAGTAGCTCCCACTCACCACAACTAGAGAAAATTCTGCACAACAATGAAGACTGAGCTCAGTCAAAAATAAAAATAAATAAAATTATTTTACAAAACAGGTGCATTTCTATATACTAACAATAAATAAACAATCTGAAACAGAAGAAAATAATTCCATCCAAAACAGCATCAAAGAGAATAAAAGACTTAAGAATGAATTTAACCAAGAAGATGAAAGAGGTATGCATTGAAAAAGACAAAATGCTGCTTAAAGAAATTAGAGAAGACATGAATTAAAAACAATGGAGTATTACTCAGCTATTAAAAAGAATACATTTGAATCAGTTCTGATGAGGTGGATGAAGCTGGAGCTGATTATACAGAGTGAAGTAAGCCAGAAAGAAAAACACCAATACGTATACTTACACATATATATGGAATTTAGAAAGATGGTAATGATAAACCTGTACAAGAGACAGCAAAAGAGACACAGATGTATAGAACAGCCTTTTGGACTCTGTGGGAGAGGGAGAGGGTGGGATAGTTTGGGAGAGTGGCAGTGCAACATGTATGATATCAAAAGTGAAAGGAATCGCCGGTCTAGGTTCGATGCAGGATGCAGGATGCCTGGGACTGATGCACGGGGATAATCCAGAGAGATGGTGTGGGGCGGGAGGGGGGACGTGGGGGTTGGGATAGGGAGTTCATGTACACTCGTGGCTGATTCATGTCAATGTCTAGCAAAACGAATACAGTATTGTAAAGCAAAACAAACTAAAAAATAAAATTAATTAAAATTAAAAAAAAAAAGATACTCCATGCTGGGAGAAACTCTAGGACAGAGAAAGCTGACAGGCTACACAGTCCATAGCATCACAAAGAGTCAGACACAACTAAGCAACTGAGCATTCCATGTTCTGGACTGGCAGACTCAATATGGTTAAGATGTCAGTAGTATCCAAAGCAATCTACATATCCAATTCAATCCCTATCAAAATCCCAACAACTTTTTTGTAGAAAAAGAAAAAAAAATCCTAAAATTCACATGGACCCTCAAGAGACCCCAAACAGCCCAAACAATCTTGAAAAAGAGCAACAAACTTAGGGGACTCAAATTTCCTGATTTCAAAACTTAGTGCAAAATCACAGTAACCAAAAGAGTATTGCATTGGCATAAAGATAGACACAGAGGCCAATAAAATGAGGGCCCAGAAGTAGATGTTCATATATAAGGTCAAATTATTTTTAATAAAAATATTGAGAACATTCAATTGAAAGAACTGTCTTATCAAAACATGGTACTAGGAAAGCAGGATTTTTGTTGTTGTTGTTCAGTCACTAACTCACATCTGATTCTTTGTGAACCAATGGACTGCAGCATGCTAGACTTCCCTGTCCTTCACCATCTCCCAAAGTTCACCCAAGTTCATGTCCATCCGTTGGTGATGCCATCCAACCATCTCATCCTCTGTCATCCCATTCTCCTGCCTTCAGTTTTTCCCAGCATCAGGGTCTTTTCCAATGAGTTAGCTAGCTCTTCCCATCAGGTGGCTAAAGTCTTAGAGCTTCATCATCAGTCCATCCAATGAGTATCCAGGGCTGATTCCCCTTAGGATTGACTGGTTTGAATTCCTTGGTTGTCCAAGGGACACTCAACAGTCTTCTCCAGCACCACAGTCTGAAAGCATCAATTCTTCGGCGCTCAGGCTTCCTTATGGTACAACTCACACATCCGTACACAATTACTGGAAAGACCACAGCTTTGACTATATGGACCTTTGTCAGGAAAGTGATCTGTTCGCTTTTAATATACTGTCTAGGATTGTCATAGCTTTCCTTCCAAGAAGCAAGCATCTTCTAATTTCATGGCTGCAGTTACCATCCACAGTGATTTTGGAGCCCAAGAGGAGAAAATCTGTCACTGCTTCCACATTTCCCCCTTCTATTTGCCTTGAAGTGATGGCAACGGAAGTCATGATTTTAGTTTTTTTAATGCTGAGTTTTAAGCCAGCTTTTTCACTCTTCTTCACCCTCATGAAGAGGCTCTTCAATTCACCTTCATTTTCTGGCATGAGATATGCAGAGTATCATCTGCATATCTGAGATTGTTGCTATTTCTCCTAGAAATGTTGATTCCAGCTTGTAACTCATCCAGCTCAGCATTTTGCATAATGTACTCTGCATGTAAGTTAAATAAACAGGGTAACAATATACAGCTTTGTCATACTCCTTTCCCAATTTTGAACCAGTCATTTGTTCTATATAGTTCTAACTGTTGCTTCTTGACCCACATACAGCTTTCTCAGGAGACAGGTAAGATGGTTTGGTATTCTCATTTCTTTAAGAATTTTCCAAAGTTTGTTGTGATCCACACAGTCACAGGATTTAGCACAATGAAGCTTTTTTTTTTTTTCTGGAATTCCCTTACTTTCTCTATTATCCAATGAATGTTGGCAATTTACCTCTGGTTCCTCTCCCTTTTCTAAATCCAACTTGTATATCTAGACATTCTCAATTCAAGTACTGCAGAAGCCTAGCTTGAAGGATTTTGAGCATAACCTTACTAGTACAGGAAATGAGCACAACTGTCTGGTAGTTTGAACATTCTTTAGCACTGCCTTCTTTGGAACTGCGATGAAAACTGACCTTTTCCAGTACTGTGGCCACTGCTGAGTTTTCTAAATTTGCTGACATACTGAGTGTAGCACTGTAACAGTATCATCTTTTAGGATCTGAAATAGTGGAGCTGGAATTCCATCACCTCCACTAGCTTCGTTTGTAGTAATGCTTCCTAAGGCCCCCCTGACTTCACACTCCAGGATGTCTGGCTCCAAGTGAGCATCCACACCACACCAGTCCTTAAGACCTTTTATGTATAGTTCTGTGTACTCTTGCCACCTCTTCTGACTCTGTTAGGTCCGTCAAAAAAGAGGCAGACCTAAATCGATCCTTCTCCAAAGAAGACATACAGATGGCCAACAGGCATATGAAAAGATGTTCAACATTACTAATTATTAGAGAAACGTGACTCAAACCTACAAGGTACCATCTCACATCAGCCAGAATGGCCATCGTCAAAAAGTGTACAAATAAAAATGCTGGAAACACTGTGGAGAAAAGAGAACCCTCCTACATTGTTGGTGGGAATGTAAACTGGTACAACCAGTATGGAGAACAGTATGGAGTTTCCTTAAAAAACTACAAACAGAACCATATGAAACTACAAACAGAACCATATGAACCAGCAATCCCACACCTGGAATATATCTGGAGGGAACTCTACTTTGAAAAAATACATGCTCTCCTATGTACATAGTAGCACCAGTCACAGTGGCCAAGACACAGAAACAAACTAAATGTCCATCAACAGGATAAAGACATGGTACACATATACAAAGGAATACTACTCAGTCATAAAAAATAATAAAATAATGCCATCTGCAGCAACACAGATGAACTTAGGGATTATTATACTAAGTGAACTGGTCAGAAAGAGAAAGACAAATATCATGTAACATCACTTATATGTGGAATCCAAAATATGACACAAATGAACTTACTTTTGAAACAGAAACAGAATCACAGACATAGAAAACAGATCTGTGATTGCCAAAAGTGGTGGGAAGAGATGGACTGGGAAGCTTGGGATTAACAGATATTCAAACTATTATATATATATAGCATAGATTAACAACAAGATCCTGCTTATAGCACAGGGAACTATAGTCAATGTCCTGGGATATACCATAATGGAAAAGAATATTGGGAAGAATGTGGGGCACTTTCCAGGTGGTCCAGTGGCTAAGACTTCATAGTTCCAATGCAGGGGGCCAGGTTCAATCCCTGGTCAGGGAACTAGATCTCACATGTTGCAACCAAGATGCCACAAGCCACAACAAAGATCAAAGATCCCGTGTGCCTCAACTAAGATCTGGCACAGCCAAAATAAATAAATAAACTTAAAAAAAATAATGTATACTGGGATTCCCTAGTGGTCTAGTGGTTAAGAATCCACCTGCCAATGCAGGGAACACAAGTTCGATCCCTACCAGGAAGATTCTACATGCTGCAGAGCAACTAAGCCCATGCCACTGTTGAGTCCCTGTGCCACAACTACTGAAGCCCATGTGCCTAGAGCCCATGCTCTGCAACAAGAAAACCACCACAATGAGAAGCCTACACAGCACAACGAAGAGTAGCCCTGCTGGCTGCAACTAGAGAAAGCCTGCATGCACAGCAATGAAAACCCAGCACAGCCAAAAGTAAATAAATGAAAGTTACTGGCTTACAAGACCATGGGTCAATGATTTAAGAAAAAAGAATGTATATATACATATATATTGATCTGAATTATTCTGCTTTAGAGCAGAAATTAACACAACATTGTAAATCAACTATACTTGAATAAAATAAAAATAAATGCATGTGTGTATATATATACTCTGTGCTCATTACTGTTAGACAATTTCACTGGGTATAGAAATATAGTTTAAAAAAAAGGACTCCCTGGTGATCTAGTGCTTAAGACCCTGTGCTTCCAATGCAGGGGGCAAGGGTTCAATCCTTGGTCAGGGAAGTTCCTCCTGCCATGTGGTGTGGCAAAAAAAATAAAAGAAATATATGTTGACAGGAGATTTTTCCTTCCTCCAGAACTCTGAAGATTCTATTCAACTGTCTTCTGGCTTCTATTGCTGTTATTGATAAGTCAGCCAACATTCCCATCCTCTGCACCTTTGTGAATGACTTTATCTTTTTGGCTGCTTTTAAAAAAGCAACTTTACTGTTGATATAATTTATATAAAATAAATTGCACATATTTACACTTTACAATTTGGTTCATTTTTGACATATATATATAATAAAATCATCACCACAATCAAGATAATAAACATACCAATCTCTCTCAGAAATTTCCTCATATCCTTTTGTAACCACTCCATCCTTCTTCTACACTCATATTCTGGAAACTACCAATCTGCTTTCTATGGTTACAGCTTAGACTGCATTTTCTAGAATTTTATATACATGGAGTTGCACAGTATATAGTCATTTTTGTCTGACATTTTACACTCATGATACTTAAGATCCATCTATGTTGTTGTATAGTCAATAGTTCACTCCTTTTAACAACAAACAGCATAACAAGATATGGATATACCACATGTATTTGTTCACTTCTTTGGCTAATTATTAAACATAAAACTGCTACGAATATTCATATACAAGTAAGTGTAGAGACATATGCTTTCATTTATCTTGGACAAACCCATAGGAATGGAATAGCTGAATCATGTATTAGTTGTATGTTTGACTTTTAAAAAACTGAGAATGTGTTTTCAAAAATGGATGTATTATCATGTGACCTAGTAATTCCACTTCTGGGTATTTATCAAAAAAAAAATTAAAACACTAACAGGAAAAGAAATCTGCACTTCCACGTTCACTGCAGCTTTATTTATAATATCTAAGACATGGAAACAACCTACATGTCTACTGATGGATGAGTGAATAAAGAAAATGTGGCCCTATATACAACTTAACATTATTCAGCCATTAAAAAAAAGTAAATCTTGCCATGTGCAACAACATGGATGGACCCTGAGGGCATACTGTTAAATGAAGTAAGTCTGACCAAGAAAGATAAATACTGTACAATCTCACTTGTATGTGGAATCTAAAAACAACAGCAACAAAAACTGAACTAATAGAGAGAACATATTGGTCATTGCCAGAGGCAGGGATTAGTGGTTGAGGGTGAGCGAAATGGGTGAACATAGTCAAAAGGTAAAAGCTTTCAGTTATTTTTTTTTTTTTTAAGATATATTTATTTTAGTTTTTGGCTGTGGTGGGTCTTTGTTGTTGCACAAGGGCTTTCTCTGGTTGCAGTGGGTAGGGGCTACTCTTCACTGCAGTGTGCTGGCTTCTCATTGCAGTGGCTTCTCTTGTGGTGGCGCACAGGCTCTAGGCACGTGGGCTTCAGTAGGTGCAATGTGTGGGCTCAGTAGTTGCGGCTCCTGGGCTCTAGAGCGCAGGCTCAGTAGTTGTGGTGCCATGGGCTTAGTTGCTCTGTGGCATGTGGGATCGTCCCAGACCAGGGATGGAACTGGTGTCCCTTGCATTGCAAGGCAGATTCTTAACCACTGGACTACCAAGGAAGCCCTCCGACAGTGCATCTTGAACAGAATAACTCAAGGATTGTCATGAAAGAAGAAAAAAAATTGGTGAAGGATTTTCTTCATCAGAGGTGCTCTGAGATCATTGATTACTTCCTATCACTTGGGTGATTCAGAGTTGCCCTGTTTCTGCCTTCATAAGCCTCGTTCTTCAAGTCCTTTTTCATTTCCCTGAGCTCTCTCACACCTTTCTAATAAATGCTCTCAATTAGAGTCAATTTCTATTATTTAAAAAAGTTAAACAAAAAAATGAACTCATTCTCTGACTCTACTAGAAAATCCAGTTTTCAGCTATTTGCCAAAGTTACCCCCACTGATGTGGGGAAGCAGGAAGGATATGGATGGGTATGAATTTATAATTAAAAGAGATTGTGAAAGTGATGCTTTATCTTTTTTCAGTGTCCAGTGAATTGAGTCGCTGTCTACATGGTTGTTCACAGAAGGAGCTGGAGAATCACACTTGATACACAGCCTTGTGTGCTGGATCCACGCTCCACCCTCCTTTACTTGCTGTCTCCCCAGGGGATGGTTTGAGTAGAGAAAGTCAAGAGCAATTAACTGAGTCAAGAGGCCCATGTGTTCTCTGGCTTCCCGGTTGAGTTTGGTCCTCCTCCTAACTTGAGAGTGAGTGAGAGTTTTCTTAGTTCCCACATTGAGAGGTTGCCTCAGGCTGGCTGTGTCCAGCAATGTGCTTGTAAATGTTTAACAACTGGGTCTCTTCGGAGTTCCAGCAACCTCTCCCTCCTCTTGGCCCTTGGGTGTGGGGGGTGATAACAGCTTCTACTGCTTCCAGTGTGGTCTTTATTCCTTTGCGGTCTTTATTTTCCTTGCACACATCTTTGTAAATTATCTCTGGACACGGCCAAAGGCGCGGTAGAGACCTTCATGAAGGTACCGACCGACTGAGCCCGGGGGGCGACCCCAGCCCGGCGGCCCGAGGGCGGCAGGGGTTGGGGGGAGGGCGGCCAGGGGCGGCGAGGCGGAGGTGTCGGGGACCTGACTGCGGGAGCTGCCGGGCTCAGGGACCCCCTCCCCCACCGCGCGGGCGGGCGGGCGGCCCGGCGCTCAGCTTTCAGTTATAAAATAAATCAGTCCTTAAGATTTATATATACTTCTTGGTAATTGTAGTTAATAATGCAGTATTGTCTACCGAAAAATTGCTAAGCATAAATCTTAAAGTGAAGATTGAGGTGAAGTTCTCACCTCAAGAAAAAAAAGGTTATGTGTGGTAGCTGGTATTGACTAAATTTATTGTGATTATTTCACAGAATATATATATGTTGAATCATTATGTTGTACATGTGAAACTAACATGTTGTATGTCAACCAACTCTCAATTAAAAAATAATTTTAGAATAAACCTTTAAAATAAAAGGTGGATTACTGGGTTGGCCAAAAATTCATTCAGGTTTTTCCATACCATCTTATGCTATGGAAAATCCCAAACAAACTTTTTAGGCAACCCAATACTATTTTACATTTCCACCAGCACTGTTTTAGACTTGCCATTCATTCACACTTGGCACAGTCCATCTTTCTAATTTTAGCTGTTCTTATAAGTACAGTGATTTCCCTGATGAAGAATAATGTTGAGCATCTTTTCATGTGCTTGATATCTGTATGTCTTCTTTAATAAAATGTTGGCTCAAATCTTTGGCCCATATTTTTATTTGGTTGTTTGTTTATAGTAGTTCCCCCTCATCCTTGGAGGATATGCTCTAAGGCCTCCAGTGGAAGCCTAAAACCACAGAAAGCACTGAACCCTATAAATACTATTCTATTCCTCTACATATATACCTATGATAAAGTTTTATTTATAAATTAGGCACATTAAGAGACTACTCAAATTGCCTGCATCACTACTTTTGCACATTGGGGCTATTATTAAGTAAAAATTACTCAAACACAAGCACTGTGATACCACCAACAGCCAATCTGATAACTAAGATGGCTACCAAGTAACTAACAGACAGGTAGCATACACTACGCAGATACCCACATTATGGGCAGGACAAAGCCAAACAAGAAATTTCACCACACTATTCAGTCAGAACCAGACATGGAAAAACGGACTGGTTTAAAATTGGGAAAGGAGTTTCATCAAGACTATATATTGTCATGCTGCCTATTTAACTTATATGCAGAGTACATCATGCAAAATGCCAGGCTGGATGAAGCACAAGGTAGAATCAAGATTGCTGGGAGAAATATCAGTAACTGCAGGTATGAAAATGACACCATCCTAATAACAGAAAGTGAAGAGGAACTAAAAGAACCTCTTGTTCAAGGTCAAAGAGGACAGTGAAGAAGCTGGCTTAAAACTCAACATTAAAAAAGCTATGATCATGGCAACCAGTCCATCACTTCATGGCAAACAGATGGGGAAACAATGGAAACAGTGACAGACTTTATTTTCTTGGATCCAAAATCACTGCGAACGACTACAGCCGTGAAATTAAAAGATGCTTGCTCCTTGGAAGAAAAGCTATGACAAACCTAAGTCAGAGTATTAAAAAGCAGAGACTACATTTGAATCAGTTCTAATGAGGTGGATAATAATTGGCTGGAGCCAATTATACAGAGTGAAGTAAGCCAGAAAGAAAAACACCAATACAGTATACTTACACATATATATGGAATTTAGAATGATGGTAATGATAAACCTGTACGCAAGACAGCAAAAGAGACACAGATGTATAGAACGGCCTTTTGGACTCTGTAGGAGAGGGAGAGGGTGGAATGGGTTGGCAGAGTGGCAGTGTAACATGTGTGATATCATAAGTGAAACGAATCGCCAGTCCAGGCTTGATGCAGGATGCAGGATGCTTGGGACTGATGCACGGGGATAATCCAGAGAGAGGATGTGGGGCGGGAGGGTGGAGGTGGGGGTCAGGATTGGGAGTTCATGTACACTCATGGCTGATCCATGTCGATGTGTAGTAAAAAGAATACAGTATTGTAAAGCAAAACAAACTAAAAAAATAAAAATTAATTAAAAAAAAAAAAAAGCAGAGACTACTTTTCCAACAAAGGTCCACATAGTCAAAGCTATGGTTTTTCCAGTAGTCATGTACCAATGTGAGAGTTTGGACCATAAAGAAAGCTGAGTGCCAAAGAATTGATGCTTTTGAACTGTGGTGTTGGAAAAGACTCTTAGACACCAAGGAGATCAAACCAGTCCATCCTAAAGGAAATCAACCCTGAATATTCACTGGAAGGACTGATGCTAAAGCTGAAGCTCCAATACTTTCGCCACCTGATGCAAACAACTGACTCATTGGAAAAGACCCCAACGCTAGGAAAGATTGAAGGCAGGAGGAGAAGGGGACGACAGCGGATGATATGGTTGGATGGTATCATAGACTCAATGGACATGAGTTTGAGCAAATTCCAGGAGATAGTGAAGGACAGGGAAGCCTGGCATGCTGTAGTCCATGGTTTACAGTCAGACATGACTGTGAACTAAATTCAGAATGGCATGCATTTAAAACTGTATGCTCTTTATTTGTGGAATTTTCCATTTGATATTTTCAGACATGGCTGACCAAGGGTAACTGAAAAGGGTTTGTTTTTTTTTTTTTTCATGGAAAGCAAAACCATTAATAAGGGGTGATTACTGTACTTATTACTGAGTTTTAGTTTTTTATTTCTTCTAGATACAACTCATTTACCTGATATGATTTGTGAATATTTTTTCCCAATCTACAGCTAGTACTGTCAGTCATTCGTTAAAGATATCTTTCAAAGAGCAGAAGTTTTTAATTTTGAGTAAGTCCATTCATCTTTTTTCCCTCTTTAGTATCATATTTAAGAAATTTTGCCCAATCCAAAGTCATAAAGATTTTCTACCATATCTTATCCTGGAAATTTTATATTTTTAGGTTTTACATTTAGGTCTATAAGTAAGGTATGGATCAAAGGTCTTTCTTTATTCATGGATATTTAACTATTCATAAGTTTAAGAGAGTGTAATTTTTCCACTGAATTGCCTTTGAATCTCTGTAAAAAAAAATATATCAGTTGTTCATAGAAGTGTGCCATTTTTATACTCACTATTCTGCTCCACTGATCTATTTGTCTATTTGATGCCAATACCACACTGCCTTATTACTATAGTTTAAGTCTGTAAAGCAGGTGTTGTTAGTCCTCCAACTTTGTTCTTTTCAAAGTTCTTTTGAAATTTCTAGGGCCTTTACTTTCCCAGATGAATTTCAGCTTTTCTTTTCCTTCTTTTGTAGTTTTTTTATTGAAGTATAGTTGATTTGCAGCATTTCAGGTTACAACAAAGTGATTCAGTTATACATACATACGTGCATAAATACATATAGATATATTCTTTTTCAGATTCTTTTCCATTATAGGTTATTATAAGATATTGAGTTTGAGTGAACTCCGGGAGTTGGCAATGGACAGGGAGGCCTGGCGTGCTGCGATTCATGGGGTCACAAAGTGTTGGACACAACGAGCGACTGAACTGATAAAGATACTGAATATAGTTCCCGGTGCTATAAAGTAGGTCCTTGTTGCTTATCTATTTTATTTTATTTTTTTTTTAATTTTAATTCATCTGTATTTGTTACAACTTTTTGAAACAGAATGTGACTTGAGCTCTACATTTCCATTCACAAAACTTGCTCCAAGTTACCTTTCCAGTGGCTTTACAACATGCCCGGGCAGGCTTATAATTTTGCTACTCTAAACAATATTTTTCTTTGGAAAACAAGCCCTATGTATGGACAGTGACTCCAATCAAGTTGGTTCAGCTTAACACACTAACTTCTAGAGGCCTGGCACATGCAGCCATAACTATAGGGGATGGAAGTTTTAAAAAGTATATCCCAGAAGGTGAAAACTTGCTGTAACAAGTGTTTCTTTTAAACACCAAGGTATATACTTCAGAACACTTCAGGGACAGAAGATTCTGGTCTACTAAAGAATCCGCTTGATAGCTAAACACTTCAGACCACAAAGTTAACAGAGGTTACATACACACCTTACAACAAAGGTTAACTACTTCCATCTGTTAAAATAAGCCAACATGAAACTAGGAAAAAACAACTAGCTCTGCTTTAGTGCTGAAGGATCACAGTATCACACTTAGTATAAAGAAATCTTATCCTCCCCTTATGCAGTTGTCATGCCATACAGACTTTTAAATGTTAACAAAAATAAAGAAATACTTGAGAACATATTGGAGGGAATGGAGACTGAGTGCTGAGCACACCGCCAGGCGACCCTCGGCAGCGCTCAGTCCACTTCCTCCATGCGGGACGTGTCGTCATCTCCTTGCTTATCTATTTTAAATATAGCAGTCTATATTCCAGATGAATTTTGGAATCAGGCTTTCAGTTCAGGGTATTGTTCAGGATTAGGCTGAGTGTACAGATCAGTTTAGAAAGAAATTTAATATTAGTTCTTCTAACACATAAATAAGGTTTATTTCTGCATTTCTTTGGCTCTTCTTTAATTTCTCTCAGGAATGTTTATAATTTCTGTTCATAATTTTGCATATTTTTGATGCTATTGTAAATAGTAGTTTTTTGAATTTCACTTTTGTACTATTCATTATTAGTATATAAAAATACAACAGACTTTTGCATGCTGAGTTTGTATTCTGCAACCGTGCTAAACTCATTAACTCTAATAACTCTTTTCTGACGTCACTGAATATTCTATATAAATAATCACATTTACCTACAAATATAGTTGTACTTCTTCTTTTCCAACTTAGATAGCTTTCCTTTCTTTCTCTTGTCTGAATTCACTGGCTAGAACTTTGAATAAAATGCTGAATAAAAGTGGTAAGAGTGAACATATCTACCTTTTTCCCCAATTTTTTTTTACTGTGATAAAATATACATAAAATATACTATCTTAACCATTTTTACAAGTACAGTTCAATGGAATTTAGTACATTCATTTGTTGTGCAACCATCACCATCACACATCAGCAGAATTCTTTTTATCTTGTAAAACTGAAACCTTTCCATTCCTTCATCTCCCCAGACAACCACATTCGACTTTCTGACTTTATGATTCTGACTAATTATCTCATATAAGTGGAATAATTACAGTATTTGTCTTATGACTGGCTTATTTCAGTTAGCATTAACTTACTCAAGGTTCTTCCATGTTGTGACATATCAGAATTACCTTCCTTTTTAAGGCAGTATATTTCAATGTATGTATATGTAACATTTTGTTTATCCATTCATCTGCTGATGAACAGCTGAGTTGCTTCCATGTTTTAGCTATTGTGAATAATGCTATAATGAATATGGTGGTACAAATATCACTTAAAGACCCTGCTTTCAATTCCTTTGAGTTTATACTCAAAAGTGTTAACTGCTGGATCATATAGTAATTCCATTTGTAACTTTTTGAGGAACTACAATACAGTTTTCCATAGCTATACCATTTTCATGCCTGTCTTTTTTCTATCTTAAGGAGAAAACATTCAGTTTTCGCCAGTAAGTATAACGTTAGTTGTAACTTCTTCACAGATGTCTTTAGGATGTTGAGAAAATTCCCTTCTATTCCTAGTCTGCTGAGACTTTTTTTTAATCAAGACTTGTTAAAATGCTTTTTCAGCATCTACTAAGATGATCACATGTTTTTCTTTTTCTGTTTGTTAATATGATGAATTACAGTGATTCATTTTCTAATGTTAAACCAAAAATGCACTCCTGGAACAAATTCCTATTTGGTCATTTTGTATTTCCTCCTTTAAATATATTGTTGGATTCAATTTTCTAAAATAATGTTTAGAATTTTTGCAATTATGCTAATGAGGGATACTGATCTGAAGTTTTCTTTCATTGTAATATCCTCTTCTGGTTCCTGTATTAGAGTAATATGGTCCTTATAGACTGGGTTGGGAAGCATTCCTCCTCAATGTTCTTAAGAGTTTATGAAGAAATGATACAAATATCAGTTATCCCAGAGCTCAATGATGCTCTTTTCTTTTTTCCAAGTTCTTTTTTCTTCCTGTTTCATTATTTACTTCCATTCCTATATCTTTAAGTGCACCAACCTCTTCTTTTGCAATGTCTCATCTGCCATCCTTCATACTGTATTTTTCATCTTAGACATTATAGTTTGCATTTCTGTAAGTTCAATTTGAATTATTTTTATATCTTCCATGTCCCTATTTTTAGGAACATCAAGAGCAGTTATATTAACTGTCTTAATGTCCTTCTCTACCAATTCTACTGTGTCAGTTCAAGGTTCCTTTTGATTGACTGATCTTTCTCCTCTTCACAATTTCTATCTTCCTGCTGCCTTGTACTCCAGATAATTTTTGACTGAATGGCAGACAATGTGAACTTTCGGGTGAGGATGGACATTCTGTATTCCTAAAAATATTCTCAAGCTTTTTTCTATAATGACATGAAATAATTGAGAATAGGTTATTTTTTGGTGCCTTACCTTCAAAATTTTTTAGTTGGCACCAGATTTAGCTTAGGGTTAAAGATTCCCCAATACTGAAATAAGATCTTTCTGATTACTCTACCCAACTTCCCACAAAGATGAGGTTTTTCTTTTTGCTTTTCCATTAAATATATATATTTATTTATTTATTTATCAAGCTACACTAGGCCTTTTTAAAAATTTTATTTTATTTATTTTTGGCTGTACTGGGACTTCATTGCTGCACACAGGCTTCCTCCAGCTGCAGAGAGCAGTGGCTACTCTTACTTGTAGTGTGCAGGCTTCTCATTGTGGTGGCTTCTCTTGTTGTAGCGCACGAGCTCTAGGCATGTGAGCTTCAGTAACTGCAGCCTGCATGTTCAGTAGTTATGGCTCATGGCCGTAGCTGATCCACAGTATGTGAAATCCTCCCAGACCAGGGATCAAACTCATGTCCTCTGCAGTAGCAGGTGGATTCTCATCTGCTATACCACCAGGCAAGTCCAAAAAGGCTTTAAAGTAAGATTCTGTTCATATTATCAAGAAAGTTATACGTTGGAAAAGACCCTAGTAGCAGTCTCAATATCACTTTAGATTTCATGTGAAGCTGTTATATATATGGGTAAAAATACAACTCTTCCTTTCAAAATTTTTCTTATTCACATATTAGCTATTTGAGTTTGGAGTTTAGCTCATTTTAATGCACTGTGTGTGCTGGGAGAAGGCAATGGCACCCCACTCCAGTACTCTTGCCTGGAAAATACCATGGGCGGAGGGGCCTGGTAGGCTGCAGTCCATGGGGTTGCTAAGAGTCAGACACGACTGAGCGACTTCCCTTTCACTTTTCACTTTCATGTGTTGGAGAAGGAGATGGCAGCTTCTCGCCAAACACCGCCAACATGGTGTTCAGGCGCTTCGTAGAGGTTGGCCGGGTGGCCTACGTCTCCTTTGGGCCTCATGCCGGGAAGCTGGTCGCGATTGTAGATGTTATTGATCAGAACAGGGCTTTGGTGGATGGACCTTGCACTAAAGTAAGGAGACAAGCTATGCCTTTCAAATGCATGCAGCTCACTGACTTCATCCTCAAGTTCCCACACAGTGCCCGCCAGAAGTATGTCCGGAAAGCCTGGGAGAAGGCAGAATCAATGCAAAGTGGGCAGCCACAAGGTGGGCCAAGAAGATTGAAGCCAGAGAAAAGAAAGCCAAGATGACAGATTTTGATCATTACAAAGTCATGAAGGCAAGGAAAATGAGGAACAGACTAATCAAGATTGAAGTTAAGAAACTTCAAAAGGCAGCTCTCCTGAAAGCTTCTCCCAAGAAAGCCCTTGCTGCTAAGGGGGCAGCTGCAGTAGCTGCTGCTGCTGCCAAAGTTCCAGCAAAAAAGATCACCACTGAGGGTAAGAAGGCTCCAGCCCAGAAGGTTCCTGCCCAGAAAGCTGCAGGCCAGAAGGCAGCACCTCCTCCTAAAACTCAGAAGGGTCAGAAAGCTCCATCCCAGAAAGCACCTGCTCCAAAGGCATCTGGCAAGAAAGCATGAGTGCACAAGAGGCTATTTGAATCAGAATAAAAGTTCTTTTTGAAAAAAAAAAAAAGGAGATGGCAACCCACTCCAGTGTTCTTGCCTGGAGAATCCCAGGGACGGGGGAGCCTGGTGGGCTGCCGTCTCTGGGGTCACACAGAGTCGGACACGACTGAAGTGACTTAGCAGCAGCAGTTAGCAGTGTGTGCTGAGTCTTAGTTTGGGCACACGGGATTTTTCATTTTCGTTTCAGCATGTGGTATCTTTGTTGCAGCATGTAGGATCTTTAGTTGTGGCATCCTGGATCAAGATCCCTGACCAGGGACTGAACCCAGGTCCCCTGCATTAGAAGCGCTGAATCTTAACTACTGGACCACCAGGGAAGTCTCATGAGGTTTTCCAGTCTGGATAGTTAGAAGATACTATTCGCGGCTTTGGAGGTGCACCAAGCACTATTCTAATCCCTTCAGATGGTTCTTTCCCTGACTTCAGGCAGCTTTCTCTTATGCATGCAACAATCAGAATTGCACTAAATATTCTGAGGGAACTGCTCATAGATCTTTGAGTTTCTGCCTGTATAGCTTTCTTTTTTGTTTTTCTGTCCTACAAACTCTAGCCACACTGTACTCCCTGAAGTCAAGTCATCTCTTCATCTCTGGGAGCCCATTGCATTCTGCTCCCTATTGTACAATCTGAAAACGCTCTCAAATTGGAGTAATCATTGAGCTCTTTTGTTTTCACTGTCAGTCCTTCACTGCGTAAAGAAAAGAATTATTAGTAATATTTGTCTTTTTGTTTTGTTTTGTTGCTTATTTCAAGAAGGTAAATCCAGTCTCTACTATTCCAACTTCACTAAAAGTTCAGGACAGCTGATTTTAAGGTTGGTTTGGGTTTTTTTTTTAATATTCTAAAATTTCTTTGTAACATATATAATGTGTAATGACTTTCTTTTTAAGTTTGTTGGGAATTCCCTGAGCTTCCTGCAACTAGTGATCAGCACCTTCCAACATTTCTTAAAATTTCTCATTTATTATCTCTTAAACTATCACTTCGGAGAAGGCAATGGCAAGCCACTCCAGTACTCTTGCCTAGAAAATCTCAAGGATGGAGGAGCCTGGTAGGCTGCAGTCCATGGGGTCGCTACTAGTCAGACATGACTGAGTGACTTCCCTTTCACTTTTCATTTTCATGCACTGGAGAAGGAAATGGCAACCCACTCCAGTGTTCTTGTCTGGAGAATCCCAGGGACAGGGGAGCCTGGTGGCTGCTGTCTATGGGGTCGCACAGAGTCAGACACGACTGAAGCGACTTAGCAGCAGCAGCACCAGCAGCAAACTATCACTTTGTCTCTATTAACTCTTCTGAAATGCTAATTGAATAAAAATAGGCTTATAAAATTTGAATGATTTCTTTTCCAAGTTGTTGAATATTTTGAATGCATTTTTCTTCCAACAGAAATGTACCCCGCGTCTAAGGTCAGGGACAGCAGCTGGGAGGGGACACCCCGCATCCGAGGTCAGTGGTGGCCGGGAGGAGACACCCCGCTTCCGAGGTCAGGGCAACGGCCGGGAGGAGCTGCCCCACGTCCAAGGCCAGTGGCGGCAGGGAGGAGACACACCACGTCTGAGGTCTGGGGTGGCCGGGAGAAGCCACCTCGCCCCCGAGGCCAGGAGCGGCAGCTGAGAGGAACCACCCACGCCCGAGGCCA
>SJXQ01007175.1:0-14370 GCA_006408695.1 Aepyceros melampus
TCCCGTCCATGGGGGGGCGGAAGCGGGAGCGCAAGGCCCTGGAGGAGGACACCTCCCTGGCGGAGAGTGACGGGCCACGCCGCCCCGACGGGGAAGAGGAGGAGAGCACGGCCCTCAGCATCAACGAGGAGATGCAGCGTATGCTGAACCAGCTGTGAGTCCGCCCGGCCGCCCCGCACCTGCACCTGCCCGAGGCCGGGGCCCCACAGCCTCCGCCCTGCCGGCCGCCCTGACGCCCGGGCTCCTGTCTCTAGGAGGGAATATGATTTTGAGGACGACTGTGACAGCCTGACTTGGGAGGAGACGGAGGAGACCCTGCTACTCTGGGAGGATTTCTCGGGCTATGCCTTGGCTGCCGCAGAGGCCCCGGGAGAGGTAACCAACCTCCCGGCCTTGGGCCCCGGCTCCTCCTCCCCGGGCGCCAGGCCCATCTTCCCACCCGCCGGCCCCTCCGAGCTCTGTCTTCCCTCTGTGGCCACCATCCGTCACCTGCTTCCCCCTCGTCCTCAGTCCTTGTCCCCAGTCCTCGTCCTCAGTCTCTCCAGCTTCCTTTAACCTCATTCTGTCTCTCTCTCTCTGTCTCCCTCCCTGGCCTTGCCCTGTGGCTTGCCCTGACCCATCCATCCCTCCTCTCTGCTTCCTTCACCTTCCCTTTCCACTCCAGCAGCCGGAAGATAGTTTGGAAAAGGTGATTAAAGATACTGAGTCCCTCTTCAAAACCCGGGAGAAAGAATATCAGGAAACCATTGACCAGATTGAGGTAAGGCTGTGAGCTGAAGCCGAGGGGCCCTGGTTCCCCGGGGGTCGTGAATGGTACTGCAAGGACACCAGGGCCTCCCCATTGCCTCCTGGCAGGAGAAGGAGGATCTCCCCACTGGGTCCCGAAGACCTCAGGCTGAGGAGGGGAGCGAGGCAGACAGATGTAGGTTCCAGTCTCAGCTCTGTGACTGACTGCCACTCTGACTTTGATCAGGCCTCTTCTCTGAGCCTGCTGTTTTTTTAATGCTTATTTCTTCAGCTGTTCAGGCCTCAGTTGCAGCACGGGGCCTCTTTCACTACAACCTACGGACTCTCGAGTTGTGCTGTGTGGGCTTAGTTGCTCTGCAGCACGTGGGACCTGGGTTCCCTGACCAGGGATCAAACCCTAGTCCCCTGCATTGCAAGGCAGATTCTTCACCACTGGACCAGCAGGGAAGTCCCGAGCCTGCTTCTTTGTTTGTAAAGTGCGGGTCTTAGCAGTACCTCCTTCAGGGTCGATTGAAGGTCAGGCGAACTGCAGTGCAGGTGGAGTGTGGGACATCTGTCTGGCAATGAGCACCATTGCAGCCACTGTGATCACGGTTGTTACTACAGTCAGTGCTGTATCGGGGTCCACGCGCTGAACTTGACCTTCGCCGCAGCCTCAGCTCAGCCTTCGCGCCATGGAGGAGTCTCCATGCTCATTCCCTCACCTGGAGGAACTTTCCCGAGCTGGCGAGTGGAGCCGGTGCTTTAACGTAAACTCTAGGCTGGAGGGGCTGACAGGAAGGGTTTGTGACACCTGGGACAAGGGTGCTGCGGCCAAGGCGTCGCGTGATTCTGGTGACCCTGAGGCCGGAGCCTGAGGGGCTCCTTTCCATGCACTCTGGAGATGAGGCTGGGGGCTTCTAGAACGCTGTCTCTCTCCAGGCCCACTGCCCTCTCCGAGGCGGTGGCCACTGAGGAATTATCTTCCTGTATTCTCATTCTCCCAGCACACAGCATCTGCCCTGCTCCTTTAAGCAAAACCTGCTCCCATTGTTTACTCCCAGACTGACACTCAGTTTTAAAGGCACAGCTGGGGGGACCTCTCTGGTGGTCATGTGGTTAAGACTCCATGCTTCCTCTGCAGGGGCATGGTTTCGATCCCTGGTCAGGTAACTAAGATCTCACATGCTGCACGGCCAAGAAAAAGGAAAGAAAAGAAAAAGTACAGCTGGATATGTGCTGCCAGCTGAAGAGCTGGGAGGGGGCTCCCACCCTTCTGTCAACATGCATCCTGCTCTCCCCCTCCTCACTGCACCTAGAGGTCCTGAGGGATCGGGAGGTTGTTGCTGCTGGTGTTTTTTTTTTATGGTGTTGCTCCTGGCTGTCCACCCGGGGCTCCGGAGGTCCTTTATCTCAGTGACTTGGGTCTGCAGGGACCCTGGGATGGAGGCAGAGACCATTACCATTACTGGATGGTGAGAGAGACCCAGGCCCAGGTCTCTGCTCTCAATCTGCTCCCAGCCTCACCCTTCCACCCTGCCCCACCGCACGTGTGCAGGCTTTTCAGTGTGGCCTTTGGGGTCGTCTCCTTCCCGCAGCCCTGTATAAACGTAGAGGCTGGTGGCCATCCTAGCCTCGTGTTGTGCTGGGACATGTTGGGTTCATTTCTTCCCGCTGCCCCACTGAGTGCTGGGCTCCCCAGTGCATCCCCCAGCACTCCCCTCTAACACCAGCTCTCCTGAGGGGCCGGGGTTGGGGTGAAGGAGGGAGCCAGTCTGGGCAAACACTGGCTGCACCCTACTTCTTTCCTGGACTGAGCGAACGGTCAGCGCCTCCTGCCCTCAGACGTGCTGCTGCCAGGGGCGCCGCCTGAGACCCCAGCTCTGGAACCAGGGCCGCAGTCCAAGTTGTGCTCACTGGGGCTCCTGACCCACCCAGGCCACCGTCTCGCCCCATGTCACCGTCCTGACCGTCTCTTTGTCCGGCCCTGTGACTGTTTCCTTTTCTGTCTGAGTTCCCATCCTTGTGGCCCAGTTCAGATCATTCACGGGTGGTTTCTTACCCTTTCTCTTTGCTCTCGAGCAGTCAAGCACATCACCCCAGGCAGTTTTGTTCTGCTCCCACCCGCTTCTGGCCCCTGTTATTTGTCCCCAGAACAAAGGGAGGCAGCAAGAGTGTCTGTGTCCCAGATTTTTCACGGCCTCCATGCCTGCCTCTCAGCTCCACCATGGAGCCTGCGGGCAGAGTCAGGCTCTGGGAAGGAGACTGTGTTTCCTTGACTCTGAGTCCCGTCTTTTCACACATGACAATCCTTGACTTGGGCTGCAGCTCATAGCCTGTAGGTACTCAGCGAGGCAGGCAGGCAGTCCTTCCACTGTCTCTGAAAAGAGCTTACATGTGAGCGAAGTAATGAGAGGAAATCGGTGGTGAGAACGGAGCCCCTTTCCACAGAGCCCAGTTGGCCTGTGTGCCGGCAGTCTTGTAGACACTTCTCGAAGTTGAGTAATGGCTCAACTTGAGGGTGCATGCAGGGATGGGTAGGCCCCAGCTTGGAGTGAGGCCTGTCTGTGGGGGACAGTGCTGTATGGGCCAGAGAGGCCCCGTGGGGAACCCCAGGAGGAGGCCAAGCGCGTCAGGAACATCCCGCCTCTCTAGGGCCTCCGCCCCCTCCTCACTGCTCTTGCTGTGAGTCTCCTCAGAGAACTCGGGCCTCCTGCACCAGACTCCTTAGCAAAAGCCTTTGTGGCCAAGCTTCCCCGGGGAACATGGAAGGAACGATGGCATATTGAGTGCCTTCTGCCTCGAGCTGGTTTAGTTTTGAACCTGAGCCCTTCACCTCCTTCACGGCCTGGTGGGTTAGCCTCCTGCGAGCGCGGGCAGGGGCGGGTGCTGACCCGATGGCCCGCCCCCCGCAGCTGGAGCTGGCCACGGCCAAGAACGACATGAACCGCCACCTGCACGAGTACATGGAGATGTGCAGCATGAAGCGGGGCCTGGACGTGCAGATGGAGACCTGCCGCCGGCTCATCACCCAGTCCGGGGACCGGTGAGGGCCCCGGGGCGCGGGTGGGGAGGGGCGGTGCCTGGCGCCCCTCGAGGGCGAGCCCTGAGACCCACTCTCAGCAGACGGAGGATGCAGGAGTCCATCGTGGTTGCCAGGCTGAAACCTCCCCATGCCCTGCCTCTGGCGGTTCCCCTGCTTAGAAAGGCAGCTGAAAACCCGACAGTCACAAAACTGCTCCGTAGACGAGAAACGGGTTGCAGAGTGTCTCGGGGTCCCCAGGTTGAGGTGGGGACTGTCCTCCCCTCTGAGTGGACTTGGGGAGGTGGTGTCCTCCCCTCCCCACTCCCTTGCCCTGTGGCCTCCTCTGCCTGAGACGTTACTCTCTTGCCCTCCCGGGCACCATCAGGCTGGGATGGGCAGAGATGCCAGCCCTGCCGGGACTCCCGCCTACCCTGCCCCGAGGTTACAACCGGTGTTTTTTTCTAGAAAGTCTCCTGCTTTCTCTGCGGTCCCGCTTAGCGACCCGCCGCCACCGCCGCCAAGCGAGGCTGAGGACTCCGATCGCGATGTCTCCTCCGATGGCGCCATGAGATAGGGGCCTCCTCGTGGTCGGCCTGCCCGCCGGGATCCGCCACAGCAGAGGGCCGGGGGCTCACAGAAGGGAAGCCCGTGTCCTGCGGCACCAGCCTGGCCCCGGGACTGGGCACTGCTCCCCGGCTGGCCCCCTCGGTCCTCGGCCCCTGCAGAGCTCCGGGGCGTCTGGAGCAAGGCTTGGCTGCCCTTCCTGGGCCAGTCCCTGCACTGCCGGCCCTCCTGCCTCCACGCGGCTGTCTGCTGCTTTCCTGCCTCTAATGCTGCCGGAGCGCTCATGGCCCCTCAACCCTCTCCACCGAGTGAGCAGTGTGATTGTCCTTCCTTCCTTCCCTGTGGCCTGGGGCCAGCTGGCCGTCTTGATTCCATACTGGTGCTAACTGGCCCAGGCACCGGTATGAAGGGGAGGAGGCCAGACCTTCCGTGGCTTGTGCAGCAAAGAGGCCCTCCGTATCGCAGGCAGACTGAGTGGGTCTGGGCAGGGTGTGCCTTCCTCCCTGTTCAAGTGCTCACGGCCGGCTGCCCGTTGACAGCAGTGACGTGGCTCTGCCCTTTCCCTCGTGGGAAATGCCACACATTATAAGGACCTTAGTGTGTCTGGGCAAGGCAGCTTTTGGGCTGACTGGGTGCAGTGCTGTGGAGAGAAAGAGACAGAAGCTCGTTTGTCTCCGTCACCACCAGGTGGCAGAAAAGTTGAAACTGCGTGTGCAGGAGTGGGTGGGCATGCATGGATGTGTGCGTGCACACGTGTGCTCACGGTCTCGGTTTCTTCAAGCATCAGCTGCGGGTTCCTCCGTGTCTCACACATGGAGACCCAACAGGCTGAGTAAGAAGACGTCCCAGACTCAGAAAAGCTTGGAGAACTGGGGCAACGACATCTAGGGTCCCTCCGTACCACTTGCCTGAGGCAGACTGGGCGGAGCTGATGTTTGAGTGGAATCTAATGAAACTGGCGAGTATTTATTGTGTCTGTGTCACTGTTTCCAGCACTTTCTGGTGGCGGCTGCACAGTCCTCTCTCTGCAGTGTGTGCTAGTTCCCATCATTTCCCAACACACAGGTGTAAGGCAAATGTGGGGATTGGAACTACAAAATAATGGTGCCTCAGTCCAGAAAGTAATGGCACCCCACTGCTGTACTCTTGCCTGGAAAATCCCATGAACAGAGGAGCCTCATGGGCTGCAGTTCATGGGGTCGCTGAGAGTTGGACACGACTCAGTGACTTCATTTTCACTCTTATGCACTGGAGAAGGAAATGGCAACCCACTCCAGTGTTCTTGCCTGGAGAATCCCAGGGATGGGGGAGCCGGGTGGGCTGCCGTCTATGGGGTCGCACAGAGGCGGACACGACTGAGGTGACTTAGCAGCAGCAGCAAGACTACATGCATCTACCAGTGACAGACGACCCGGAAGTAAAGCCATCCCAGCCCTCCCCTTCTGCAGACCCTAGGAGCTGGGCACCTGCATGGTCACTGCAGGTGGTCACTAGGGCACAGACACTGAGGCAGGCCCGGGACCTAGTTCTCCCAGGCTGGCCATGCTCCACAGTGTTGCAGAGGTCAGCTAACTGGCTAGAAGCCAAGTGAACTGCCCAACCTGACTTCCTGTGCCAGTGTTGCCCTCGGGGGGAGGGCTGCAGACAGAATGGCTTCTGAATACATACTGCCAGGCTGTTCCTGGGTTCAGCCATGGTAGTCTGGCACACAAGGGGGCCCAGAGCACCCAAAGGCCTCAGGGAGGAACCCAGGACATGAGGCGTGTCCACTAGACCAGGGCAGGGTTTCTGGCAGCTTGGGTGCTCAACTAGTTCAATTGGTCCCAACCCAGCCTCCCTTTCAGCAAGAAAGGAAACAGCAGGCTGGGTATAGGGTACTTTTATTGATGGTACACGACACGGCAGGGCTCCCTAAGCCCCTCCCCTTCCTCAGGGCCTTGGGGATGGAAACGTGTGGAGGTCAGGAGATTCTCAAGTGTGGTGGAGGTGGGGCAGGACTCCCCAGCAGCTGAGGAACTCTCTTCCTCTCGTGCTCCTGCTGGGGCTGGGGGTCCGGGGACCTTACTCCTTGGAGGCCATGTGGACCATGAGGTCCACCACCCTGTTGCTGTAGCCGAATTCATTGTCGTACCTGGAAGGAGAGTGAAGGGCTGTTTACGGAGCCACCCACCACGGGGCACCAGACTCGCATGCTGAAGCATCATCCCGCCCCCACCCCCACATACCAGGAAATGAGCTTGACAAAGTGGTCGTTGAGGGCAATGCCAGCCCCAGCATCGAAGGTGGAAGAGTGAGTGTCACTGTTGAAGTCGCAGGAGACAACCTGGGGGAGGAGAGGGCCGTATATGGAACCCTGCCTGGCCCCCAGGGGCCATGCAGACATACCAGTCCCCTGACCCACTGACTGTACCTGGTCCTCAGTGTAGCCTAGAATGCCCTTGAGAGGGCCCTCTGATGCCTGCTTCACCACCTTCTTGATCTCATCATACTTGGCCTGACAAGGTAAAAAACAAGATGGTCACAGAGTTCCAGTCTTGCAACTCGCCCCCACTGGCCCCGCAGGCCACCGAAGCTGCTCCAACCCGAACTTACAGGTTTCTCCAGGCGGCAGGTCAGATCCACAACGGACACGTTGGGGGTGGGGACGCGGAAGGCCATGCCAGTGAGCTTCCTGTGGACACAAGGAAGCAAGGTCAGTCTCCACTGCTCCTCCCGGCTCCCTGGGTCCACACGGCAGAAAACAGCCAAGGGTCTTACCCGTTGAGCTCAGGGATGACCTTGCCCACGGCCTTAGCAGCGCCAGTAGAAGCAGGGATGATGTTCTGGGCAGCCCCTCGGCATCACGCCACAGCTTCCCGGAAGGGCCATCCACAGTCTTCTGGGTGGCAGTGATGGCATGGACAGTGGTCTGCGGAAGAAGGAGGGGAGTGAAGGCCCCACTTGGTGCTCTCCAGGCCACGCCCCTCCTTCAGCCCACCCCTCCCTGGGGAAGAATTAAGGGACACAGATCCCTCTGAAGGGCCCTGCTTTGCGGCAGGCAGAGGGTCCCATACTGGCTGAGGACCGTGTTCAAGTTTCCCACCACGCCTACCATAAGTCCCTCCACGATGCCAAAGTGGTCGTGGATGACCTTGGCCAAGGGGGCCAAGCAGTTGGTGGTGCAGGAGGCATTGCTGGAAAAAAGAGAGGCAAGTCAGGGGCACGTCCACTGGGCACCAGGGGGCACTATCGGCGCGCTTCCCCACCTCCTCTCTGGTGCGCTCACCTGACAATCTTGAGGGTGTTGTTATACTTCTCGTGGTTCACACCCATCACAAACATGGGGGCATCAGCAGAAGGTGCAGAGATGATGACCCTCTTGGCGCCACCCTTCAAGTGAGCCTGCAGCCAAGGAGCAAGTAATCGCACCCAGGCTCTCACTCTCCTAAGTCTGCTCCCCTCCCCTCCCCCGTCCTCCTGTTACACCCTCCTCTCCAGCCCCTCGCTGCTCACCCCAGCCTTCTCCATGGTAGTGAAGACCCCAGTGGACTCCACCACGTACTCAGCACCAGCATCACCCCACTTGATGTTGGCAGGATCTCGCCTATGAAGGAAGACAGGACAAAGCTCAGGGACACAGGGTACCAGAGACCCCAGGTGATCACCTTGTCCCAGTGCCTCCTCCAAGGCCAAGTTCTTCCTGTTCTGTCTCCCACTTACTCCTGGAAGATGGTGATGGCCTTTCCATTGATGACGAGCTTCCCATTCTCTGCCTTGACTGTGCCGTGGAACTTGCCGTGGGTGGAATCATACTGGAACATGTACACCTGGGGGGGGCGGGGCATAAAGAAGGGGGCATCAAGGGGCTGCACCTCAGCCAGGTCTGACCCTGTCCACTAAGCGGCAGCACTCACCATGTAGTGAAGGTCAATGAAGGGGTCATTGATGGCGACGATGTCCACTTTGCCAGTATTAAAAGCAGCCCTGGTGACCAGGCGCCCAATGCGGCCGAATCTGAGGGGGACGAGAGATAAGAAGGGGTGAGGGGGAGGGGATTCCTCCTGGGCATGGAAGCAGCCCCCCGCCCATTCACCCTCTTTCAGAGAAGAGGCCACTCTGTTACCCCTGCAGTCTCGTGAGAACTCACTTTTTCTTGAGCAACCCCGTCAGCCCACAGAGTGAAAAGGCTCACCCACCCCCTGCTAAGTCACTTCAGTCGTGTCTGTGCGACCCCAAAGACGGCAGCTCACCAGGCTCCCCCGTCCCCGGGATTCTCCAGGCAAGAACACTGGAGTGGGTTGTCATTTCCTTCTCCAATGCATGAAAGTGAAAAGTGAGAGTGAAGTTGCTCAGTCGTGACCCCATGGACTGCAGCCCACCAGGCTCCCCCACCCATGGATTTTCCAGGCAAGAGTTCTGGAGTGGGGTGCCATCACCTTCTCCCACCCACCCCTTAGTCACTGGCAATCTGTTGAGTTGATGGGGTGGTGAGCAGTTAGCTGCTGCCACCTACAGGCCAGGCACGTGCTCGCCCACCGCCTAGCCATTGGCAATCTCTTGAGTTGATGGAGTAGTGCTCAGCTACTGCCACCTACAGGCCAGGCACATGGCAGGCACATGGCATTCATCACACCTACTCTCTGCAAACGCTTGCTCCTGTCTGGCCCAATTTCAGGCTACACCCTCTGAACCACAAACACTAGTCCACTCAGCATCACCAAGCTCAAAGGGCAAGAGCAAAGGTCAGCATGAACTGGGCAGGGAAACCTACCCTCTCCCCCACAAAAGAGGAGAGAGGGAAAACTGGTTTCTCAACCCCCTCATCCTGGGGTTCTGACTTGCTCAGCACCTATCCTTCCAAGCTCTTTTCCAAAAATCAGGATTGGGAGCCAACAGGTATTAGAAGTAGGGGGGAAAGGTTAGGGGGGTGGGCAGAGAGCAAAAGCCCAGGCCCCCAGCTGCAGAAAGGTCAGGCAGCTATATTTAACCCCAGCTTAGGTGGAGCGGGGATCTGGTTTCTGGAGGATGGGATGGGGAGAAGGGCAGGATTCCCGGGGCTCACAGACACTTAATCCTCCTGGTGACCTTTACAGCCTGGCCTTTAGGGTGGGGTCAGCTCCAGGCAAAGATGGGGGAAAGGAGCTTCGAGGAGAGCCGGCAAGACCACAGGGGCTACAGCTCTGGGAGCCATTTTGTGGTGGAAAATTTCTAAGTACCCATGACTCAGCTCCCCCAAGCATGGCGCCTAGCCACGGCCACCACACCTCTCCGGAAAAGGAAAGGAGAAACACCCCCAAACTACAAGACCACTCCCACGAGCCCACGTTTTGAATTCGTCAGAGAACCATCTAGGAAAAGCATCCTCTCATTCTTGGGAGTGGAGGGGAGGCCGCGGAATTTGGCTGGCGGTTTAAGTGATGGTCTGGGGTTACTAGGGTCAGAGTTGAGGTCTAGCTGCAAGAACGGGAAAGCCTGACCTCACCTGGCCTCTGGGCCAAACATGACTCCATCCCACAAGGCAGGGGTAGGAGCGTTAGTCATGGGCAAGGCGAAAAGACGGCAGGGCTAAGGAAGGTTTCCTAACGGGCAGTTCATTCATTTCCTTCCTAGCAAGTTGCAACATGGCGGCTGGGTTACCGCAGATGACCCCTCCCAGCTGGTTCTGTGCGCAGCTGTGCCTCCTGCACCCCCGGGGCCGCGCCTGCTGGGGGCACGGGCTGGTGGGGGACGGGCTCCTCCCCGGCACGTGACCCCGCAGAGCGCGAAAGGAAAGAAAAGAGCCCCAGGTGCGGGATTAGGGGATGCGGCCCAAGCAAGAATTGGAATCTCCTGTGTATCTGCTGCAAGGTGGTGGAAGGTTCCGCAGGGGCGCAGGAGAGCCGGAGATGGGGGGTACACGAGGCCTTCGAGGGCCTCCTTCAGGTCTAGCGCTGACCTTGAGTTCTCCTTGCGGGGGGCGATGGGTACGACCACCCTATCCAGGTTCTCCTCGCGCTTGCAGAGACCCGCTAGCGCAATGCGGTGAGGACCGCAAGACTGCCCTGCCCCACCCTACTCCACCCCTACCCGTAACTCACCCGTTCACTCCGACCTTCACCATCTTGTCTCAGGGATGCGGCTACGGGCAGAGGAAGGTGAGCATTAGAGCGCTGGGCTAAGAGGACGGAATCCCGCGCTGACCACCTCTCCCCACCAGCCCCTCCTCTCCCCTCCCCCCAAGCCTCCATCCCGGACCTGCGCTTCCGCACGTCCCTCCTCCCGCCCCTGCAATGCGGGTGGCCCGCTTGCGCGCTGTCAACCCCAGGCCCCGCAGCCGCACACCCGGCGCGCGAACTCCCCCTTGTCCCTTTTGGGTGGGCCTATCCCCCAGCCCTTTGTGCCTCCTCTCGGCCAGGCTTTTACCTGGCACAGCACGGAAATTACGGCTTTCTGTCGAACGGGCAGGAGCAGAGAGCGCAGGAGGAGGCAGCAGCCCGAATTTATAAGGGATGGGGGGCGGGGAGGGGGCGTGGCGACGCGGGCCCGCCTCGCCCAGTCCCAGCCCCTGGGGTGCGGAGGCCTGAGCTACGTGCGCCCGTAAACTTGCGAGTAGTCGGCCTACCCTTTTTTTTTTTTTTTTTTTGGGTCCGCCAGGTTCTAGAAATGTGCACGCCCCGCGTGTGTGGGCTGAGGACGACGTGGGGGAGGGGAATGAGACTGGCCCGAAGGAGGAGGGGGACTGGCGATGGTAACTGGTGGGGAGGGGGGAGCACTGCGGGAGAGTAGTAAACTCGGGGCCGGAGGCCCTGGAGAAAAATGTGGACACCTTGGAGCCAGGGAGGTTAAAACTGCCGCAAGGATATAACGGGAGGACCTGGGGAGTCGGCTGGATGGGGAATTGGAGCAGGAGCAGCTCGCGGCTGCAGGCTCCCCCGTTCCCGCCCCCGCTTCCCCTACTTTCAAAGGCTGGAAGCCGGAAGCCTGAGGAACTTCTCGAGGCTCTTCGGTAGTGACACCCGCATTGCAAAGGAAAAGCACGGGAGGGGCCTCCAGCCGGCTACCTCCCCGCTCCCCCACTTTCCCCCACCCCCCATAACTTGGCTTCTGGCCTCTCTGAGCCGGGGGCCGATTTGGGCACTAGGCTGTGGGGGCCTGGAGCGGAAGGAGGTTCCAGAGGACGCATGAGGCGGGGAGGTTTCAGCACTGAAGGTCACAATGTCCTGCAGTGCATTCAGCAGACCTGAGAAACCGGGCCCTGGGTGCACCAGCAGCTCTCCCCCAGGCTCGGGCGGGGGCCTCAGGCGCGGGATAGCATCTCTGTTGGGGGCTGGGCGGGTAGAGGCCAGAGGCCTCCCACAGCTCCTGGGAAGCCTGAGGGCTGTGCGGCCCGGGCTGGGAGACAAAGCCCCTTTCACCCTGTCCAGCTGGGTCCACCCCCGGGGCTGAGAGCTGGACGTGAGGGCGGAAGTCCCTCCCCATCCTGGGACGTGCAGGCCAGCCCTGGAGTCAGGGCCTCCCCTTCCCGTGGCAGCATCCAGGAGATGTTGGGGGCTGGGTGAGGAGTCCAGAATAGGGAAAAAAAAATCAGGAGTCTTGGACACTTGGTGGGACCAGGCCCCCGGCTCCTCTCCACAGGTGATGTGGAGGAAGGAACCCATTCCTCTTCAAGCCCAGTCAGTCAGAAGCCAGGGACTGTGCCAGGGCTGTGAACTGAGGATGTTGGAAGGGCTGGATCTGAGGACTCAAGGGTTGAGGGTTTGTAGAGGAGGGGGTGGGGTGGGGTAGAATGGACATTGCTCATCAGCAGGTGCTGGGGGACAGAATTGGGGCCTCTTTGCTGGCCCAGCGTAACATGAGACCAGCCCCCTTCTCCAGCTGAAAAGCCTGTGGCTAAGTTTAGCCCAGCTGGTGATAACCTTTGCTTAAAAGGCAGAGAGCACGTGGTCCTGCACCCCGACTCCAGCGGTCCCTTCCCTTTCTGGGACTGTCTTCTCCAATGTTTGCTGTGGCTGTTGGCCATCTGCATGGTCCACGCCCCGGGCTTTTCGAGAGCAGGGCCAGTGGGCTCCTAATGGCGAGGGGTGGCGCCACACCGAGGGGCCTGCTGGGAAGTGGATGGGGCTTCCTCTCCAGAGCCAAGGACACAGTACTTTGCCTGAAGAGGGCCTTAGCAGGACCCCCCACCCCCGCCGCCCTCCCACACTGCCCATAGCACCTTCCCCTTTCCCACAAGCCTGTCAATTCTCATTACTGCCCTTTGCTAAAAGGAGGGAGTTCAGTGCCCAGGGACCATGGACTGACGCAGTCTGCTGTTGTCATGACAGCGGAGACACCAGTGTAGTCATGGCAGCAGCCACACTGCCTGCGGTTCAGGTGACTCAGCAGAGAGGACCTGGGGAGTAGAAGGGGGTGGACGGGGCCTCCATTTAGGGGCTGACTTCCTGCAGACCCTGTAACATTGCGAGGAAATCCTGGGGGACCGTCTCCAGAGACACTGTCTAGAGCTGGAGGGGACTCATGACCTGGTCTCCCATCAGCCTGGCCAGCTCGGTCACCTGTCTTTAGAGGGGCACGACAAAGCGAGCCATTGGTCAGAGGAAGGTTTCCCGACCCCAGCCTCACTGGCTGACGCATCCGTTTTTTGTGGTGGGAACTGTCCTGCGCATAGTCAAATATTTAGCAATATCCCTGGCCTCTCTCTACCCACTGGCTGCTGGCAGCACCCCTCCTCTCTGCTAGGTTGTGACAAAGAAATAAGTCTCTAGAGGTTGCCAAATGTCTCCCAGAGGGTAAAACTGCCCCCAGATTGAGAAGTGCGGCTCTGGAGTCTAGGCGCTGCCTAATTCTACACAGCAGAGCGTCCTGCCACGTGCAGGCTGAGGAGAGATGAGGCACTGAGGGGCTGGACACACATCAGACCCATGGGCTCAGCGTCTCCCTCCTGATCAACAACCCTCTGCTGCCGCCTGCCTCCGGGCTAGCGAGAAAGATGAGGCAAAGACAAGCTTAGGAAAACCTCTAAAACTATATAAAAATATTTATTCATTAGAAAACAAGAAAACTGACAAACACATATATATATATACACATTTCAAGGAAAGCAGCTCAACTCGGTTCAGTTGGGCTAGTTTAAGAGCAAAGCCTTACGTTATAATGACCACTTATGCATTAAAAAACCAAGAAGACAGGCAAACAAGTATTTTACAAAGGGAATGAATTCAGGGTCATTCTCTATAAGGCACCTGCACAGCAGGGCTGGGATAGGCGAGGCTGCCCCTAGGACCTGTGCCTGTGAGATGCCCGGCGGATGGGAGTGTTTTTCTTGGGTGTCTCATCTTCTGTCATCTCTGCTGACAGTTCTGTACAAAGAATTGGGGGAATAAGAAAAAGCTGAGTCACAAAGATGGTGCAAAATAGGTCTCAGAGAACAAATGGAACAGTCCTAGACCACACTGCACAGGAAGATGACCTGGGGGTGGGGCCTACACAGCAGGACCTCGTCAAAAGCCAGCTTGGCCCCCACCCCACTCCTGCTGGGCTGAGTCTGGAAGGGAACACCGCACCTTCATCGCTGGATTCATCACTCGAGAATACAATCCTGAGTTTCTTTCTTGAAGCTCGCTGCTGGGTGTTTGGATGCTGGTAGGTGGTATGGCGGGGCTTCGGTGTGACAAAATTGTCTGAGGCTGTAGAAGCCACATGCCGGTGCCGAGCGGCTACCAGAGGCAGAGGTGAGAGTCCAGAAGAAAAAAGGAACCTCTATCTGAGAGGAGGGCCCCGCCCAGACTCTCCCAAAGGGCAGCCCCACATACCAGCTGGCTGTTTTCTGGCTGACGGGGCTCTCTGGCTACTGCCTTGGCCAACCTCAAGTTCCTCTACTGCATCCAAACCTCTGGTGTGACAGGCCCGAAGCTTCTGCTCAAATTCATCTATTACAGCCTGGAGGGAAGAACAGATTAGAAACAGGCCTGGAAATTGTTATTTCTATGACTAAAAAGAAACAAGTCCATGAATAGAGATGGAGGAATCTTAAATGTGGATCACTAAAGGGAAGAACCCAAATAAAAAGAGCACATGCTCTGTGGTTCCAACAACAT
>SJXQ01007175.1:14922-101613 GCA_006408695.1 Aepyceros melampus
TGGAGACAGAAAGACCTGGTCTCAGGTCACCAGGTTACTTGGCTGCAGTCAGCTGGGGACTAAGTCAGAAACCTGGAGCCTCAGAATACCCATAGGAGCTGCGGCCTGAAAGCAGCAGGCACCACGCACCTTGCCCTCGGGCTTGGCCCCACGCCGCAACTTGCCCACGATGGACAAAAAGGCGCTGAAGATGGACTCGTCTGACAGCTTATCGCCAAAGCAGTCGAAATTGTCGAGCATCTTTCGGAGACCCCGTTCTGTGAGGGGCAGCTGAGACACGCAGTAGGCCAGGTCCCGGTACTGCCGCTCAGTCCTGCGGGCAGGGAAGGTGTGGTGAGGCTCAGCGGGATCCCCAAGGGAAGGGTCTCCTCCAGCCCCACGAACCCTCCAGGAAGGCAGCATACTGGGCAGTGCGGAAGCGCTGACATAGCTTCTCCACCAGGCTCTCGGTCTGCTTGTCCTTCGTGATGTAGGAGAGCAACTGCCTGCAGACGGGAAATGGATGGACCACCTTGGGGGCAGCGCCAAGCCAACCACTGACACACGCCCAGGCCCTCCCCGGCACCCACCTTCTGTCACTTTCCTGCCTCAGGGGCAGACTCTCCTCTGCCCTGGCCTGTCCCTCCTGCCCGCTCCCTCATCTCAGGGAAGGGTCCACCCCACCCTCCTGAGGAATTTACAGTGTGACTGGAAACTTAGAACAAAAGCAGCTGCCATCCAATGAGTCCTATTTACATGCTTAGCATGTAAGCACGTGTTAGGACTTTTATCTTACTAAATCTCAAGAACTAAGGAACAAGTATTTGGGGGCTTTATTTTACACAGGAGGAATACTACAGAGGCGGGTTGGTGCTGAAGTCCACAAGGCTCAGAGCACCAGACTGCACATCACGAACAGGTCTGTGTGATTCCTGAGCCTGCTCTACGACAGAACAAATGCCCCAAGGCCCAGGGACTCTACTTCATGATGGTGTGGAAAGGCTCTTCCTCCACGCCTCCCTCGGGGGCTGACAGGCGGCTGAGATATCTGGAAGGAGGTTATAGATGGCATTCGCCTGTAAGAGAGAGAGTCAGGTCACAGAGACTGGCACACGACTGCCTGGTCCCTCGGCCGCAAGTCCTAAGTCACCCCACTTCTCACCTTGTTGGAGAGCTCGTTGAAGAAGTTCTTGGCCAGGGCAGCGATCTGAGGGGCAGGGTCGATGAGCAGCACGGCCATCTCGCTCACCTGCCCCTTCACCTTCACCATGTCCTTCAGGATCAGGTGGGTCATCACCAGCGCGGCTGTTTTCCGCACTTGCTGAGAGGGGTCCCGGAGGCTAGGGATGAAACTCACGGCATGAGGACCGGGACTGTGGGCGCACCTGATGGTGGCAGGGGGCCCTCAGTAGGGAGCCGCGGCCTCTTCTGACTGTACCGGTAGAGGCTGTCTAGAGCCGAGTTTGGAGAAAGAGGTCAAGCCTGGTGCCAAGGCTTTAGACAAGAGGCATCAATCCCTTTGGGTCACACCCAGCCAGGGCGTGCCCAGATGTGGGAGGGAGCCCTAAAGACTGGTGGGACACAGTTCTGGGGATTCCCACACTGACTTCCCCACGGCCTTCAGGGCTGGTGGGGACCGAGACAGCGCTGGGAAGGGTCTCACCGAGCATACAGATGGGGTGTCCAGGGGTCCACCAGGTTGGGGAAACGGATGGCCAGATCCCCAGTAGCAATCATGAGGTTAGAGCGAACGATGGGGAGCGAGGACTTTTCTAACATGGTGAACAGAAGACGAAGCTGGGAGTCACAGAAAGTGGCACTAGAGGCAAAGAGAGGATCGTCAGGTAAACCACAACAGCCCCCACCCTCCTTGGGAAGGCAGTCTCCACCCTGGGGCCCACCTGACCATGCAGAACTTGCCCAGGGCAAGTGAAGCAGCTGTGGAGAGCTCCGGGTTGCTATAGAGACCAGGGTTGTTGCAGACTTTAAGCAGAAGTGGAATAAAGGCAGCCAGTGTCTGTTTGCCTGGTGAAGGAACAAGTCAAGGTATGGGATGGGCTACCCACTGGGGAAGGCTCACCCAGCAGCCCTTCTCACCTTCCAGCAGCTCCAGCTCACAGATGCCGCGGATGAGTTCTGCCTCGGTGTCATCAGCTGTGGCCCCGCCCAGCCCCATCTCCTCCTCCAAGGTGGACTCAGACTTTGAATTCTGATGGGAAAGCAGCCAGGGATCATGGGTGAGCAGACAGTTTTGATTCCAGCCTACCCTTCATTTCGCATGAATGGATCTGGGGAAGGGCAAATTCTGCAAAGCTGTTCACAGGCTTGTCACATGTATTTGAAGAGGAAGGACTCATGAATCAAATAGGAAAAGTACTAGATCTCCTCCATTTGTGTCTAAAGTGGCCAGAGCATCCCAATCTCTTCCAATTCATCCTCATAGCAGCATATAACTTGCTGGACAAAATAAACCAAGGGAACCTGCCAGACAACGGCTCAAGGTCACAGAGAAGGTCAGACTACCCCACTGCTGCAGAGCTGTATCTCATTTGTCTGCCAGACATCACTGCCTCTAGTGGAGAGAACACAAGATCCCATCAGGGGCCAGGCCCAGTCTCCAAGGCTGCCAGCAAGGCGGTGGGAGAGTGCAGGTTCTAGCAAACACTGCCTTGGGCACAGCCTGGATTTTATGCCGAGGCCCCTACCTCGATGCTCTGGATTTACCTAAAACACTTCGTGGGTGATCCATTTATGTTCTCACTAATCATTTCCAGGGTATCAGGAGCAAGGAGGCAGAGCCTCCATGAGCTCAATGAACACGAGAGAAGCAGAGCTCCCCAGAAGGAAACGTAAAGGACCCAAGGGCCAGAAGCGAGTCTGGGCGACATTTGGGGCAGGAACCCCAAAGCACAGGCGCATTGCTCACCTTCTCCTTGGGCTCCTTCCTCTTGTGTTCCTGCTCCTCCCGCAGGACTCTGCGCCGACAGAGCTCTCCGCTCACGGCCTGCTCCAGGTGCACCAGCTGCTGCAGAGCCACATCCCCGGCCAGGGACAGCAGGTTCATCAACAGGAAGGTGGGGAGCACGGCATCTCCTCTGCAGGACGGGGGCAGGAAAGCAGGGAGAGAAAGGCCATCAAGGCTCACAGGCCCCCGCACTGTTTTCACTGATGGTTCCCTGGCTCACATGCTCTATACCCAGGCAAGGAGCAGGAGGGCTTTCCTGGTGGAGACCGGTAAACAATCCACCTGCCAATGCAGCAGACGCGGGTTTCCGTCCCTAGTCCAGGAAGATCCCACGTTTGGAACAACTGGGCCCAGCTACCACAGCTACTGAACTGTGCTCTAGAGCCTGGCAGCCACAGCCACTGAAGCCCTTGTGCCCTAGAGCCCACGCTCCACACTAAGAGACGCCACTCCCAGGAGAAGCACGTGCGCCACAACTGCAGTCATCCTCACTCACTGCAACTAGAGAAAAGCCTGCGCAGTTAAGAGTGGGCACAGCCAAAAAGAAGTAAAATCATTTTAAAAAAGAAAAAAAGCAGCAAGACATGAGGGTGGAGGGCATGGTAGCAGTGACTGTGCAGGCTGAGTGACAGAAAGGGACAGGGAGGGCTGGGGGCTCAGCGTGGCTGCAGGAGGTGGTAGTGGCAGGGGCTGCTGCCATGGGCCCACCACTCCTCTCGCCCACTTACGCGGGGCCTCCTGGTGGTCACTCTTCTGCAACTTCTCTAGGGCCTGCTTCGCACAGTCCTGCAGTATCCGGGCGCAGATCACCTCGGGGCCCTCAGCCAGCTGGTAGATGAGGGCCACGGCCGCCTCCTTGAATGGGACCCAGAGTGGGTCTGGGTGGACGCTGCCTGCAAAGGAAGAGGGGAAAGCTGCCACCACAGACAGAGGAGCCCTTCTGCCCTAGGCTCTGCGCGACAGCTCACCTTTCGTCACCATCTCCCGCACTCGCTCAAACAGGCGATGCTCCTGGGGCAGCCGGAAGGGAGGGTGACGTTCACCCACAGAAGGCTGCTGAGGGCAGGGAAGACAACGCGGGTGAGTGTCGAGGGTGGACAAGGTGACACCCACTCTCCCTAGTTTGGATGTTACCACCTCACGTCCTTCCTCCTGTCCGAGATGTTGGCGATGGCGTGGCACACTTGCTGGGCCAACCTGTAGTCCGGTGGGAGCTTCTCGTCCAGCCCTATATTCACCAGGGTGTCCAAGTTGCTTCCCACAATCTCTGGCTTTCCTCTAGAAGAAGCCGTAGAGTTAAAGCCACTCAGACACCTCTGTGTGGGGAACACCACCAAGGAGCATAGGAGCCAGCTCCCTACTCAGGGCTTCGTGAGCCCTGGAGCACTGCGGGTGGGGCCAGCCCTCAGCATCCCTCACGCGCCGCTGACCCCTCTGCTGGGCGGGTTGGAACCACACCGGTCACTTGTTCTCCATTTAGGCGGCAACGCACAAGCAGAGCTCAGCTGGGCCCGAGTGCGCTCACTGGAGCAGTAATAACGGTCCTCAGGGAACCTTTCTCTTCTCGATCGCCCCTCGGCCTGTCTATCTGAGCCTCACCGTGCCATCATCCCAAGAAGCATGACGGAGGAGCAGCGCTCCAGAGGGGAGCAGGGCGCCTTCTCCGCTGCCCGCTCCCACAGCGCCTGGGTCACTGCTGGGCTCAATTCATCCTTCTGCACAAACTCACAGATCTGGTGAGAAAAGAGAAAGGGCTCAGGCCCCAAAGTAACAATTCCCCTGATACCTGGTCTGCCTCCTCTGAAGAGAACACTGAGAACCCGAAGTGGAGAGGAAGGAGGCAGCTGAAGATGTAAAGCTGGGGTCTGGGAGATACCTCCACCTCTGCTACTTTCTATTCTCCTGCCTGCAAACGTTTCTTTAGATGATGTGTTGAAACTGAGCACATCTATAGTCTGGACAACACTTTGTGGAGATTTCTAGGTTTTCTCACTGCTACTGTCAACTCAGTGTGTCCCAAATGGATGCCATCATCTTTGCCTTTTCATTTTGCCAGTGACACCACCACCAACAGTCTTCAAACCTCTGTCACCTAATTTTTAATGCGTCGGTCACTCATTCCACCTTTCCTCCCTTTTAAAATTTGTCTTCCATGAAGTTCCACCCATAGATGTTCTTCCCCGAAGTCCAGATCCCTGTCACTGCACACCCGCAGTAGCCTCCAGGAACATTCCCGGCTTCGGCTCCCACCAGCCTGTGTGCTGTGCTCTCCCAGACGTCTGCTTCATCAGGCCACACCATTGCTCACCAAGTACTGATAGAAACAGCTCTCTGTGGCCTGCCGTATGGGCTCCTGGCCAGTTGCTGCCCTGCGCGATCTCAGACCAGGCGCCTCCAGCAGGCTTTTCTTTTCCGCAGTGAGGAGAAAATGTGGCTGGTGGTGCTGCTCCTCCCAGTGGAGGCTTGTGGTCAGCACCATCTCTGCCTTGAGCCCCACCACCCAAACCCTTCAAAGTAGCTCTGTCGCACTGAAATGCTGGGGCCCCTGGCCAATAAGGTTCAAGTCCTAGATTGCAGAGATCTTCCCAGTTCCGCTCCAACCCATTTCCAGCTTCACTCTTTTCCAGGTTACAATCTTGAGCCAGAACGCAACGGTCTTCCTTCTACAACACAGGAAGTGCTCTTGCTCGGCACTGTCTGAAATGTTTCCCTCCTTTCTCGAATTCTCTAAATCTGATACATCAAGCTCCAAATCAAGTCCTGCCACCTTCAGGAAGTTCTGCCTTCGACTCTTCGACCTGACACTGCTCTCTTCTCTACTCGTCAACATAACGTACCAGGCAGGAGTATGTTTTCTGGAACTCTGACGCCTGAGATTGAATCTTAAACTTTGTCACTAACTGGCTGAAGTTAGCCAAGTTCTTTAAGCTCTCTCTACCTCAAGTTTCTTATTGGGAAATGTAGATAATACTGCCTCCTAGAGCCATTGTGAGGATGAAACATGTTAATATGAGCAAAGGGATTAAATTAGTGCCTGGCATACTGTGTTATATTACTGTTGCTACAATAACTGTTACCTATACCACTTAACTATCTACTGCATTGCTCTAAAATGTTTTATGTTTTTTGACTGCCAACTAGAGTTGAAAGCAAGTAATCCTATATTTCTTTCAGGAGCTAAGTACACCCAATCTCACTAATATTTGCTGAATGAGTAAGTGGAATTGAGCATACTTACGATTTCCTCAAGACACTGAATGGTCCCAACTGAGGCGTCCACCAGCAGCAGAGAGAGATTGTGAATCAAAGTCTGGGCCTTGGCTCTGTGGGAACAGCAGAGATCAGGGGTCATTAAAAGATGAAGAAGCTGAACCTGGCAAATAGGTTATTAGGCAATCCTGCCAATAAACAACTGTTTCAGATACACAAGGGGAACAAACTAGTAGTCGCCAGTTGGGAGAGGTGTGGGGGAGTGGCAATATATGGGGTAGGGGACTAAGAGGACAAACTATCCTGGATAAAATAAGCTTCAAGGATGCACTGTGCAATATGGGGAATAGTTTATAACTAAAACAATATAACCTTTAAGGACGGTGAATCACTACAATGTACACTTGTAACTTACATAATGTTGTATTATATATATTTCAATAAAAAGAAACAAAAATAAACCAAATTACTGCTTAGGTTGGGTTTCAGTCCCCCAGTCCATCACAGACCTACTGCCTCTGGGTCTGAAAGTCCCCTAGGAGGAGCCCACTCCCTCGCCTCCCCTCAGGAGACAGACACCTCCTGGGAGAGGCTGACTTCAGAGAAGTTCGCAAAGGCCAATGCAGCCCGTGTACCTGGCAGAGTCCCCCTTGGGTTTGAGATAAAGTTGGCGGTAGGCATTAAGCACAGCATCCCGGACACCAGGCTCCTTCGACCAGATGAGAGGCAGCATGCGACGCACCCCAAACAGGGCCTGGGGTACCCCAAATTGGAACACCATCACAAAGAATTCAATCACCTCCTGCACCACTGAGAGGACAGACACAAATGTCACCTATCAGCGCGGCAAAACGCCCCAACACTTACAGACAGAACCCCTCTTAATGTAGCAACATGTGAGGGGACACCCTCCCCATTCCTCCTGAGGACCCCACCTCCCTCCAATGCCCTGTCAAATGCTATATGCACACTCTACAGGGCTACAGCAGGCAAATGGAAGAGAGAATCTGGGCCCTTCTAAGGAGCAGACGGACATCAACCAAATACGGATGAGACAGGTCCTTCCAGCCCTGGCCTCTGCGGTGGGGATGCCGGCACACCTGTAGTTGTGTGTTCGTACATCATCTTGCTGATGATGCCAATGGCCTTGGTGATCTGCAGGGAGAAGCTGTGGGCATCCTGCAGGTACTGCACCAGCAACTCCTGCTTCACCAGCTCATCGTTGCATTTCTCAGGCTCTGACCCACTGGGCTTGTCCTTACAGCCAGTCTCTCCTGGGCCCAAGTTCCCTGCAGCCACCTGGGGATTCTCCTCCTGGGTGGGAGCTGCTGGGCCTAGAGTTAGGGAATTACAGGATAGTTTTTGTTCAAGGGTATATGGGGAAACCCAACAGTTCTAAACATCCATGAGTATGTGTTTCTACCATAGGAAAGTTCTGTTTTGTCATGCTATGTGGCTTGCAGGATCTTAGTTCCCTAACCAGGGATCAAACCCATGCCCCTGCAATGGAAATGTGGAGTCCTGACCACTGGATTGCCAGGGAACTCCCAATAGGAAAGTATAAATTTAGAATTTAGTCTAAAATATCTTGGTTTATTTCTCAGATTTCTTGAGTCGTCTATGGCTTGAAATACCCTTCTGCTCCCTGTGATTATGGATCTCAGGCCTGGGGGTTGCTTCCATTCCTAAGCAGACACACTGCAGACCCCTCTCTGGCCTCTTTCAGTGCCAGGCTGTGAGTTAGGTCTGTGTCTGACATAAAGTCAATGGGCCATGAATACTAGCTGAAGTGTCTTGCTTGCTGACTGAAGAAGGAAAAGGAATTTACCTTTGAAGATGGTTCCTAAGAGACTGAGGAACCTGGTCTCCTCTGAGTCTTCCGGGTCCATATGACAGAAGGGTTCAGCCTCCCGGAAGTGGCCTATGGCTTCTTGAGTGAGGATGACGGCCTGCCTGACAGAACACGGCCTGTCACCCATCCTGCCCCCTTGAGAGTGGCCCCGCGGCCTGTGTCAGAGGCCTGCTCATGAATGCACCGAGAACCCAGACTTTCCGGTGAATAACTCTGCCACTTATGTAAAAAGGGGTCAGGGCGGGGCCGGGGGAATGAAGGTAAGTCTGACTGTGTGACTAAACATTATCTCTAGAAGGAGGCGCTTAACCACTACTGTTGCTGCTCCCATGGGAAGGGAACTACGTGGCTAGAAAGTAGGCTCGGAAGAGATTTTTCATTTAAAAAAAATGTATCATTAAAGAATGTATACATGTGTATAACAGTTACTCGGCTGTACAGCAGAAATTAGTGCAACACTGCCAATCAACTATATTTCAATTAAAAACATATATATAGTTTCCCAAAGGTGAACTCTAAACTTAATGGGTCACGAGAGAATACTGCATTCTTTTCCATACTTGTAACTAGCTTTGGCTAGCAACTGACGGATGCGTCCTTCCACCTCCTCGGGGGTCTCTGTCTCGGCAACGCCCTCAGATATCCCCTCTCCTTCCTGGGGAAGCGTCAGCAGCTGCTGCAGGGTAGCTTTCAACTCTGGCAGCATGGCCTCCCACTCCTCAGTGGGGTCTAGCTCTGCGGCTGAACGAGAAGGATTCACTTAGACTCTTGCCTTGAGCTCCCCACTGCGGGGAGAAGGGTGTCAAGGTTGAAAGCTCCCCAAAGACCCTACTCACAAGGCGCTGTGGCTCGCCTCTGGGCCCTCATCTCTTCTAATTTCTGGGTCTCCTTCTGCAGTGGTCCAGCAAGGTCAGTGTCACTAAGCTACCAAGAAACAATGAATATCAGGGTCATTGACTCGTGGAATTTCACCTGTTTCCATTTAATCCCTCTTCTGGGTGGACCAAGGGCTACGTACCTTGCAGGAAAAGGGATTATTGGCAAGAAAGCTGGCGAGCAGTTGGATGGCGCTTTTACAGACCAGCACCGACTTGTCTGCCAGACGCCCCACAGCTAAGGCCACCACTGCCTGGAAACGTGTCAGGGGCAGAGCCTGGGGGGGGCAGGAGGAGAGGATCAGATCCCAGCCCAACTGGCCATAACATCAAGATGATGGTGAAGTGCACTCTACACGTGTGAGCCGTTCATCTGAGGAAACTTTTCTACAGGATGTGAACAGTTAGGGAATACTGTATTAAGATGGTGTAGTTCTTGAATGGAGCCAGAATCCTTGTCCCTGACAGAGGAAGACCTTTACTACTGGCAGTGAAATCCTGAATTCTAGACTCTTCTTTGACACAGCTACTTTCCTTTTTGCTTCGGCCTGCATAGAGGGGTTCTGTGGATCTCTATCACGTCAAGGGCCGCTCACCTTCTGCTGGACAATTCGGGTGAAGAGCTGCAAAACGCGGCTGCGCACAAAGGAGTTGACGTCGTGGCAATGGGCCTGCAAGGTGTCCAGGAACTGGTCCCGGGTGTCCCGGGACGCTGCCTCCAGCTGGTCCCCACTCAGGACCTGCAGCACCATCTCTGCCATGGCCGCCAGCACAGCATTGCGCATCACGTAATTCTGAGGGAGAGTGAGGCTGCTGGGGGCTCTGCACCCCCACACTGACTGTCCTTGCCCTAAACTCTTACGCTGCTCAGTATCAAGACCTCAGTTCCCTGACCAGGGACAGAACCTGCACCCCCCTGCACTGGAAGCTTGGCATTCACCCTGAGGTCACTGGAAATAGCTGAATTCCAAAAGGGCTTTGACTGCTCAGAAGAGAATTTAGGGACAAAACAAATAAGAGCCCAAAACAGTACCCCTCCCCATCCCCTCCATGCAAGGAGATAGCCATGGTGGCAGCTGAATGTGAAGTCACATCCACTCACCAATACATGTTTCAGAAGCATTAATTACCACCTTGCTTCTGAGGCCTCAGAGCCTTTGATCCTTATTAATAACACTGCCTTCCCTCACAACCCGCTTCCCACAATTCACTGACAGAGAAACAGCAATCAGCCCTAGGCCTGACCATGTGCACCACAGAATCTGATGGGAGAACAGTTTAGGGTTTTTGCAATGCCAAGAGCCAGAGAATGGGATCTTGCCATCTAAAGTCATGGTATAATACATTAGGTGAATGAGCAGATTAGCGTGGTTCTTAACATTCACTGAGGAGAGCTAGTATCAGGTTTGGGAAGGAGCCAGGTTAACACTGAGGACAAGAGAACTGAGAGGTGATATGGGAGCATCTGAGAGCCGGGGGGCAGGAAGGGGCTTCATCCTGCAGAATGGGTGGACCCAGAACCACAGCTGAGTCTCTCACTGACTTAAGCTATGGAACTGTCATCTCTCTACCAGTTTGGGATGAAACCAGTGTGATACTGACATGGCCCTTTAATTCAATAAACTTCACCTGTTTCTCTACAGGAAGAAATTGCCACAGTAATAAGCCGAGACAATCTGACTTCATGTGAAAGTTACTACCTTCATGTTAAGAAACAGCCTTTCAACAATGGACTCACAACCCACTGACCAAGAAACCACCTACCTCTCCATCCAGATGGTCTAGCAGAATGCACATGCTGGACATCAGGATGGCTGGGATGTGCTCTGCTAGTTCTGTCAGGAAGGCTGCAAAACCCTTTGCCCCCGTAGGGTCCCGACTCAGCTCCTGGGGACACTTCTGTCCAATCTCTCTACACAGGGGAATAAACACAGCCAGAGCAGCGTACCCTGATCACTTAGGTCCCGGCAAGAATTAAGCTGGCATCTAACATCTGAAGGGGGCTTCCCTCATGGGTCAGATATAAAGAACTGAGAGGGTAACAGAAAGGCCAGAGGTCCCCAAGCGGCAGGAGGAAATAAACTGCAAGTGGCAGACTTTTTTTCCCTTCTCTACAACAAAATTAAAAGAAGCTTCTAACAACACCTGGTTCTGCCTTGAGCTAACCAATTTTTCTTATGGAAATATTTTTCTTAAGCTATGTTAATGAAATGACATATTTGCTTTGGAATCTGCCTTTCTTCAAAATAATTCCGCCTAAGACTAACCTTTTTTTTCTCTTCTCAAACCTTGGGCTGATAATGGCTCAACAAACCAGTATTCATGTCAATTGTTTTATGGCTGGGGATGACACACTTTGTGTGTCCTATCTCAGAAATGCATATTGTGGGAGAGGGGCCTGGTGAAACTACCTCAGCCTTGAGGAGACTCTCTTATCTGATTAGCAACTTGCTAACAGACACAAAATGCCTTGCTAAAAACCAGCAACAGGGCACTCTTTCTGCCTTCTTCTGATGTCTGTGTCAGAAGTTTTCTCTTTCTCTATTATACTTTAATAAAACTTTGCTACACAAAAAGCTCCAAGTAGTCAAGCCTCCAGAGGTCACGAATTCTGGTCTAACACACAGCTTGCAGCAACAACCTTTCAGAATCTGCCTGCCAATGCAGGAGTTCAATTCCTGGGCTGGGAAGAACCCCTAGAGGAGGAAATGGCAACCCACTCCAGTATTCTTGCCAGGTAAATCCTATGGACAGATGAGCCTGGCTGGCTACAATCCATAGGGTCGCAAGGAGCTTGACATGACTTAGCAACTAAACAATAACAACTGAAGGAATGCAGTGTTACACAGAGAATTTGTCTCCAATACTCCTCTTCTCCCTGAGGAAAATGAGAATCAGAAACATAGAGAAGGCAGGGTCACCTTACGATCTCTCCTACAATGCTCTTCATTCCGTAATCAGTTGCCCAAAGACTCACGGCTGCCACCAGGACGGATGCCAGGTGCTCAAAGTGCTGCAGCAGCTGGGTGATCTTCACGGTGGCACCTGTGGAGTCCTGCACATGAGCCGCGGCCCTGGGCCTCGGGAAGGGGTGGGGAAAGGAAGGGCCGACTCACTCAGCATGTGGTTATAACGCGTCAAAGCTACACCCAGAAGGTGCGCTATGGCTTCTCGGGTAGGGCGGTTCTTCTGGTGACTAATGGTGGGGTTCTCCAGGAGGCGGTAGCAGCAGCCAGTAACCAAGCTGAGAAAAGAAGGTTGAGATGATGACCTCAGTGGTCTGGACTCAATTATACTGCCCTTGCCTCATTCATTCTATCTCTGCTGCTGCAGTCAGGGTCTTCTAGTTCCCTATACTCTATCGCCTGCTACATCTAGTTGCTTGCTGACTGTCATGTAGGCACTCCTACATGTAGGTACGTGTAGGCCAACAGTTATGATGATGTCTGCACAGAAGCTGAATATATGATAAAGTCAGACAAAATCACTGATGACTTCTCAATGTTGAATGGCCAACTCAGTCCTCATCTTGGCTGAACTTTCGGCTGCATCTGACACAGCTGGTCACTCCCTTTCCCTTGAAACATGCCTCATCTGGCAGCAGGAGCCCAGGCTCCTCTCTGTTTCTTAGCTGGTTCCTCCTCAAGTCACTCTCCTGATGCTGGAGTACCCTGAGGTAGTCCTCAGATTTCTGCTCTCTTCTAGCTATGCTTACTGATTTACTGATCTCATTCAGTCTCATGGCAACAAACACCATTTATATAAACACATTACATTCCCAAATGAGCGCTCGAGCTCAGCTCTCTCTCCCTTACTACTTCACTTTGTGCATTTCATACCCGAAAGTGACATTACTTGGATGTCTTAACAGGCACCTCCAACTTTCTACACCCAAAGCAGAACTTCTACTTTCCCCTCAAAACACAGTCCCACAGGCTTTGTTATCTCAGTTACCGGCAGCTCCATCTTCTCAAATGCTCAACCCAGAACCCCAGGTAAGTCATCCTCAACCACACCCTCCCTCCAACCTCTAATCCATCTGCCAGCTCATCCTATAGACTCTCCTTAAGGAACAAATACAGACTGCACCCATGGCTCCCCATCTCCACTCCCTCTTGGGTCTAAGCTATGGCCATCTCCTGCCCAAGTCACCACTACAGCCTCCTAGCTGGTCTCCCGCTTTCCTCCTTTCCCATCAGTCTGTTTTGACACAACAGCCAGAGTGACCTTGCTAGGGCAGCCAGACCACCTCACTGCCCTGCTTGGTACCCTGAGGGGCCCCACCTCACGCTGATGGTGAAGTCACCGTGATGGCCTACGGGGACCTGCAGTTGGCTCCCCTGCCCAGACCTCAGCTCAACCCTCACCTTGTCTCAGCTGTCGCTCTGGCCCCAGAGCTGTTACCGGACCTGCTCAGCACATTCCCTCCTTGGTACCTATTTTCTGCCCTTGCTCTGCCTCGTGCTCCTTGTGGCTCTCATTACCTCCTCGAAGGCTTTGCTCAAATGTCACCACCTCAAAAAGTCTGGCTAAAGCCGCTGATACAAATTACAGCCCTTTCCCGTTACACTTCCCACCCCTTCTGTTTTTCTCCACAGTAATAAACCTGAAAGCATACTATATATTTTGCTTATTTAAAAAATTGTCTTCTGCTCTAAAATACAAACTCTTAAGAGAGCAGAAATGCTGGTTTTCAATATGTTTAATGATACCAGCCACGTACCTAGGAGATTCTCACTAAGTACCGCTACGTGATTGAATAAAGCTATTTCTAACCTTTGTTGTCTACTTCTGAACAATTCAACGTAACTGGCACATGTCTATGTATTACAGACAGAACTGCGGAATGAAATGAAGCATTTTAAAAGCATCTCTAACACCAGAGCCCTCACTCCTCACGGCCAGCATCCCCTGGCGCAATCACCACCCACCTGACAAACTCCTCTTCGATTATTGAGTGGTTCCACAAGTGACGGATGTCCAACTGGAGCAGCTGTGTTAAAAGCTGAAGAATCGGTTGCCTCTCTTCCTCCCAGTCAAAGCCATGAGTTGCCTTGGCCCGAGATTTCCTACCCTAAAAAAGGATGTATTGGGGGAAAAAAAGAGGAAGAAAAGAGGATCACAATCTGTTAGTCTGAGTGCCCAAGCTATCCAGTATCAAGACAAGGTAGAAGGTAAGACAGAAGGATTATAAGTTTCAAAATATAAACGAGCTGCTTCTCAGCAAAAGATACACTGTGATACTTCTGAGTACCTTCTAATAAACTTTAAACAAGGACCAAGGGCAGAAACGGAAAGGATTCTCAGAATCACTGACTTCCATCTTTCCCACCAACTCCTCCATCTCCCCAGACCCCTTATTAAGTGAGCCAGGAACACCAAATTACCTTCCCGCCTAGCTCCAGGTTCATGAGACCCGCCTGGCTGTCATGGTCTCAAAAGACTCCAAGAGGCGTATCAGAGCATAGCAGTTCATCTTGAGGGCGTTCAGGTGGGCGCTTCTGTCTGACACACTCAGAGCTGCATCATCCAAGATGGCAGGGAGTTCCTGGGAGTGGCGGGACACCACTGCAAAGGGCAGGATCTGGGGTCAGTTTCACTCACTCTCTTCACACCACCCAACTTCAAAGCCCCAGCCCTTGCAGCCATCAGATTACCAAAGATCTGTGTTTCATCTCTCAGTGGCCACAGCACAGGCTAAGTCCTCTGGACACCTGACCCCGATGTCCCGAGCATGCCCTATCCCTACTCTCTCACTCGTTACCCCACGTTCTCTCTGGCAACGGGAAGAACAGCCTCCACTGAAGAGAGGCAGTCCACAAGTAGGAAGAATGTTGTCGGTCTGCCCTTACAGTGAACACACATTGCTCTGTATCGCCCACCAAGATTACAGACCTAGTAGGTCAGAGGTCCCAGGCTTAGCCAAACCAACTGATTCACCACAGCCTTGATATCATCACATGGCTGATAAAATGCAAGAAACAGCAAACAAACAGCAACATACACCTTCCATCCCCTACCCCCTTCCCATAAACACCTTTTATGAGGAATTCCAGTGTGTCTTCCTTGAGGCCAGGGTCTATACTTCGAAAGTGACTATGAGGGAAAGAAAGTGCCGGGGGTGAGCCAGGAACCTGCAGAGCCCATTCTAACAGTTCAGATCAAACCTGAGGAGTCTAATGCTTATAAAAACATGTGAAATCACAGTGGCGAGCTGGGGTAAATGCTCATGAGCAGAAATATCAGCACCCAGAACCAAGTATCAGTGAACTATAATATGGAATTTCTGGACTAACATGCAAAGTTAGGGCAAAGAGCCACCAGTTCTTTTTAAAGTACCACAGGTGCTACTTTACTTACTGCAGAATGCTGTAGATGGTATCAAAGTGCTCCAGCACAGCCAGAGGCCCCTGAGCTCGAAAGGCAGTCTGAAGAGCTGCAAAGGTGAAGACACTTATCAGTACAGAGGGCAGAGGCATTTCTGGTTAATTCTGTTCAAGACAGGAAAAAAAAATGGAGTTAACTGATTTTCTTGGTAGAATCACTAAAGGACACAGTTCATTTCAATGTAACCTATTATAATAACACCTGACATTTTGTCCTGTTTTATCAAAATAATTGAATTTTATTCTGAGCGAGATGAAGCAAATAGTACTGTGTCTATTTTGTGGCAAAAGAAATTAAATGTCAGAGTAGTTTTGTGACTTGTCCAACTTACTAATGAATACAAACTCAGAATCTTTTTAGATTCTGAAATGATAAAAGTAGAAAAAGCAGTAGAGTTCCTGTATTCTTCACCTAGACAATGGTAACATCTTGTATTACTATAAGGAACTATTCTAAACCAATAAATGAACATTAACTAAACGCTAATGACTAACCTCGGAGAAGGCAATGGCACCCCACTCCAGTACTCTTGCCTGGAAAATCCCATGGGTGGAGGAGCCTGCTAGGCTGCAGTCCATGGGGTCACTAAGAGTCGGACACGACTGAGCAACTTCACTTTTACTTCTCACTTTCATGCATTGGAGAAGGAAATGGCAACCCACTCCAGTGTTCTTGCCTGGAGAATCCCGGGGACGGAGGAGCCTGGTGGGCTGCCGTCTCTGGGGTCGCACAGAGGCGGACACGACTGAAGTGACCTAGCAGGAGCAACGGCAATGACTAGCTGTTCTAATTCTATCCTTTTCTCAGGCCAGCAGTCAACACAGGACACCACAGTGCATTCAGCCATCACATCTCCTTACCTTCCTGATCTTTGACGCTTGAAGTGTTGTTTGCCAGTTATTCTGTAGAATGTTCCTCACTATGGGTTTGTCTGCTAGTTTCTCCTGATTAGGTTGAGGTCATGTGCTTTTGGCTAGATCCCTGAGAAAGGGAGGTTGCGTCCTTCAGCCACTATACCCAGAAGGACATGATGCCTTATTACTGGCAATGTTAACTGATCAGTTGGTAGGTTTGCCAGGTGTCTCACTGCAAAGTTACTATTTTCCCCCTTGCAACTAATATATATCTTGTGTAGGGAGATACTTTGCAACTATGCAAACATTCTGTTTCTCACTACATTCTGCCCCCTGATTTAAGCAACAATGGATGACTCTTACCTGCCACAAAGATTACTTTTATTAAATGGTGATTTGTCTATTTCTATCATTCCTTTTATATTTACTAATGGGAATGCCACTGTAAGTATGAGCTTTTCTTTCCCTTCAATAAATAATTTATGTATTTAATTCTTTATGTCAGAATGGGCTCATGAATGTTTTGTTCATTCTGTGTTTTAATCCATTCCTATTACTTTATCTTTTGTTGTTCAGACTGTCCCATACTTTACCACTAGGAGCTCCTTCCACCCAGACTGCGAAATGCAGGACATACATGTGTGTAGGTATAAATGGACATACCTCTGTATCTATTTTTACCTCTAGTGTATATTAAAAACATAAGTTCAGTTATGTATTTGCTTAATCCTAGTATACACATGCAACAGTTTCAGAACTGCTAACCCATACCCCTTTAAAAAATAAATTTACTAACTACCTGACGCTAATGTGTAAAGCTCTTTCATATGTAGCTCACAGTCAAAATGCTGGCTTTCCTAGTTACTTAGTTCTCTAGTCCTTTAGTGTGTTATGTCAAACATTTGCAATACACTTAGGTTCATTTGCTACCACAGACCTGCTTTGATTTACCATGGGGCTACATTTGGAATAATCTGCTATAAATTGTTAAATCAAAAATCTAATATTAATTACCTAACCTACTGAATACCACAGCTTAGCCTAGTCTAAACATGCTCAGAACACTTATAAGAGCCTACAGTTGGGGGCAAAAACCACCTAGTACAAAGCCTGTTTTATAATAAAGTGGTGAATATTTTTTATAATTTATTGAATGCTATACTTCCTCGAAGTGACAAGCAGAATGGCTGGCTGGATAGAGGATGGCTTTAAGAGTACAGGCTGATTACCCTGGTGATGATGTGGCGGTCCGGAGCTGCAACTGCTGCTGCTGCTGTCCAGTGTAGTGAGGGTGCTGCTGTTGCTGTTCACTCACTCAATAGTGTCCGACTCTTTTGCAACCCCATGGGCTGTAGCACACAAGGTTCCTGTTCATGGGATTTCTCAGGCAAGAAAACTGGAAATGGGTTGCCATTTCCTTCTCCAGGGGATCTTCCCCACCCAGGGATTGGACCAGAGTCTCCTGCACTAGCAGAAGGATTATTCACTGGTGAGCCACCCAGGAAACCCGGCAGCCTTGTATGGAGTTAATTTTTGAAACAAGTTGTAGATCTAGCTCTTTCTGTGGGTGGGGAGGGAAAAAGTTCTGTCAAAATCTTTTCTGCGGCACCAAGTTGGTTTGCCTGGAAAGTAAAGCTTGAACCTGTACTCCATTATCACTGCTGGCTTGCCGACCTGATTCATCACATTAGTGTTATGTTGTCCAACCATGACCTGGTCCTTTGCAATGTTTAACAAATTATTTTATTTCCCCAACTCCTACTGATTCCTTACACTATACTCACAGCATTTCCTCCCCTTTATACGTTTTCTGACCCTTTGCCTCTCTCCCTTTAGTAGATGACTGTTTTCTACTTTATCCAAAAGAATGAGACCCAAAGTAATCCTGCCTCTCAGTCAACAAATCATTCCGCCAACACCTTCTCACTTTGCTTCAGTCTCAAGTGGAAAGATTTTGTTCCAACGCTGAGCTGTTCTCACTGCCTTGCCAAAGTCTTATCTCCTTTCTCTCACCTCTGATTTCATCCTTTCCAGGGAACACTCTTTCTGACAACATGCTCAGGCCCCCACTTTTTAAAAACAAACAATACAAAAACAATCAATGCCTTTCATTTGAGTTTGCTCTCATGTCCCATTAAAATCTATCTAATCTTTCTCAATTCCCTGAAACCTAGTTTCTGAGACTGATGAATCTAACAGCTATTCTTTCAAAGATTACCTGTTACCTACTTTTTATTACATTCAATAATTTTCTCCATTCACACCCCCTTTACTCTCCGAAGCATCACCCACTGATCCAGTCTAGTTACACTGCTTACATTTATACTCAGCTTGAACATTTACTAGACTAAGTTACTTAGCTTACCAAGTTTCAGTTTCTTTTTTAAATTGGGAATAATAACAGATTGTAATCTCATAGGGCTTTTCAGAATTTTTTGGTAAAGATTAAGTGAGATAATCCATGTGAAGCAGTCAGGATAATACTTGGCACACAATGTAACTCAGTACTGGTAAGCCATCTCCCATTCTTACAAACCTCCTTCTGTAATCTAGAAAATTTTAGTCAAGTGAAAATGAGAAAGAAACAAAGTTAACATCTGGCTAATTTTTTTTCAGTTTATCTTCTATGCATACTATTTCGACTGTCAAGGTCATATCATATATTCATTTCTCTGTTCTGCTTTTTAAAACTTATAAACATGGCTTGAAAAAACATACAACCAGGCCAACTATTCTCATCTCAGGACTTCAAGTAGGCCCTTAGTAAGCCTTTTACAAGTTCCCAGGCCTATCTGCTTTCTTCTAGGCATTATTTCACACCTTTTCTCCACCCGTAACAAAACAGAATCAGACAGAAGAGAACCTCCAGCTGCACCAAACTCTGTACTTGTACTTACCGGCAGGCACTATCTGCATCTGGGTCCATATGCTCTACTTTCTCTTGCACTGCCATGGATAAACCGCCCTTGCTCTAATAAAACCACCTCCTCCCCCTACCCCCATCACGTACTCTCTGACCCCCTAAAGGATACTTCTCCAACAACCCTTCCTCCCTTTCCCTCCTGCATCATCAACTTTCCCCTCTCGGGTTATTCCCATTCGGCAGGCACGCATGTGCTCAGTCACTTCAATCATGTTCCACTCTTTGCAACCCCATGAACTGTACCCTGCTGGGCTCCTCTGTCCATGCGATTTCCCAGGCAAGAATATTGGAGTGGGTTGTCATTTCCTCCTCCAGGGGATCTTCCTTGGCCCAGGGATGGAAGCCAAGTCTCTTATACCTCCTGTGTAGGCAGTGGGTTCTTTACCACTAGCACCACCTAGGAAGCCCCACATTCAGCATAAACACATGTAATGTTGCTCATCTTGGGGGAAAAAAAAAAAACAAACAAACCCTAAATCGTCCCTTGACTCTGTTTGCCCCTCTAGCTACACCCTATTTCTCTGCTACTCCTTAAAGCAAAAAAAAACCAAAAAACAAAAAAACACAAAAACCCACAAACAGAAAGGCTTATCTAAACCTACCATCTCTAATTACCTCTCTCATCCCACTTTCTCACAAATGTATTCCAATCAGGCTTTTGACTCTACCATTCTGAAATAGTATTCATCAAGGTTACCAGCAAGTGCCATGTTGCTAAGTCCAGGATTAAATGTGCAGCTGATCTCTCCTTTCCCTTTTCAAACGTCTCAATTTAGCTTCCACTAAGCATCTTTGCTCACTTTCTGCCTCAGAGACTGGCCCTTAATTTCTTTTATTGGTTCTTTCTCATCTTTCCAGCCTTCAAATGTTAGACTGTCTTAAGTCTTATGTCTGAAACTGCTTTTCTTCTTCAATTCAATCTCATGGCTTTAAACACCCTCTATATGTTGAATATTAAATCCCAAATATGTATCAATAGTTAGCACCTCTCCCCTGAACTCCATAAGCATATAACCAACAGTCTAAACCCTCTCCTTCCCTACACTGCCCCATCTAAGTGGATGACAACTCCATTCTTCTAGGTGCTCAAGTCAAACAGCCTTATAATCATCCTCGATTCTGTAAATCTAATCCAGTCCATCAACAATTCTGTTGACTCTACTTTCAAAATTTACTCAGAATCTAACCTTTTATGATCACCTCTGTGCTATCACCTCAAGCAAGCTCCCTGGTATTATTTCATTTCATTAGCCTCTGAATTAGTCCCCGCTTCTTCCCTTGCCCCTTACAGTCTCTGCTCAACACAGTAGACACTCTTTGTGACGCTATGGACTGCAGTCCACCAGGCTCCTCTGTCCATGGAATTCTCCAGGCAAGAATATTGGCGTGGGTAGCATTTTTTTCTCCGGGGCAATTTTCTTGACCCAGGGATCAAACCTGGGTCTCCTGCAATGCAGGCAGATTCTTTATGTCTGAGCCACCAAATGTCCATCTGAGGATCTTAAGAAATGGATTTTCTGATTCAGCAGTTTGGGGATGGGTTTTTATCTTGCATTTCTAATAAGCTCATAAATCATGATAAGCTCCTAACTAATGATACTAATGCTCCTGAAGACCACATTTTGAGGTTCAAGACTCTAGAATAATCTATATTACTTTCCACCTGACCTCTTTTTTCCTAGCATACTCCCCTCCAACCACACTGTCATTTTCCCACCTCAGGGGCTTGGACTGGCTTTTCCTGTCTGCCCTTCCTTTGGAATCTGCATAGTTAATGTCCTCACTTGTAAGGTCTCTGCTTAAATGTCACCTATCAGCAAGTCTTTACTGATCATCCAACATAAAATGCCAATCTATAATGCACAGTGTATTCTTTTTCTGTCTTTAAAAATTTTTCTCCTTGGTATTTACAATTTATTTATTGCTTGTTGAAAGCCGTGCGAGAAACAATTTTGTCATCTTCTCTATTTACTACTGTATCCCCAGCTGAAGAGAACACTTCCTGGCAAACAGCATTATCACCAGTAAATACTTGAATAAATTAAATGATCTGATCATGAGTTATTTAAAGAACTTATATTTAGGGTTCTAAATGCCAAAAGCAATGCAATTGTTATAAAAGATAGAAAAATCCCTTTCTCTACCTCTGCTCATCAGAGCAAGGAGCTGTCATCTAGTAACAGTAACAGAAAGGCCAAGAAGAGACAAGCTGCAGTTATATCATCAAGCTGCTTGATAATGAATGAACCCTACTTGCTGTGGGCAATAACACTTAATCTCTACTCTCTGTAACTCTCCAAAGCAATCTAACTGATACAAGACACTTCCAAGCAGTACAGTGACATTATGCATGGGGTCTTGTTGATAATTGCAGGAATTGTCTGCAGTCATGTATAGGTTTCAGTGTGTAACTGAACATACATATATTGTACAGTATTGCTACTGCACACATATGCTTTTTTCCATCATTGCACATTCTTGGAAATGTGATCTACTCTAAAAAACTATTACCTGAAACAGGTCAGGTCAAGTCTCAGACATTCTAGGAGACATCTTCTCCTATAATTCTTAAAACCACCACAAATCTATTCTGGCATATTGTAAGACGTAAACATCAAAAATTAAATTCTCCCCAAAGGCTAATCATATACACCAGAACTGTTTATTGTGTACCTTAGAGAAAGTGGTTAATGAATATATTCTTCATGTAATACAACACTACACAGAAAACAGAAGGTAATAGAAAAGACAAGTCTCTCACCCCCATGGAGCTTAGTGGTGTAGTGGAACAGACAATAGAATCAGATGCCGGCGATTGTTCTGAAGTGCTAGTCACAGTGGCAGCTATGGAGTCTTACCTTTAAAGTGCGATGGAAGATGTCTGATGGACAGTACCTCTTGCACGACATACTGATTCACCCCTCCACTTTTCAACAACTCCTCTGGGGATAAGGGCAGATGGAATTCCCATACTTGGGGAGACATCTTTTTCTCAATGGTTCACAGGGCTGGAGGCCAAACAGCAAATAAGTCAGGGTCTACATCTAAAAGCTGTCTTTTTAATCTGCTTCTTTTACTCTCCTCCTCGAATATACATGTTTTTTAGTTTTGCATCAAGCTAATAACATTATCTTAAAGGATGTGATTAACCCTGGACTAGAACTGAACTCTTAATTGTGACTCTGACACTTGGTCACTTAACCCCCTCGGTCTCATCTGTAAAACAGGATTACTGATCTCTGATTACAAACTTGCTCTCAGGATCAAAGGAATCAAGGGATATTAAGATATTTAAAGAACTGTAAAGTGGCATATCAATGCGTTAAGTTAGCACTGTTATTTCTGTTTTTATGAGAAAACTTCTTAAGTATATAGACAGATCTCATCTAAGACCAGAACAGAGACCCAGTGTGAGCTGATGGGTTTCCTGTCTTCAGAAGACGGAACATTAATATTTACTATTTGTTTACTCTATGCCAGGTTCTATTAGTCATACCTGGTCTAAATCTCCAAAATGCCCATTTCATGGAGTCCATAGTAATTTAGTCCCATTTACAGATGAGGAAATTGAAACTAAGGAACGTTAAGCGGATTCCACTGCGGATCTATGGCTGTTTCCACCACGTTGTACCACAAGGACTCATCTACTAAACCTACAGTCTAATACCGCATCTCACTGCCGGATGCCAGATTTTCCCGGCCTCTCTTCCCCGCTCCCCCAGAACACCACACCTTACTAGAGAGCTTCACCCGCCGTTCCTCCAACTCGCGTCGTGGGGCTGGAATTAAAAAAAAAAAAAAAAAAACCCACGGAGGGCACAATACGCACCAATCTGCGAGGCAGCACTCCCGGGGGAGAGAAAGTGGCCAATACACGCCAGGCAGTACACATATATATGGAATTTAGAATGATGGTAATGATAAACCTGTACGCAAGACAGCAAAAGAGACACAGATGTATAGAACAGCCTTTTGGACTCTGTAGGAGAGGGAGAGGGTGGGATGGGTTGGCAGAGTGGCAGTGTAACATGTGTGATATCATAAGTGTAACGAATCGCCAGTCCAGGTTTGATGCAGGATGCAGGATGCTTGGGACTGATGCACGGGGATAATCCAGAGAGAGGGTGTGAGGCGGGAGGGGGGAGGTGGGGGTCGGGATTGGGGGATCATGTACACTCGTGGCTGATCCATGTCGATGTGTAGCAAAACAAATACAGTATTGTAAAGCAAAACAAACTAAAACAATAAAAATTAAAAAAAAAGATTCAGAGCTGCTTTTTTTTTCCTGGAACCCAAAGTCAGTTGGAGAAATGTAAGTTTCCGGGATCCAGCCATGAACAGAGCCAGTGGCTTTCTTTCTACACTAAGGTAGCCTGTTTTCCTGCAGATCAAGGGCTAAGGAATAGATGGAGGCAATCTGTCAAAGTTGGAGACTAGAAAGGTCAATAGTGCCTGTTTGTAGTACCAGGGCCAAGAGAAGAAAAAGGAGTCTAACCTCTGGGACAAATTATGACAAACAGAATGGTAGTGTGTGCATTTGGGGGTGGATTATGCTATCAAAGAAGTTTCTCAAAGAGCCTTTGCTCTTAAGAAGCCACTTGTACAAATGCCAATCACTAAGAAAAATATGGCTTCTCTGAGAAGTAAAATAAAAGAAATAAGCAAAATAAGGTTTCTTTTCATTTTTAAAAATTTTCTTCTCTCATTTTCTTTTTCCCTTCAGTTCTCTTGACCTCCCTTCAGGAACAAAACATCATAAATGACTACCTGTTACTAAGAGAGGGATGACAACTTCTTTGGATCCTTCAAAGCAGTACTTAAGTAACCGTTGTATGATTCCAATCAATGGTGTACAAAGAGAAAACGCTAGCTTAACACACAGGATCATTTCCAATTTTCAAATACAGCTTTGACTTTTCTGACCCAAATCCTACTATATACCTGCTTCCTTTTATCCATCTTTATGGGGAAAAAACTATGAATTTATAATTTGTTATATCTTAAGGCTCAGGCAGTAGATTTAAAAGCATTCATTAGTAAATGGCTGTCATGCATTCTGAAGGAGAAAAGATCTGCTTTACATGTTAAGTAGTATTTTACCGAAAATAAATTTTAAAAGAGTACCATTTGCGATTTAATTCAACCACATATTCCACTCAACTTGTCAGGTATAAGGATGACTTCATCCCAATCCAAGTACCAGCTTCCCTAGAGAGACAATCTAGTTCAAGAGTAGATTTTGGGGATCACTAGAGGGCCATGATCTTATTAGAGCATTTATAAGAAATTAATCCAAACAAAATAAACGTAGAATTCCTTTGACTCTCTTGCACTCAGTCACTGACAATATATTACTCTGTTGAGAAGAGGAAGCAAATTACACACGTATGTACATACACACAAACATGCACACACATGCACGCACACACACACACACACACACACACACACTCTGGGCATCTGAGTGGTTGTGCCACATCATTTATTTATATAGACGGTCCCCAACTTCAGTGGTTTGACATAATTTGTTGACTTTATGATAATGTGAAAATGAAATGCATTCTGTAGAAACTGTGCTTCAAATTTTGAATTCTAATCTTATCGAGGGCCATTGAAATGTAGTCTGATGGTCTCTGCTGATAGCCACAGCTCAGCCTTGTGATCGCAATGGTAAACAATGAACACACAACCATTCTGGACACATCAATCAGTCTGTTTTTCACTTTCCATATAGTAGTCAACCAACACATGAGATATTCAATGCTTTGTTTTAAAATAGGCTTTGTGTTAAATGATTTTGACCAACTTTCGGCCAATGGAAGTGTTCTGATCACTTTTAAGGTAGGTCGGGCTAAGCTATGATGTTCTATGACTGTATTAAGTGCATTTTCAACTTAATAGTATTTCCAGTGTTGATGGGTTTATGGGACAGAACCCCACAGTAAGTTGACGAAGATCTGTATATGTGTGTGTAGAAATGAACTGTTTGTGTGTTTGTATATATATAAGTGAATGAATGAATACATATCTATATAAACGCATCTATGCATATGTGACATATGCCTACATATATATGTGTGTATGTGTGTGTGTGAATGAACTAGTTCATATACCTAGAGTGTGGGTGTGGGTGTGTGTGAAACAAGAGAACTGAAATATTAGAAAATGTTCTTCAAGAATGAAGAAAAGGAAATGAGTTCTGACCAAGATGACCTGGCAGTTTTATCCTTTAATCCCACTCTACTTCAGACACGTAGGAATGGTGAGCAACAACAACAATAAAAAACAAACTGAAGACAAACAGCCTGGCTCAAAGCCAAGGTAAATGTCTTCACGGATCATCAACAGAACAGAACTGACAAATGGTGAGTGGAGCTAAATCCACGCACATTCTAGGCTCTCGCTCCCAGAGCAGGAAGTGGCAGGAGGGAATCCAAATAGTCCGGGGCAATAGGACACCAATGGTTTCTTGCCACATGGATATCAGGGTGAGCAACTTGAAGAGACTGAGTTGGAATTTTCCAACTCAAAAGGAAAGCCCATCTGGCAAATTCAGTCAATCTAAGATGAATCTTTAGGGAAAGATGAATTATAAAGACAAAAATCTCTCATTGGGAGGTGAACCTAGTATTAATATTGATATATTGGTTCATATTGGCTGAATGCCATATCTCTCAATAATTCTACAACTCAGAAGTCCTGAATGACTTTTATAAGACCTAATTTAAACTTGGTTTTAGGTGCAGATATCCACAAATCTGAAATCCAGAATGGTAATCACTGAAAAGGGATGAAGTGGAGAGGGGAGCAGAAAAAGAATTTTCTGCCTTAAAATGATCATACTAACCAATATCCTAAAATATTTAAAAATAATATAATGCTAAAAATCCATAAAAATAAAATCAACTTGAATGTTAACTTACTCTTCATGAAAAAAAATCACAGGACATCAAATATCTTTATTTGGAAAGCTCCAAGGTATAAAAAGAAAAACTACACTTATTATAAAATCATAAAAATCATATAAAATTGAAGTTAAGCTGAAATAAATCAATATTAGTGGATAAGAAGATATAACTCTTGGAACTGAACAATGGTATTTGAAAAGTAATCAACAGTGCTCTGTGATGACCTAGAGGGATGGGGTATGGGGGGAGGTGGGAGGGGAGGGGAGTTCAAGATGAGGGGGACATATCTGTACCTATGGCCAATTCATGTTGATGTATGGCAAAAGACATCACAATACTATAACGTAATTATTCTCCAGTTAAAATAAATAATTTTTTTAAAGAAAAGTAATAAAACACAGGCTCAAGCCTGGCAAAGAGAAGAGACAATTGGTTAAAATAAAAATATATTGAAGAGACATCAGATATAGACAAAAAAATGTAGGTACCATTTCAAACATGTAAGAGAAATTAAGAGACTTTGAGCCTAGGTTTAAATACTCTGCTACTGCTACTGCTGCTGCTGCTGTTAAGTCACATCAGTCGTGTCTGACTCTGTGTGACCCCATTGACTGCAGCCCACCAGGCTCCTCTGTCCATGGGATTTTCCAGGCAAGAGTACTGGAGTAGGGTGCCATTGCCTTCTCCAAAATACTCTGCTAATAAGATGTTTTAAAAAGTGATCATAAAGGAAATGTTCAAGCCTGGCAAAGAGAAGAGACAATTGGTTAAAATAAAAATATATTGAAGAGACATCAGATATAGACAAAAAAATGTAGGTACCATTTCAAACATGTAAGAGAAATTAAGAGACTTTGAGCCTAGGTTTAAATACTCTGCTACTGCTACTGCTGCTGCTGCTGTTAAGTCACATCAGTCGTGTCTGACTCTGTGTGACCCCATTGACTGCAGCCCACCAGGCTCCTCTGTCCATGGGATTTTCCAGGCAAGAGTACTGGAGTAGGGTGCCATTGCCTTCTCCAAAATACTCTGCTAATAAGATGTTTTAAAAAGTGATCATAAAGGAAATGGTGCAGAAATAATTTTTCAGTTGGTAAAGAATCTGCCTGCAATGCAGACCCATGAATCAAACCAGGGTCTCCTGCATTGCAGGTGGATTCTTTACCAACTGAACTATCAGGGAAGCTCTTTCAGGAGATACAAGATGAAATTTTTCTAGGATTAAAGGTATAAATAATTATTCATCTGAAGATTACACTCAAATTACTAATTACAATACATAAAAATAAACCCACTAAGACATTATAATGATATACAAATAAATGAAATATCAAAGGTATAACAGAATGCCAATGATTGAGTGACAGTATTAAAATGATCAAATATTAAAAAACATTTTGTAGAAAGAAACAAATTTGTGCTGAAGACCACAGGATAATACCATCAGATTATTACAGTGAAATAAATATAGGTGTAAAATGTAATGACTTTATAGTACAGAACATTTAAAGGAATTTCTCACATTTTAAAGATTAAGAGGCTTTATAAAGCACAGGTCAACATGTCAATATGATTAATATTTTTGGTAAATTACATGAAAATATGGAAAAGTTCATCAATGAATGAAAGAAATCAAAATAATCCATTGAAAATTTTCAGATTTAAAGATAAGAGCTATTGAAACTAGGAATTTTTTGGATGGGTAATATTGTAATAGACACAGATGAAGAGATAATTGGTGACATGAAAGAGAGATCAAAAGAAAAGGCCCAGAATGAAGCATAGAGAAACAAACCAACAAAAATAAATGAAGAAAAGAGCAAATAGCTCAGAAGGGAATAAGTTTAAGAGCAAGCCGCTCAGTTGTGTCTGACTCTTTGCAACTCCATAGACTATACAATCCAGTGGAATTCTCCAGGCCAGAATACATGAGTAAATAGCTTTTCCCCCAGGGGATCTTCCAACCTAATGATTGAACTCAGGTCTTCTGCATTGTAGGCCAATTCTTTACCAGCTGAGCCATAAGGGAAGCCCAAGAATACTGGATAGGTAGCCTATCCCTTCTCCCGCGGATCTTCCTGACCCAGGAATTGAACCGGGGTCTCCTGCATCGCAGGCAGATTCTTTACCAACTGAGCTATCATGGAAATCCTTATTAAAAGCCAAGAACAGAAATATAGAGGGCACTGCAAAAGCCACAGGTCAACCTCTTGACAGATCAGGGAAAGCCAACCCCTCTCATATGTCAGTAGCCAATTTTTATGCTGTTGTTCAGTCGCTAAGTCATGTCCATCTCTTTGCAACTTCATTGGCTGCAGCACAACAGGCTCCTCTGCCTTTCACTATCTCCTAAAGCTTGCTCAGACTCATGTCCATCAAGTCAGTGATGCCATCCAACCATCTCATCCTCTTTCATCCCCTTCTCCTCCCACCTTCAATCTTTCCCAGTATCAAAGTCTTTTCCAATGAGTTGTCTGTTCACATCCGATAGTCAAAGTACTGGAGCTTCAGCTTCATCATCAGTCCTTTCAGTGAATATTCACGGTTGGTTTCCTTTAGGATCAATTCCTTTAGGAAGGTGTCCAAGTTTTATAGCCTCAAGACAAAGAAAATTCCTGCTGGAAGGGTAGCATTAGATGATTGGTTAGGGTGCTATCAGTTCAGTTCAGTTCAGTCGCGCAGTCGTGTCCGACTCTTTGCGACCCCATGAATCGCAGCACGCCAGGCCTCCCTGTCCATCACCAACTCCCGGAGTTCACTCAGACTCACGTCCATTGAGTCTGTGATGCCATCCAGCCATCTCATCCTCGGTCGTCCCTTTCTCCTCCTGCCCCCAATCCCTCCCAGCATCAGGGTCTTTTCCAATGAGTCAACTCTTCGCATAAGGTGCCCAAAGTACTGGAGCTTCAGTTTTAGCATCATTCCTTCCAAAGAAATCCCAGGGTTGATCTCCTTCAGAATGGACTGGTTGGATCTCCTTGCAGTCCAAGGGACTCTCAAGAGTCTTCTCCAACACCACAGTTCAAAAGCATCAATTCTTCGGCGCTCAGCCTTCTTCACAGTCCAACTCTCACATCCATACATGACCACAGGAAAAACCATAGCCTTGACTAGACGGACCTTAGTCGGCAAAGTAATGTCTCTGCTTTTGAATATACTATCTAGGTTGGTCATAACTTTTCTTCCAAGGAGTAAGCGCCTTTTAATTTCATGGCTGCAGTCACCATCTGCAGTGATTTTGGAGCCCAAAAAAACAAAGTCTGACACTGTTTCTACTGTTTCCCCATCTATTTCCCATGAAGTGATGGGGCCAGATGCCATGATCTTCGTTTTCTGAATGTTGAGCTTNGACTTGTTGGCCCTTGGGTCGTGCTTGATTTCAGTGTAGGTATGTAAGTGTTTGATGAGCTCCTATTGATTAATGTTCCCTGGGTTCTGGAGTTCTCTGATATTCTCAGGATTTGGGCTTAAGTCTTCTGCTTCTGGTTTTCATTTTATTTTTACAGTAACCTCAAGGCTTCTCCATCTATATAGCGCAAATGATAAAACATTTAGGTTAAATATGAAGAGTTTCTCCACATTGAGGGACACCCAGAGAGGTTCACTGAGTTACGTAGAAAAAGGGAGAGGGAGGGGGTAGTTAGAGGTGACTGGAATGAGATGAGGTGGGATCAAAAGAAGAGAGAAAGCTAGCCACTAATCACTTCCTTATGTGCGCTCCTCTGTCTGGACCGCTCAGAGATGATCACTGAGTTATACAGGGAAGAGGAGAGAGAGGAGGTAGTCAGAGGTTGAAGGCCATTTATATTTAAATCTGTATTCTCTTTAAAATGTTTACACTGAGTAATAATCTTATAAAAATACAACTGATAATAATCTCATTTGGTGAGTAAAGGCAATATGAGGTCATAAGTGAATGTGCACAATGGCTGAACAAATGGCTGTCTTACCTGAGCGCCCTCTTGCTATGTTGGACTCACCTAGTGTAGCTGGGTGCTCAGGTTGGAGACTAGTGGGAAGTTATTAAAAGATGTTTAAGAAAGGCATCTGCACTGTAGGAGAGTATTTTGGTGGTACATTGAGGATACATGTGGAAGTGTACATGTGGAAATATCGATTAGAAGCCTAATTGAGTAATCTGGAGAGTTGTAGGCAGGATAATGGCCTCAACGTTATCCAAGTTCTAATAGTGAGAACCTGTGAATGTTACCTTATGTGGCAAAAGAGACTTTGAAGAAGTGATTAAGGACCTTGGAATGTGGAAATTAACCATGATTATCCAAATGGCCCTATCTAGTTATATGGGCCCTTAAAATAGAAAGCTTTTCCTGTCTTATTGTTAGAGAAAGATACTGGGGGAGAGGAGACAGTGACAGACTTTACTTTGGGGGGCTCCAAAATCACTGAAAAGGTTACTGCAGCCATGAAATTGAAAGACACTTACTCCTTGGAAGAAAAACTATGACCAACCTAGACAGCATATTAAAAAGTAGAGACATTACTTTGCCAACAAAGTCTGTCTAGTCAAGGCTATGGTATTTCCAGTAGTCATGTATGGATGTCAGAGCTGGACTATAAAGAAAGCTGAGAGCCAAAGCATTGATGCTGCTGAACTGTGGTATTGGAGAAGACTCTTGAGAATCTCTTGGAAAGCAAGGAGAGCCACCCAGTCCATCCTAAAGGAAATCAGTCCTGAATATTTATTGGAAGGACTGATGCTGAAGCTGAAACTCCAATACTTCGGCCACCTCATGCGATGAGTTGACTCATTTGAAAAGACCCTCATGCTAGGAAAGATTGAAGGTGAGGGGGAAAGGGGATGACAGAGGATGAGATGATTGGATGGCATCACTGACTCAGTGGACGTGAGTTTGAGTAAACTCCCGGAGTTGGTGACGGACAGGGAGGCCTGGCATGCTGCAGTACACGGGGTTGCAAAGAGTTGGACACGACTGAGTGAATGAACTGAACTGAACTGAGCTAGGTCAGAGAGATACTAGATTACTAGCTTTGAAGATAGAAGAAGGGGAGAGCAAGCCTAAGAATGAGAATGATCTCTAGAAAGAGAAAGAGGAAAATTAATGCATTCTTGCTTAGAGCCTACTGAAAGGAACACACCTCTGCTGATCCTTTGATTTGAGCCCAGTGGAACCCTTGTCAGACATTTGACCTATAGAATGGTAAGAAAAGAAATTCATGTTACTTTAAGCTACTAAGTTTGTGGTAGTTTATTATGTCAACAATAGGAAACTCATACATAGGCACAAATTGATGGCAGCTTAAACAAGGCTGTGTGCAGTTTCAAGTTGCTTCAGTCATATCTGACTCTTTGTGACCCTATGGACTGTAGCCCACCAGGCTTCTCTGTTCATGAAATTCTCCAGGCAAGAAACTGGTGTGGCTTGCCATGCTCTCCAGGGAATCTTCCCAGCCAGGGATCAAACCTGTGTCTCTTATGTCTCCTGCATTGGCATGTGGGTTCTTTATATCTAGTGCTACCAGGAAAGCTGAAAACAAGGCTACTAGTACCCAAATGGGGGAATGTGCACTGATTGGAAAGATATTTAGGACCTGGAATTGGTAAGATTTGGTAATAGGCCTAAAATGTGTGGGAGGTAATGAGAAGGCAGAAAGGGTGAGAGAACTCAAAGTTTGTTGTCTTTGTGGGGTGCTGCTGTAAAAAATACCAAAAAAAAAAAAAAAAGTGAATATCAATTTGGAACTGGGTAATGGGTAAAGTTTTCATTCCAATTCCAAAGAAAGGCAATGCCAAAGAATGCTCAAACTACCGCACAATTGCACTCATCTCAACATGCTAGTAAAATAATGTTCAAAATTCTCCAAGCCAGACTTCAGCAATATGTGAACCGTGAACTCCCTGATGTTCAAGCCTGTTTTAGAAAAGGCAGAGGAACCAGAGATCAAATTGCCAACATCCGCTGGATCATGGAAAAAGCAAGAGAGTTCCAGAAAAAACATCTATTTCTGCTTTATTGACTATGCCAAAGCCTTTGACTGTGTGGATCACAAGAAACTGTGGGAATTTCATCAAGAGATGGGAATACCAGACCACCTAACCTGCCTCTTGAGAAATCTGTATGCAGGTCAGGAAGCAACAGTTAGAACTGGACATGGAACAACAGACTGGTTGCAAATAGGAAAAGGAGTACGTCAAAGCTGTATATTGTCACCCTGCTTATTAAACTTCTATGCAGAGTACATCATGAGAAATGCTGGATTGGAAGAAACACAAGCTGGAATCAAGATTGCTGGGAGAAATATCAATAACCTCAGATATGCGGATGACACCACCCTTATGGCAGAAAGTGAAGAGGAATTAAAAAGCCTCTTGATGAAAGTGAAAGAGGAGAGTGAAAAAGTTGACTTAAAGCTCAACATTCAGAAAACGAAGATCATGGCATCTGGCCCCATCACTTCATGGGAAATAGATGGGGAAACAGTGGAAACAGTGTCAGACTTTATTTTTCTGGGCTCCAAAATCACTGCAGATGGTGACTGCAGCCATGAAATTAAAAGACGCTTACTCCTTGGAAGAAAAGTTATGACCAATCTAGATAGCATATTCAAAAGCAGAGACATTACTTTGCCGACTAAGGTCTGTCTAGTCAAGGCTATGGTTTTTCCTGTGGTCATGTATGGATGTGAGAGTTGGACTGTGAAGAAGGCTGAGCACTGAAGAATTGATGCTTTTGAACTGTGGTGTTGGAGAAGACTCTTGAGAGTCCCTTGGACTGCAAGGAGATCCAACCAGTCCATTCTGAAGGAGATCAGCCCTGGGATTTCTTTGGAAGGANAAATAGATGGGGAAACAGTAGAAACAGTGTCAGACTTTGTTTTTTTGGCCTCCAAAATCACTGCAGATGGTGACTGCAGCCATGAAATTAAAAGACGCTTACTCCTTGGAAGAAAAGTTATGACCAACCTAGATAGTATATTCAAAAGCAGAGACATTACTTTGCCGACTAAGGTCCGTCTAGTCAAGGCTATGGTTTTTCCTGTGGTCATGTATGGATGTGAGAGCTGGACTGTGAAGAAGGCTGAGTGCCGAAGAATTGATGCTTTTGAACTGTGGTGTTGGAGAAGACTCTTGAGAGTCCCTTGGACTGCAAGGAGATCCAACCAGTCCATTCTGAAGGAGATCAACGCTGGGATTTCTTTGGAAGGAATGATGCTAAAGGTGAAGCTCCAGTACTTTGGGCACCTTATGTGAAGAGTTGACTCATTGGAAAAGACCCTGATGCTGGGAGGGATTGGGGGCAGGAGGAGAAGGGGACGACCGAGGATGAGATGGCTGGATGGCATCATGGACTCAATGGTCATGAGTCTGAGTGAACTCCGGGAGTTGGTGATGGACAGGGAGGCCTGGCGTGCTGCGATTCATGGTGTTGCAAAGAGTCAGACATGGCTGAGCGACTGAACTGAACTGAATCTGCTTATAAGTTAAATAATCAAAGTGACAATGTGTAGCCTTGACATACTCGTTTCCCAACTTGGAAACAGTCTGTTGTTCCATGTCCATTTCTAACTGTTGCTTCCTGACCTGCATATAGGTTTCTCAAGAGGCAGGTCAGGTGATCTGGTATTCCCATCTCTTTCAGAATTTTCCACAGTTTCTTGTGATCCACACAGTCAAAGGCTTTGGCATAGTCAATAAAGCAGAAATAGATGTTTTTCTGGAACTCTCTTGCTTTTTCCATGATCCAGCGGATGTTGGCAATTTGATCTCTGGTTCCTCTGCCTTTTCTAAAAGCAGCTTGAACATCAGGAAGTTCATGGGTATTCTTGCCTTGAGAACCTCATGAAAAGTATGAAAAGGCAAAATGATAGGATACTGAAAGAGGAATTCCCCAGGTCAGTAGGTGCCCAATATGCTACTGGAGATCAGTGGAGAAATACCACCAGAAATAATGAAGTGATGGAGCCAAAGCAAAAACAATACCCTTTTGTGGATGTGACTGGTTATAGAAGCAAAGTCCAATGCTGTAAAGAACAATATTTCATTGGAACCTGGAATGTTAGGTTCATGAATCAAGTCAAATTCGAAGTGGTCAAACAGGAGATGGCAAGAGTGAACGTCGACATTCTAGGAATCAAGTACTAAAATGGACTGGAATGGGTGAATTTAACTCAGATGACCATTATATCTACTACTGCAAACAGGAATCCCACAGAAGAAATGGAGTAGCCATCATGGTCAACAAGAGTCCGAAATGCAGTACTTGGATGCAATCTCAAAAACAACAGAATGATCTCTGTTTATTTCCATGGCAAACCATTCAATATCACGGTAATCCAAGTCTATGTCCCAACCAGTAACGCTGAAGAAGCTGAAGTTGAACGGTTCTATGAAGACCTACAAGACATTTTAGAACCAATACCCAAAAAAAGATGTTCTTTTCATTATAAGGGACTGGAATGCAAAAGTAGGAAGTCAGAAACACCTAGAGTGACAGGCAAATTTGGCCTTGGAATACCGAATGAAGCAGAGTAAAGGCTAACAAGAGTTTTGTCAAGAGAAAGTACTGGTCATAGCAAACACCCTCTTCCAACAACACAAATCAAGACTCTACACATGTACATCACCAGATGGTCAACACTGAAATCAGATTGATTATATTATTTGCAGCCAAAGATGGAGAAGCTCTATATAGTCAGCAAAAATGAGACCAGGAGCTGACTGTGGCTCAGATCATGAACTCTTTATTGCTAAATTCAGACTTAAGTTGAAGAAAGTAGGGAAAACCACTAGGCCATTCAGGTATGACCTAAATCAAATCCCTTATGATTATACAGTGAAAGTGAGAAATAGATTTAAGGGACTAGATCTGATAGATATAGTGCCTGATGAACTGTGGATGGAGGTTCATGACATTGTACAGGAGACAGGGATCAAGACCATCCCCAAGAAAAAGAAATGCAAACAAGAAAAATGGCTGTCTGGGGAGGCCTTACAAATAGCTGTGAAAAGAAGAGACGTGAAAAGCAAAGGAGTAAAGGAAAGATACAAGCATTTGAATGCAGAGTTCCAAAGAATAGCAAGAAGAGATAAGAAAGCCTTCTTCAGCGATCAATGCAAAGAAATAGAGAAAAAGAACAGAATGGGAAAGACTAGCAATCTCCTCAAGAAAATTAGAGATACCAAGAGAACATTTCATGCAAAGATGGGCTCGATAAAGGACAGAAATTGTATGGACGTAACAGAAGCAGAAGATATTAAGAAGAGGTGGCAAGAATACACAGAAGAACTGAACAAAAAAGATCTTCACGACCAAGATAATCACCATGGTGTGAAAGTGCTTTACTCAATATGCCAGCTAATTTGGAAAACTCAGCAGTGGCCACAGGACTGGAAAAGGTCAGTTTTCATTCCAATCCCAAAGAAAGGCAATGCCAAAGAATGCTCAAACTACCGCACAATTGCACTCATCTCACATGCTAGTAAAGTAATGCTCAATATTCTCCAAGCCAGACTTCAGCAATATGTGAGCTAATGATTACATAACAAAATAATACATCTTGCTCAAGGGTATGTTGCTCCTTGAGCTCTGTACTCAAGGATAATACACAACAAGGATGAATCTTGCTGGAGGACATGTTTCTCCTCTTAACAGGAAGCCTTTCCTTCTCCTTATTCTTCTTAAGATGTATTTGTGGGAGTGAATTTGGTAAGACTTAAAACCTTGAGACGTTTTTTGATCTACTGTTAGTAACCAATTGAAAAAGTATATGAATGCCTTGCTAGACTAGTGAGGGGGCACACTTTCTGCCCCCTTCTGATGTCTGTGTCAGAAGATTTCTCATCCCCTTTCATTTTAAGAAAACTTTTGCCACATGAAACTTTGAGTGACTGAAGCTTCATCTTTGGTCCCAAAGCAAAATTTTCTCCTTTGGAGATCACAAATCCAATACTGTTCACCATAAGATATAAATAGCACGACCTTTTAGACATGAGACACGTTGTTGAAATTTTGAACTGAAACTGCTTTTCCTTTGTAATGGAAAGTATTATAATACTTAATGCAATGTTGCTGTGATAATTAAAAAAAAATGTATATGGATAACTTGGGAAGGTGGGCTACCTGAAGAAGCCTCATAAGAGGTTACCTAAGATTTTAGTGCTGAGAAATGAGTTGATAAGGTAAGTATGATCTAAACATGTATGATGGGATGTGTCTTTATGAGAGACTTGGTTTATTACTAATAAAGTAGCTAAGGTCCATTTAAGCTATTTACTTGTTTAGTGGTTAAGTTATGTATGACTCTTTTACAACCACATGGACTGTAGCCTGCTAGACTTTACTGTCCCTGGGATTTTCCAGGCAAGAATACTGGAGTGGGTGGCCATTTCCTTCTCCAAGGGATTTTCCCAACCCAAGGATTGAACCAGCGTCTCTTGCATAGCAGACAGTCTCCTGCACTGCAAGTGGATTCTTTACTGCTAAGCCATGAGAGAAGTTCTTATATTTTTGTCTTGTTTTGAAAGACTTGCTGTTTATAACTTGTTGAATATTAGAATTGAGAAAAATTAAGAAAGAAGTGGTTATAGATTATTTTGTTTAGATATTAAGTCCACTTCAGATTTAGGTTATTATTTTGATCCATAGATATTCTCCATCATTTTTGTTTCTGATATTTATTCAAATAAGTTAATAAATGGGAAATAAGCTCTGAATATCATGGCCACACTATGACAATTGGTTACTGATCTTATGCTGCATCATAAATAATAAGTAATAATACAAAATAAAGAGGAAGCCTCTTATAGGGGAAAATAGATTATAAAATCATTTTGACAATTTCAGGTATACTTTGCAACTGACTTATTTACGCATGCTAAGTCACTTCAGCCATGTCTGACTCTTCCCAACCCTAGGGACTGTAGTCTGCCATGCTTCTCTGTCCATGGGATTCTCCAGGCAAGAATCCTGGAGAGGGTTGCCATGTCCTCCTCTAGGGGATCTTCCTAACCCAGGGATCAAACCTGTGCCTTGTCTCCTGCATTGGCAGGTGGGTTCTTTACCTCTAGAGCCACCTAGGAAGCTCCTGCCTCTAATTATACCATAGAAAATAAAGAAAACACTTTAATTTTACATTCTAATAAATCATTTAGACTTACATAGCAGTGTTCATAACAAAAATAATTTGAAAATAAATGTTTTGCAGATCTTAGTACTTTTTAAACTTGAAATGTCATATTTTAATTTTCTCGTTTAAATATGTGGCTTCCCTGGTGGCTCAGATGGTAAAGAATCTGCCTGCACTGAGGGAGACCTGGCTTCGATCCTTGGGTTGGGAAGATCCCCTCAAGAAGGAAAAGGCTACTCACTCCAGTATTCTGGCCTGGAGAATTCCAATTTAGATACAGAAGAATAACGTGATTACCAGTCCAGATTTTTGAGTTTAAAATACCTTGTTAGTAGGAGAATCAGAAATGAGGAATCTGATTATGTTTATTGATTTGAAGAAAATTATGTTAAAGTTAAAAAATACTACCTTGTAGTTTTAGAGCAAGCACATTAAAATAGATATCTCAGGGACAAGAAAATGTTAAAATACATTTATTCCCCTTGAGCAATCATTCTAATGCAGTTTTACATACTCTAGGATTACTTTGCTGCAGACAAGATAATGAAGTATAAATTAAGATGTAGAATGTATCACTGAAAAACAATGTTTTCATGACACATCTGATACACTATAATCCTATTAACCTTCTGGTACTAAACCTAAAGGGAAATAAACATGTTTTGTGGTATTTTGTAAGTGAATTTTCCCTCAAAAAATTGTTTGAGGCAACTCTTTAGATGAAGTGATGGCTTAGTCTATGACAACTGTAGGTAATTTCTTACTACATGATTTAAAAATATTGAGTTAGCCAAAAACTTACTCAGATTTTTTCCTAAAAGCTATGGAAAAACCCAAATGAACTTTTTGGCTAACCCAATATCATTTTGTTGTACTGATATTGATGGCAAGATCCATTATTATAAATTCTAGTCTCAAAGAGCATTATTTCATTTTACTTAGTAATCCTCAATCTTAGAACTAGGAAATTTTAAATGAAGATCACATCAATTAAAGAAACTAACCAGCTGGAATTGTCTGTGGCCCACTGCAACTAAACCTGATAATACTTTCACAGAGCATGTAGCTCTACCTAGGTCTATTCCCAAAGAGATTAGTGCTATGGTTTCCTTTTCTTGATTTAGTAGCTAAATCTCATTCTAGGATAAATGACTTTGAAAAAATTAAAACAGTCCTCAAGCTATACCTCAACTAACCCAAATTTAGCTATTTTTCCCAACTAAATGCAGTCTTAAAAATCCCCTTGTTTAATAGTATACTCACATGCTCAATTATTCCATCATTCAGGCTTGTTTTCATTCTATGTTTGCATTGAATAATTAAATATTTAAAATGTTATCCTAATTAATTAAAAATAATTCTATGCAAAAGTGTTATACAATAATCCTTGGTAAACAAGGAGCTTCCTTTTCACATAATTTTTGTAAGTTTATTTCTATTTATTTTATCATAGATGTGAGGTAACAAGGTTCATTAGATTCAATTCTCATGGTGCTCTTGGGAATATATAGAAAAAGTGACAATAGGATAAAATTAAAAGGCAAGCAAAAAAAATGGAAGTAGGTGGAGTAGAGAACTTGTGGGAAAGCTTTCAGAAAAATAAAATAGGAAGGTTATACTCAGAATTTGATTTATGCCTGCAGATAGCTCTAAAGGATAAACAAAGAAATGTGCATTTGAGAATAGTTTGATTTAATTTGTTGGAGCTTCCTTTTCACATAATTTTTGTAAGTTTATTTCTATTTATTTTATCATAGATGTGAGGTAACAAGGTTCATTAGATTCAATTCTCATGGTGCTCTTGGGAATATATAGAAAAAGTGACAATAGGATAAAATTAAAAGGCAAGCAAAAAAAATGGAAGTAGGTGGAGTAGAGAACTTGTGGGAAAGCTTTCAGAAAAATAAAATAGGAAGGTTATACTCAGAATTTGATTTATGCCTGCAGATAGCTCTAAAGGATAAACAAAGAAATGTGCATTTGAGAATAGTTTGATTTAATTTGTATATAATCTTGTATGGAGATTATTTATATATATTAAAATATATACACATATATGTGCATGTATGTATATACATGAGTATCTTCCCTGGTGGCTCAGAGGTTAAAGCGTCTGCCTCCAATGCAGGAGACCCGGGTTCAATCCCTGGGTCAGGAAGATCCCCTGGAGAAGGAAATGGAAACCCACTCCAGTTTCTTGCCTGGAGAATCCCATGGACGGAGAAGCCTGGTAGGCTACAGTCCATGGGATCGCAAAGAGTCGGACAAGACTGAGCGACTTCACTTACTTACTTACTTATGTATATACATAAATAGCACATCACTGATTCAATGGACATGAGTTTGAGCAAATTTGGTGAGATACTGAAAGACTGGGAAGCCTGGTGAGCTGAAGTTCATGGGGTCACAAAGAGTCAGACACCACTTCATGACTCAATAACAGTAATTTCATATATATATGTTTCCCTGTGGCACAGTTGGTAAAGAATCTGCCTGCAATGCAGGAGATGTAGCTTTGATATCTGGATCAGGAAGATCCCCTGAAGAAGGAAACCCATGCTAATATCCTTACCAGGGAAAATCCTATTTACAGAGCAGCATGGGAGTTTACAGCCTATGGGGACACAAGGATCAGACACAACTTAGTGATTCAACCACCAACCAAAATGATCTTGGATAAAGATTACATATATATACACAAAAAACAATACTGGATATAGACTTGATAATAGCTGAATTGGATAGTTAATAATTTTGCATTTCACATATTTTGAAAGTCCATGGATTACCACAACATGCATCATGGAATGAGAAAGTAGAAATTTGGAAATTCCTGGACTTGTAGATTGACTCTTAGTTCAGTTCAGTTCAGTCACTTAGTCCTATCCAAGTCTTTGTGACCCCATGAACTGCAGCATACCAGGCTTCCCTGTTCATCACTAACTCCTGGAGTTTGCTCAAACTCAAGTCCATTGAGTCGAAGATGCCATTCTACCATCTCATCCTCTGTTGTCTCCTTCTCCTCCTGCCTTCAGTCTTTCCCAACATCAGGGTCTTTTCCGATAAATCAACACCTCACATCAGGTGGCCAAAGTTTTGGAGCTTCAGCATCAGTCCTTCCAATGAATATTCAGGACTTATTTCCTTTAGGATTGACTGGCTTGATCTCCTTTCTGTCCAAGGGACCCTCAGGAGTCTTCTCTAGCAACACAGCATAATTCTTTGGTGCTCTGCCTTTTTTATGGTTCTCTCTTTTTATAGCTCTCTCAGTTGTATGTGACCACTGGGAAGACGATAGCCTTAACTATACAGACCTTTGTCAGCAGAATAATGTCTCTACTTTTCAAAATGCTGTCTAGATTTGTCATAGCTTTCCTATCAAGAAGCAATCATCTTATTTCATGGCTGCAGTCACCATCCACAGTGATTTTAGAGCCCAAGGAGAGGAAATCTGTCACTATGTCCACATTTTCCCCTTCTGTTTGGCATGAAGTAATGAACCTGGATGCCATGAACTTAGTTTTTGTTTTTGTTTTTTAACATTTAGTTTTAAGCCAGCTTTTTCATTCTCCTCCTTTACCCTCAAGAGGCTCTTTACTTCCTTTTCAATTTCTGCCATAAGAGTTGTGTCATCCATATATCTGAGGCTGTTGATGTTTCTCCTATCTATCTTCATTCCAGCTTGTAACTCATCCAGCCTGACATTTCTCATGATGTAGTCAGCATATAGATTAAACACACAGGGTGACAGCAGATTAGCTCTGTCGTACTCTTATCATTTTAGTTTATGAGCTTTCAAATGTCTTGAGACTTTAAGTGTGTGCTTAGTCATTCAGTCATGTCCAACTCTTTGTGACCCCGTGAGCTGTAGCCTACCAGGTTCCTCTGTCCATGGGAATTCTCCAGGCAAGAAGATTGGAGTGGGTTGCCATGCCCTCTTCTAGGGGATCTTCCCAATCCAGGGATCAAGCCCAAGTCTCCCACATTGAAGGTGGATTCTTTACCATCTGAGCCACCAGGGAAGCCCAAGAATATTGAATTGGGTAGCCTGTTCCTTCTCCAGGAGAACTTCCTGACCCAGGAATCAAACTGGAATCTCCTGCATTACAGGTGGACTTTAAGATGAAGGATAAATTCAGTCCCACCACCAAAAATGTACAAATTCTAATAGATCTCTTTGAATTCTGAAAGACTTTATCACATTGGAGATGTTCCAAAAGCTTTGTTTATTTGTTTCAGTTGTTTTCCACATTGTGCAACAGTTGCTTTTTAAATAGGTGCCAAGTGGAAGAAAATGTTCTTCAACAGATTCAGGTAGCATGAAAGTATAAAGCTCTGGAAATCTGCACTAAGATACTTCAGATTTTAAATAAGGAATTGACTGATTCTATACTTAACTATTCATTTATTTTTTAGGAACAAAACCAAAGACATTTTCTATCTTGTTATATGCATGGAGAAGGAAATGGGAATCCACTTCAGGATTCTTGCCTGGAAAATGTCTTGAGTAGAGAAGCCTGGCAGGCCATGGGGTCACAAAGAATCAGACATGACTGAACAACTGAGCACATATATCTGAGGCATTGCCACAAGAAACGAAGAGATCTGAGCTCTCCATCATTATTTGGAGTGTATTTGACTGACCAAGTTATCAAGTTGGGTGATCCCAGAAAAGACAGTCTTAAGTGAAACTGTCATGTATGACGTAGAGCTTGAGGAAATTCTGAAGGCAAATGTAAGTAGGAAGAGCAAATGAGTTCGATCCGTGACAATAAGTGCTGCTAAACTGACACTTCTCCTTTTGTCCTCATTTATGCCTTGTGAGTTTTTTGCTGTCAGTGCATTGAGGAAATAGTAGAAGAAAAACATGATTTGTTTACTTGCAATTCCACATGTATGCACATATCACCCAAAATGGGAAGACTGTGGCATTACAGTTTCATACAGGCTCTTCCCTGAAGGACAGTGAGGAAGGGATATAACCTCACAGGATGTAGTTATGAGTGATGTATCTGACTATTCACTTTGCCTCAAGGAGAGAAGGCAGCAGTTATTTCCAGCAGTCCTTAGACATGAAGCTGAATAATCAGGGATCCAGAAAGGATAAGATAGGAAAATCAGCAACACCTTGTAAGGCTAGAAATAAAATTTGTGGATGAACCTCTGAGAATGAGTGAAGGTAAGAGGGTCTTTTCATCTGGTGGGAATCTCATTATGACACGTTTGAGTGAATGTTCACCATTATTAGGAATTCAAAATGCTTATTGTATGGATATTAGGTTGCCTCCTTTCAAACAATTCCTGTTTTTGCCTGAAGACACATATAAGAGGTATGTGTCAGTGAGGACAGGTGTGTAGGTAATGCATGGTGTCAGCAGTATCTGATCGGTCCAGTTCTAGAGATTGCCACTTGAACAGGGAGCCATGCCTTAGAGAATAACCAGACTCCTGGTGCCAGATTAATTACATTGGACTCCATATTGAAATAACAGCTATTTATTTTCTTTGAAAAAGATTTTTGCACTGTATAGAATTTGTCTTTCTTCCTTTCAGTTCTTTTGCCAAGACTCCTCTCCATAAACTAAAAGATTCTGTTACTCATTGTCATATTTTTCCACATCATGCAACTTATTTTATAGAAAGAAAGTGAGTCATAGACTCATTCATTCTGTTTTTAGTTCCATGTTTTAGAGAGATTTCAGGCTTAATCTTATAAATGTATGTTTCTCTCTCCCTGATTTTGACCTTAGCCATAAATTCAAGAGTTATGAGAATAATAGGATTAAGACTAAGTGGATCTCTTTCTGTCTGCAATATTCTCACCTTCTCAATTCTCTGAAATTTACAACTATTTAGTTTCACTATCTTTAGGAAGAGTGGGGTTGGTTAACAATATGAAACCAGATTTGTTAAAAGATAAAATCAGTTTTAACTGCCATTTTCTGGCTAATAAACTGAGTATAATAAATTGTGGTTCATAAAATATTGACTCAGTCAGTGTTCCAGTTAAGACTTCCTCAGATTTTTCACCTTCTTCCTTTCTCAAATACAATGGTCTACATAGGAGCACAATGACCTAGGGTAGAGCTTCTGTCAGTTTTGAATTATATTATTTAAACTGTTATGATCATCAGTGTTCTTTTTTCTAAGACAAAGGTGTCATGGGAACTATGAGAATAGAACACAAAATATATACAGCTTTTATTAATATTAGAATTTTATACAATAAAATGTCTAAAACAAGGCTTGCATAATTATATTATTCACTTCAGTTCAGTTCAGGGCTCAGTCACGTCCAACTCTTTGCAACCCTGTGGACTGAAGCATGCCAGCCTTCCCTGTCCACCACAAACTCCTGGGGCTTGCTCAAACCTATGTCCCTTAAGTCGGTGATGCCATCCAACCAGCTCATCCTCTGCCATCCCTTTCTCCTCCTGCCTTCAATATTTCTCAGCACCATGGTCTTTTCCAGTGAATTAGTTCTTCACATCAGGTGGCTAAAGGATTGAAGATTCAGCTTCAGCATCAGTCCTTCCAATGAATACTCAGGACTTATTCCTTTAGGATAAACTAGTTGGATCTCCTTGCAGTCCAAAAGACTCTAAAGAATCTTCTCCAACAATACAGTTCAAAAGCATCAATTCTTCAGCACTCAGCTTTCCTTATAGTCCAACTCTCAAATCCATACATGACTACTGGAAAAACCATAGCTTTGACTAGATGGACCTTTGATGGCAAAGTAATGTCTCTGCTTTGTAGTATGCTGTCTAGGGTGGTCATAACTTTTCTTTCAAGGAGTAAGTATCTTTTAATTGCATAGCTGCAGTCACAATCTGCAGTGATTTTGGAGCCCCACAAAATAAAGTCTGTCACTATTTCCATTGTTTCCCCTTCTATTTGCCATGAAGTGATGAGACCAGATGCCATGAACTTAGCTTTTTTGAAAGTTGAGTTTTAAGCCATCTTTTTCACTTTCCTCTTTCACTTTCATCAAGAGGCTCTTTAGTTCCTCTTCACTTTCTGCCTTAAGGGTGGTGTCATCTGCATATCTGAGGTTATGGATATTTCTCTTAGCAATCTTGATTCCAGCTTTTGCTTCATCCAGTCCGGCATTTCTCATGATGTACTCTGCCTATAAGTTAAATAAGCAGGGTGACAATATACAGCCTTGATGAACTCTTTTTCTTATTTGGAACCAGTCTGTTGTTCCATGTCAAGTTCTAGCTGTTGCTTCTTAACCTGCATACAGATTTCTCAGGAGGCAGGTCAGGTGGCATAGAATTCTCATCTCTAAGAATTTTCCAAGTTTGTTGTGATTCACACAGTCAAAGGCTTTGGCATAGTCAATAAAGCAGAAGTAGATATTTTTCTGGAAATCTCTTGTTTTTTCAATGATCCAGTGGATATTGGCAATTTGATCTCTGGTTCCTCTGCCTTTTCTAGATCCAGCTTGAACATCTGGAATTTCATGGTTCACATAGTGTTGAAACCTGGCTTGGAGAATTTGGAAGGATTATTACCTTTTAATGTTTATCTCTATGACAGTGTTTATAGTCACTCTTCTTGTAGCATTTTGCTTAATTTAGATTTTATGAATATTTTCTTTATTTTGAGGCATTTTCCAATGCTGAAATCAAGTGAATATTACTGTGATTTTCTTATTAATTAAATAACTATTCAAATTTCTCTATTTTGCATGAGTCCTTGTTTTAGGTATGGTAGGAATCCACTTCAAAAAATGGTGAAGTATGTATTGAATAAATAAATAAATAGAAATAAATAAATAAATAGAAAACAAGAGAGAATTCCATATTTAACAAAATTAGTGTACAGTGAGCTGAATGCTTGTGTCTCTCAGAAATTTCAATGGTGAGAAGCTAACTTACAAAGTGAGGGTTTGGAGATGAGGAATTTCAGAGGTCATTTAAGCCATAAGGATAAAGCCCTCATGAATGAAATTACTGCCCTTATAAATGAAACCCCAGAGAGCTTCCTTATTCTTTTTCTGCTACTTGAGGACATAAGGAGCAGCCAGTCTTATGACTGAACCAGAAAGAACTCTACCAGATCCCCAACATGTTGTCAGTTTTAGCTAAAACTTCTAGCCTCCAGAACCGTGAGAGATAAACTTCGCTGTTTATAAGCTATCCTGTGTTTGATCACTAGTCATAGCAACCCAAACTGCCTAAGACACAATGCAAATTTGAAATGATAACAGACTGTCTTTCCTTCCCTCATGCCAGTTATATTGAAGTATTAATATAACTGACAAAAATTGTATGTCAAGGTACAGTGCATTGATTTTACATGTGTATACATCATGAAGTATTATTATAATGAAACTAATTAACATACCCATTACTTCCCATGGTTATGATTATTTGGTGTGTGGTGAGAACACCTAAGATCAATCCTTTTAGCAAATTTCACATATACAAGAACTTATTGACTTTTGACACATCATTTAGATGTCCAATATTTATCAATTCTTATTGCATACTATACAAAATAATCAATCTTAGGGACTTCCCAGGTGGCACTAGTGGTAAAGAACCCACTGCCAATGCAGTAGACATAAGAGGCGAGGGTTCGATCCCTGGGTGGGGGAGATCCCCTGGAGACCAGCCTGGCAACCCACTCCAGTATTCTTGCCTGGAGAATTCCATGGACAGAGAAGTCTGGTGGGCCATAGGTCACAAAGAACCAGACATGAATGAAGTGACTTAGCATACACGTATGCAGATCAATTGCGCATCTAAATATAAAATTAAAACAATAAAGATTCCAAAAGAATATATAAGAGAACATTTCCATTGCTTTAGTGTGGGAGAGGGGAGCACAAATTCTAAAACAAGAAGAAAAAAAGTTTAATCTTTTTTTTTTCCGATTATGCTGAGAGGATTTACTTTTTGTCAAAAGATATCATTGAGGGGAAAAAAACCTCAAAATGGAAGAAGATACTGCAGAACAAATATCTAACTAAAGATTTGCATCCAAATAATAAAAATACAACTGAAAATCAATGAGAAAACTCAAAACATCAAAATGACTAAAATAAAAAGTAATATAATAACAAATGTTAGCTGTAAAAGAGAAGGTACCAGAATGCTCAACTAGTGAGGAAATAAATTGCTACAATCTTTTTGAAAACTGTTCAGCAGTATCCACTAAAGATGAATTATTCATAATCAAAGACCTCACTCTCCTCTTCTGCAATTCTCAAGAGAAGTGCAACACATGTTCAAAAGAATCACTTACAAGGGTGTTCATAGCAGTTTCATACAAAATTATCCCCAGATCAAAATAGTTAAAAGTCTTTCAACAGTGAAATTGGTAAAGAAATTTTGGGTGTGCACACAACAAATCTGAAAACAGCAATCAAACTATATGAGCTATAATAACCAAAGGCATACGGATGAATTTCACAAACTATTTTTTTAAGAAAAGAAAATGAACTGAGAATATAATATGCCGGGGTCCAGCCTCGGTGGATCCAGGGTGATTCAAAGGTGGGGATGGAGTCGGCGTCCTTGGAAAAAACTTATTTAATTACAGATATATACAGAGATTAGAAACGAATAGTGTAGTAGGAAAATTAGTGGAGAAAAAGAGGCTGAATAACTTGGTTTACATGGAATACCAATCACCACCTACATAGGCCACAGGCGTCTTTCCATTCTCCAGAAGGAGAGGAGGCACTGAGGCCTCCCCAGTCCAATCTTAGAAGTCCAGGCATAATTAGCAGGCTTGGTGAGTACCCACACCCCAGATGGGAATTCAGCCAGAAAAACGGAGAACAAGAAAGAAACGACACGGGGAAATCAGTCTTTCCGGAAACGGATCCGTTTTCTTTATTTTCAGTTTTGCTTATATAACTTTTGTTACACATAGGGATGAATACAGAGTCATGCGGGGGTCAGCAGACCTGACCCTTGTCAAAATCAGGTGCTTCACATAAATGTATAAAAAAAAGGTTTAGGGGTTTTACATAATCTTCTGGCCATGAGGCCTGCTGACATTTTATGACCCTTTCTTTCTGATAACCAAAAAACTTATTTTTTCCATGGGTGTTTTTTCTTAAACCAGGCACCACCCTCCAAATAAAGTTGCATTCCTATAGGGTAAGGGTGTAGTGAGTTACAATCAAGAAGGGAATTTATTTAACCCAAGGTTAACATGATTAATCTTAAAGGTTAATACTTATTTCTCTTATATGCTAGTTATATTCATTATAAGGGCAGGGAATATGGAGATTTAGCAGCAAAACATCAGCCCAACAAATGAAAATCCTTTCACCAATGTTCCCTTTAAGATCTATTTAGTCTTAAGACAGTGATAAAGTTACAATTTTACATAGCAAGGGCACAGTGTTTATAACAAAGTACAGTAATCTATAACAGAAAATTCATTAACTCAAAAAGTCTAGTATTGCTAGCATCAAAAACTATTATATTTCCTTTTCTATATTCCAAATACATTGATTAATATATTCCCAGGTGCCTAAGAACGTGGAGGCCTGGCGGCAATCATTGACTCAACAATGAGAAAAACCCTATGCTAATTAAGACCTTCAAAATACCCCAAACTCTCTGTGCTGTTTATGGTTGAGAGGTAGTAAACAATCATGTGCTTGGCAGGAGTATGGATAATCCTATCACACAAGCTGGTTTGTCAGCAGAGAGGTTTGACCTGAGACACCCTTGTCACACCCAGGGCAGGGAATTAGTAGCAATTATTGGCACAACAAATGAAAGACACTTCACCAATATAATTCTTAACCAACCCACTATACTAATAAATTCTAACTTCCCAAAAGAATCTGCCTTTAGTAAGTCTGAAACATCTCGTGCCTCTCACTGTTGGGAGGCTGTAAACAATCACATGAGGTCGAACGAACCTGTACAGGCAGGCTAGATCACCTTCAGAGGAGTTCCTAAGCTGAAACACTCTTGTCACGCCCGCGAATTTTTATTAACTGGAGCTGCAGGTTAACTCCTTCTCCGAGAGAAATGATTATGGGGGAGAGCCCCCCGTAAAGTCAGAGGTACAGGTAAGAGTATAAAACAGACTCTGGTTTTGGGGGTAGATGATCAAGAACAGGGGGTTTCCTGAGGCTCGATCCCGCCTTTGTGTATGCCAAGCCTCCTTCCTCATGAACTTTGCCATGAGCGGAGTTACTCACGCTGGCTCCTGGCAATAATATACATACAATTCATTAATAGGAAAAAATAATTCCTTGTATCTATGTAACTGAAACTCAATGTGCAGTTTGTAACATACAGTGATGATGAGAAGGGACCTGGAGCTCTCCAGGGACCAGGGATGGTTTACTGCTGCTGGACACACACTGCTGTTGTTGTTCTTCAGTCGCTCATTGTATCTGACTCTTTGCACCCCAGGGACTGCAGCATGCCAGGGTTCCCTGTCCTTCACCATCTCCCTGAATTTGATCAAACTCATGTGCACTGAGTCGGTGATGCCATCCAACCATCTGATCCTATGTTGTCCCCTTCTCCTCCTGCCATCAGTCTTTCCCTACATCAGGGTCTCTTTTAATGAGCAGGCTCTGTGCATTAGGTGACCAAAGTATTGGAGCTTCAGATTCAGCATCAGTCCTTCCAATGAATATTCAGAGTTGATTTCCTTTAGGATTTATTGGCTTGATCTCCTTGCAGTCCAAGGGACTCTCAAGAGTCTTCTCCAGCACCACAGCTTGAAAGCATCAATTCTTTGGTGCTCAGCCTTCTTTATGGTCCAACCCATACATTGTTACTTGCTGAGAATTCATCAATATGTGCTTTTCAAGTTGTACACTTTTTGTATATATGTAATAATTATAGAGCTAATAAAATATTTGATGTAGCAAATTTGAGGGATGAAGAGATGGAATTTAAAAATAGGTCTGTGGTAGGAAAGAGCTGGGCTTCCCAGTTGGGTCTGTGATAAAGATTCCACCTGCCAAGCAGGGGACACAAGTTCGATCCTTGGTTTGGGAAGCTCTTCTGAAGAAGAAAATGGCAACCCATTCCAGTATTCTTGTCTGGAAAATGCCATGGGCAGAGGGCTATATGGGGGGGGGGGGGGGGGGGAGGCTAAAATCCATGAGGTCACAAATAGTTGGACATGAATTATCAACTAAACAAGAACAACAATAGGAAAGAGTTACTCATTCTTGCCATGTCCATTAAATGCAGCAGAAATAGAGAAGTGACAAATCATATTTCTTTGCCTTAAGTAACAGTTTTCGCATACTACCAAAAGCTATCTGGTGTGCAAAATGGGAAGAGGTTCCTAGCTATTTTTCTCACAACTGATTTTTCACTTCTATAATTTTCTGTAGCTGAATGCTGTACTATTCAGCAGGTAAATTAAGTGTATTCTGATAAAAGGCAAGTATTTAATGATCCATTTCAGAAGTCATTTGCATTCATTTCCAAAAGGTAATGCACTATCAGCAGTTGTAAATTAGGATTAATAGAATCGCAAAGGAAAATACACAAACGAATCATGATACAGAACTGGCTATTTGCTGATTTCAACATAAAACTAGCATGCAATGTTCTTGAGACCTAAAAATTGTGATTTGTTCAAATACTTTAAAATAACACAAACAAATATATTTCACTCTCTAGGGCATTGATATGCTCTAAGAGAAACTAACAGCGGTTTAACTTAAACATATATCATCAATCCATCTTGTCCATCGACACCATGCAATGATAAAGTATTTTGTCAAACATTTTATATTTGTGGAATATTTCTTTTCAAACTGCTGTATAATACCTATGGCTAAGAGATTAATACTCTTAGGATTCAGGCCAATTAATTTTTTTTTAATTTATTTTAATTGGAGGCTAATTACAATACTGTATTGGCTTTGCCATACATCAACATGAATCTGCCACGTGTGTACACGTGTGTACATGTGTTCCCCATCCTGAACCCCCTCCCACCTCCCTCCCCCTACCATCCCTCTGGGTCATCCCAGTGCACCAGCCCCAAGCGTCCTGTATCCTGCATCGAACCTGGACTGTCGATCTGTTTCTAATATATTATACACGTTTCAATGCCATTCTCCTAAATCATCCCACCCTCTCCCTCTCCCACAGAGTCCAAAAGACTATTCTATACATTTGTGTCTCTTTTGCTGTCTCGCATATAGGGTTATCGTTACCATCTTTCTAAATTCAATATATATGCACTAGTATACTGTATTGGTGTTTTTCTTTCTGGCTTACTTCTGTGTTGGGGTATGCAGGAGACCTGAGTTGGATACCTGGGTGGTGAAGATCCCTTGGAAAAGGAAATTACAACCCACTCTAGTATCACCCCACTCCAGTACTCTTGCCTGGAAAATCCCATGGACGGAGAAGCCTGGTGGGCTGCAGTCCATGGGGTCGCTAGAGTCAGACACGACTGAGCGACTTCACTTTCACTTTCACTTTCATGCATTGGAGAAGGAAATGGCAACCCACTCCAGTGTTCTTGCCAGGGACAGGGGAGCCTGGTGGGCTGCCGTCTATGGGGTCGCACAGAGTCGGACATGACTGAAGCGACTTAGCAGCAGCAGCAGCTAGTATTCTTGCCTAGAGAATTCCATGGACGAAGGAGCTTGGCAGTCCATGAGCTCACAAAAGAGTCGGACATGACTTGGCGACTTAGCAACAAACAGAAGAACATAGCCGATTAACTATGATGTCATATTTTCAGGTGAACGACAAAGGAACACATCAATACATATACACGAATTCATTCTCCCCCAAACCCCGCTCCTGTCAGGTTAGAACTCTTAAGACTAAACTCTGTCATGGTTTAGAAAATCTAGAAATTTCTATTCATTTCTTTTACTGAAAAATTCCTCAGAAAAATGAATGGCAGAAGAAGGAGATAAAGTATATTCATAATGCCAGGGGCAAGTGGCTAATAAGACTATAACAAGGCTAACCTGGGTTTTTGCATGATCATAGAAGCCTTTTTGAGTGAGGAACAGGAGAAAGCATCTATTGCCAGAGTCCTCAGTCCCTAGGTCTTTGCCTCATTCCTGTTTTCAGGGCTGGAAGATTTCTGCAGTTCTCTCAGAACAAGGTCACTCTGAGTATCTTTTTTATCTTTTTTCTTTATGATATGGACCATTTTTAGACTCTTTATTGAATTTGTACAACATCACATTTTTTGTTTTAATGTCTAGGATTTTTGGCCGCACGGCATGCAGAGTCTTAGCTCCACAACCAGGGATTGAACCCATAACCCTGCACTGGAAGGTGAAGTCTTCACCACTGGACTGCCAGGGAACTCCCCCATCCTAATCATCTTGGCACCACTACTTTTTCCACTAAACTCAGAAGTGTCCATACTTTCTCCAAGTCCCTCTTTTCTGTACATTTTTTCCCCTATTTCTGAATGGTTGATCCCAGGGCTGCTTTATTTCCCTCTTCATGAAAATTTAAAACAAAACAACAAAAAGTTACCCAGAGCTATCAATGATTCATAATCTCATCCACCAAGTCCCTCTCCATCTCAACAATATCCTGAGTAACAAGGAGTTGTGCGAGCTTTACAGTTGGAGACACTGCTTTTAAACACCTGGACACATGATAAATTTATCCCAGTTAAATATCTAGCATACTCTCTTCATTTGTCTCTGTTGAAGGGCCCTAAATGCTTCTGAAGTCTCCTCAGTTTTAATCTATTCTATACCCCTTTTCAAACCAGGCTTCAGCAATACGTGAACCATGAACTTCCAGATGTTCAAGCTGGTTTTAGAAAAGGCAAAGGAACCAGAGGTCAAATTACCAACATCTGCTGGACCCTCAAAAAAGCAAGAGAGTTCCAGAAAAACATCTATTTCTGCTTTCTTGACTATGCCAAAGCCTTTGACTGTGTGGATCCCAATAAACTGCGGAAAATTCTGAAAGAGATGGGAATACCAGACCACCTGACCTGTCTCTTGAGAAACCTATATGCAGGTCAGGAAGCAGCAGTTAGAACTGGACATGGAACAACAGACTGGTCCCAAATAGGAAAAGGAGTACGTCAAGGCTGTATATTGTCACCCTGCTTATTTAACTTATATGCAGAGTACATCATGAGAAACACTGGACTGGAAGAAGCACAAGCTGAAGTCAAGATTGCCAGGAGAAATCTCAATAACCTCAGACATGCAGATGACACCACCCTTAAGGCAGAAAGTGAAGAGGAACTAAAAAGCCTCTTGATGAAAGTGAAAGAGGAGTGAAAAAGTTGGCTTAAAGATCAACATTCAGAAAATGATCTGGTCCCATCACTTCATGGGAAATAGATAGGGAAACAGTGGAAACAGTGCCAGACTTTATTTTTTTGAGCTCCAAAATCACTGCAGATGGTGACTGCAGCCATGAAATTAAAAGACACTTACTCCTTGGAAGAAAAGTTATGACCAACCTAGATAGCATATTCAAAAGCAGAGACATTACTTTGCCAACAAAGGTCCATCTAGTCAAGCTATGGTTTTTCCAGTGGTCATGTATGGATGTGAGAGTTGGACTGTGAAGAAAGCTGAGTGCTGAAGAATTGATGCTTTTGAAGTGTGGTGTTGAAGAAGACTCTTGAGAGTCCCCTGGACAGCAAGGATATAAAACCAATAAATCCTAAAGGAACTCAATCCCAAATTGATTCAGTTTGTTGGATAGACTGTTGCTGAAGCTGAAGCTCAAATACTTTGGCCACTTGATGCAAAGAACTGACTCATTTGAAAAGACCCTGATGCTGGGAAAGATTGAAGGCAGGAGGAAAAGGGAAGACAGAGGATGAGATGGTTGGATGGCATCATTGACTCAATGGACATGAGTTTGAGCAAGCTCCAGTAGATGGTGAAGGACAGGGAAGCCTAACCTGCTGCAGTTCATGGAGTGGCAAAGAGTTGGACATGTCTGAGCAACTGGAAAACAACAAATGAATGAGCATTATCATTTAGACTAGAAAGTAGTAATAAGACAAATGAAATATTTCACTATTTGAAATAAGGTCCAACAAAGGCAAAATAAAAAGTTGAAAGTTGTTTTATATTCCTAAAGATTGTTTTTACTTTGAAATATCAATAAAAATTGTGGATTATTTGTTTTAACAGGCTGAATATTATTATATCCTACCAAGATATTCATCAGTATCTCATCCAAGGGAAAAACTCATTTACTTTAGACAGTGGACTTACTACCAAAATATGAAATATATTTCTTCTCTGAGTGAAGGAAATTTCCAACCTACAAAAGAAATTTTTAAATAAACTTTTTAAAAAGTAGTTCTAAATTTGCAGAAAACTTGCAAAGATAATACTAAGAGTTCCTCTATGCCACATGCCTTATTAAATCTTACATTATTATGGTGTATTTCTAACATTGAACCAATATTGAAACATTATCTTTAAGTAAAATTTATACTTAATTCACATGTTCTGTTTTTTTCTAAATGTCTTTTTTTTTTTTTTTCCTTCTGGTCTAACAGTCCATGAAGGATATCACATTACATTAGTTGGCATGTCTCAGCATTCTCTTGGTTATAACAATCTCCCAGAATTTTTTGTGACCTTGACAGTTTTGTGGTGTACTTGTTGGGTATTTTGTGTACTATCCCAGTAGTGGGATTCGTCTGATGTTTTTTTCATGATCAGATAGTGTTATGGGGTTTTGAGGAGAAAGAGATAAAATGTCATTCTTATTACATCATGCCAAGAGCGCAAGCTATCATTACTTTTGACTTTAACTTTGATCAGCTGTCTCTGGTAGTGTGATAGCTTTTTGCCAGATTTCTGGACTGCAAAGTTATTCTCTTTCCCCTTTCCTACACTTCACTGTTTAAAAAGAAGATACTGGTTAGAAGACACTAACCAGTCCACAGATAAAGAGCTGGGTGGAATTTTAAAGTCTTCACTTTGTCTGCAAAGTATTGAGTTGGCCAAAAATTTCATTCAGGTTTTTCCCCCAAGATGTTCTAGAAAAACTAGAGGGAAATTTTTGGCCAGTTTTACCATCCCCCTGCGCTTGAAATTTGTTCATTCTCCCTCATCTCATTTATACAGTTAATCATATATATCATATATTTATATTTGGATGCACCCAGATATTTTATACCTAAGGTTAAAATCCTATGCATCTTCATTTGTTACTGAAATTGTTCCAGCAGGACCATTAGAGATACTTTCCATTGGCTCCCTTTGTCATGTTGTCACGTGTGTATGTGTGTGCATGTGTGTGTGTATGTGACAGAGAGAGAGGGAAAGAGAGGGAGATGGAGGAATAGTTAAGGATTCATGGTACATTTTATGGGAAAATAGTATTAGAAGTAAGATTTGGAAACAAAATAAGCTTATTGCTTCTGTGAAATTGTTGCTTGTAAGTCCTGTTAGCCAATAGAGCAAAGACACATATTTGAATGTCAATCTATATATATGCACCTACTTACAAATACTTCTGCCTGTATCCATATGTATCTATATTAAGTTAAACAATAGTTTATACTTATGTATCCAACTATAATCATTTACTGTGTGTTATCCTAGCATTTTCTTCTTGTTTATCACTTCCCAATCCAACATGAGAAAACTGGCTCTCATTATCACATCATTTGTCATATACACACACACACACACACACACACAAACAAGTTTACACACATATTCACATGTATGTTGTGGTCAGCAATGACTAGACAGAGATGTTCTTGAATGCTTGACATTGGTCATTCTTTGCTCCATAATTTTGCCTGCATGTTGGATCATACCTTCTTTGCTCAGGCAGGCTGGTCAGGTTATTTGTACTGAGTCTCTGAGTTCAGACAAAGACAACCCTCTGCTGAAGTATTGAACAGTCCCTATTATGCTAATGATTTTTTTGAAATATCAGAGACAGATGTTCAAGGAAGAGAATAAATTGTTCTCAGATTCATAGACCTGCTGACTCAATGGACATGAGTTTGAGCCAACTTTGGAAGACAGAGAAGGATGAGGAAGCCTGATGTGCTGCAGTTCATGGGGTTGCAATAAGTCACACGTGACTTAGTGATTAAACAATGAAAATCAAAACAAATGAGGAAGACATTTCTTAAGTGTTTCATAATTCAATTTGCCTTTCAAATACAGATCTGAGAGTATGATGTGGATATAGCACAAACAGAAGAGCAGGTGAATGAATCTCTCTTACTTAAACAATCTGCTGGAAATTATCCAATCTGAAATTATAGGAGTAGGTAATGAACAGCAAATATGGAAATTATGAAAAAAAAATGGAGACCAAGGATAATTCAAGCATTTTCTCAAGACCTCAGTCAGTCAATCAGTTCAGTCATGTCCTACTCTTTGCAACCCCATGAACTGCAGCACGCCAGGCCTCCCTGTCCATCACCAACTCCCGGAGTTCACTCAAGCTCATGTCCATCGAGTCGGTGATTCCATCCAGCTATTTCATCCTCTGTTGTCCCATTCTCCTCCTGCCCCCAATCTCTCCCAGCATCAGAATCTTTTCCAATGAGTCAACTCTTTGCATGAGGTGGCCAAAATACTGGAGTTTCAGTTTTGCATCATTCCTTGCAAAGAACATGCAGGACTGATCTCCTTTAGAATGGACTGGTTGGATCTCCTTGCAGTCCAAGGGACTCTCAAGAGTCTTCTCCAACATCACAGTTCAAAAGCATCAAATTCTTTGGTGCTCAGCCTTCTTCACAGTCCAACTCTTACATCCATACATGACCACAGGAAAAACCATAGCTTTGACTAGACAGACCTTTGTTGACAAAGTAATGTCTCTGCTTTTTAATATGCTATCTAGGTTGGTCATAACTTTCCTTCCAAGGAGTAAGTTTCTTTTAATTTCATGGCTGCAGTCACCATCTGCAGTGATTTTGGAGCCCAGAAAAATAAAGTCTGACACTGTTTCTACTGTTTCCCCATCTATTTCCAGTAAAGTGATGGGACCAGATGTCATGATCTTTGTTTTCTGAATGTTGAGCTTTAAGCCAACTTTTTCACTCTCCACTTTCACTTTCATCAAGAGGCTCTAGTTCTTCTTCACTTTCTGCCTTAAGAGTGGTGTCATCTGCATATCTGAGGTTATTGATATTTCTCCCGGCAATCTTGATTCCAGCTTGTGCTTCTTCCAGTCCAGCATTTCTCATGATGTACTCTGCATAGAAGTTAAATAAGCAAGATGACAATATATAGCCTTAATGTATTCCTTTCCCGATTTGGAACCAGTCTCTTGTTCCATGTCAGTTTCTAACTGTTGCTTCTTAACCTGCATACAGATTTCTTAGGAAGCAGGTCAAGTGGTGTGGTATTCTCATTTCTAAAAATTTTCTACAGTTTATTGTGATCCACACAGTCAAAGGCTTTGGCATAGTCAATAAAGCAGAAGTAGATATTTTTCTGGAAATCTCTTGCTTTTGGGGATCCAGTGGATGTTGGCAATTTGATCTCTGGTTCCTCTGCCTTTTCTAAATCCAGCTTGAACATCTGGAATTTCATGGTTCACATAGTGTTGAAGCCTGGCTTGGAGAATTTGGAAGGATTATTACCTTTTAATGTTTATTTTACCTCTATGCACAGTTTATAGTCATTCTTCTTATAGCATTTTGCTTAATTTACATTGTATGAATATTTTCTTTATTTCGAGGCATTTTCCAATGCTGAAATCAAGTTAATATTACTGGAAGTAATATTATTATCTGGAAGTTCATGGTTCACATATTGCTGAAGCCTGGCTTGGAGAATTTTGAGCATTACTTTACTAGTGTGTGAGATGACCGATGGAGCAATAAAAACTCATTGATGGATAATCATGGGCTGTAGCAATGGAAATAGATATTGGGAAAGAGTAAATTTATATTTCAGATGCAAAAAGAAATCAAGTTATAAGGAAATTCAAAAGCTGAATATAAGGAAATGTGTACAGCTGGAAAAGGTAATGAAAATGTGAAGAACTACTGAAAGAGAACTTAAAAACTATAGCAGAATTTTAAAAAACTAACCCTAATTTTTCTGCTATAGTTTTTAAGTTCTCTTTCAGTAGTTCTTCACATTTTCATTACCTTTTCCAGCTATACACATTTCCTTATATTCAGCTTTTAAATTTCCTTACACCAATACAGTATACTAACATATATATATATATGGAATTTAGAAACATGGTAATGATAGCCCTGTATGCGAGACAGCAAAAGAGACACAGAGGTATAGAACGGACTTTGGACTCTGAGGGAGAGGGAGAGGGTGGGATGATTTGGGAGAATGGCACTGAAACATGTATACTATCATGTAAGAAACGAATCGCCAGTCTATGTTCGATACAGGATACAGGATGCTTGGGGCTGGTGCATGGGGATGATCCAGAGAGATGATATGGGGTGGGAGGTGGGAGGGGGTTCAGGATTGGGAACTCACGTACAACTGTGGCAGATTCATGTCGATGTATGGCAAAACCAATACAGTAATGTAAAGTAAAACAAAACAAAACAAAACAAAAAAACAAAAACAAAAACAAAAAAAAACACAAAACCTATAGCAGAATTTAAATCTGCTTTTAGATTAAATATGCGTCATGTATACAGTCCAGATTTTCCCACAAATTTCATACTACTTTTGTCTAAATTATGCATTCACAAATACAAAAAGAATCATGTACAATTTTAAGAAAGATATGGTAAAATATGCAATGTTTCAAAAAAGAAGAATAATGTTAAATTAACTAGAAGGAAATTACTACTAAACTATCAAGCTTGAATTACTATCATGGCAAACCACCTATTTTCCTTGCATATTTCTCAAATTATAGTGTTTGGAATAGTTCTTTTTTTTTTTTTCAAGGTAATGCTTTTTAATCTTTTGCAAACTATAAACCATTTACAAAAGGGCTTTTATCTGTGGCTGTTAAAAGAGGTTTAAATAATGTATCTTGATATGTTTATTTATATAGACATACTATACAGGGTACTTTGTAATTAAAGGGAAATAATGATACTTGAGTGGTAGTCATGCAAATTAAACCTATTATTCTATAAGTGAAGAAATTGTTTTAGTGCCTATAATTCAGAGAAATACTTTATAACATCAGCTATGAATTTTCTAGATTCTCCAGAGATATTATTTCCTGTGTCTTCCATTAATGCTATCAGAGGTTGGATTACAGAACTTTAGTTTCATGTTTTAAAAAGGTATTTTCAGTTAAGATATGGTTGTCTGATATTAAGGCAGTTGGAATATGAAATATTATTAATTCTGACCCTTAATTTAATAGTTTCTTCTTTAGATAAAGAAGACTATGCAGTTATAACTTTATTTGTACACATACCACCTAGGGTGTTCAGTCATTTTAATTAACCAAGAAGGAAAAATCTTGTAGCTGTGTTATAAATAGACATTCAAGGATCTCTGCAATGAGATCAACCAGTCAGTCCTGAAAGGCATCAACCCTGAATATTCACTGGAAGGACTGATGCTAAAATTAATATTCACTGGAGGACTGATGCTAAGATTGGAGCTTAAAGCTCCAATAATTTGGTCACCTGATGCGAAAAGCCAACTCATTGGAAAAGACCCTGATGCAGGGGAAGATTGGAGGCAAGAAAGAGAAGAGGGTGACAGAGAATAGACAGTTAGATAGCGTCGCCAACTCAATGGACATGAGCTTGTGTGAACTCCCGGAGATAGTGGAGGATAGGGAAGCTGGCGTGCTGCAACCCATAGGGTTGCGAGGAGTTGGACATGACTTAACAACTGAAAAACAATAGACATTCAAGGCATATTGAATGTCTCCTATGAATTTTTTGGATATAGAGTACAGTTTTATTGTTGATTATGATTTATTTTTTATTATCATATGTATTTTATTGATAAAAAGCCTCAGGAAAATATATGTTTGTGATATAATAATTTCATTTTATTTCAGAATAAAATGCACCATTATTTTGAAGAGCATTATATAAAATTATGTAAAAGTCAAGAGACACTGGCTTTTCACAGTGAAACAAGTGAAATTTACTTCATCCAAAAGCTAATTGCCTTGCACTTGAATGATGTCAACAACTCAAAAGCTAAGTTTCTCTACCTCTACAGTACTGCGAAATCTGTCCCAAGGTATATATTTCCAGAAATCTATTTCATCAGGCTCCCTCATCAGATAAAATGTATTCCTCACGTAGAATTGCATCATATTATTGAATATGCATGGGATCCTCATCATCTTTTTATCTACTGAAATCATAAAAAATGTTAACATTTAGAGAATAGAAATCTCTGCCTAACTCTGCCTGTTGCTACTTCTGTCACCTTGAGCAAGTTAGAATCTTCCTTATTTGCAAATTATTGCAAAATAATAGTGCATATTTAATAGAGTGAAATTTAAATAATATAGATAACCTGTCCCCAAAAGTGATAGGCATAAGCATTATGATATTAGTTATATTATGATCAAATTGTTATTGATAAAATTATTATTTAGATAGAAAAGTATAAATATATGTTGCTTTATTCATCTTTTTATTAACATGTTATAACATGCTTTGTATACATCAAATGTTAAATATAAAATTAAGAAACAAATATATTTTAAGAAATAATACACAAAAACAAGAAGCTATTTTTAATTTTAAATACTTTATTTATAATTTAAAATCCTCCATGATATGACAAAAATTCAAATACAGTTAAGTTAGAAGAGCTTTAGAGACTATTCCATGTGTAATATGAATATCTTTGCATATATTAAATTTATCTAAATAATTTACTTTATTTCAAAGGATCTCTTATTTAAAATTAATGTTTGTATCTTTCACTCACCTATTTCCTAAAGTTGGAATTTCTGGAGTATATCACCTTTTACATTCTGAAATTCTGATATTTTAATATTGGAGCCCACTACTTTCATGATTACAACAAACAGACCTAAAGATATGATATCCTAAAAGTTTTATAGTCCTAAGAGCTGGAATTATAAGTAAATAATAATAAACTGTGTATTTAAATGTGCAGGCTATGATCTCAAAAGCAGCCTAACCCTTAAACTAGTTATATCAGGGCCTCTAATCTCTGGATCTAATGTCTGATAATCTAAGGTGGAATTGATGTCATAATAATAGAAATAAAGTGCACAATAAATGTAATGTGCTTGAATCATCTCCAAATCATCTCTCCCTACCGGCCGATGGAAAAGTCATCTTCCATGAAACTGGTCCTTGGTACCAAAAAGGTTGTGAACCTCTGAGTTCAGTTAGTTCAGTTGCTCAGCCATGTCCAGCTCTTTGCGACTCTGTGAACCGTAGCATGCCAGACCTCCCTGTCCATTACCAACTCCCGGGGTCCACCAAAACCCATGTCCATTAGGTCAGTGATGCCATACAACCATCTCATCCTCTGTCGTTCCCGTCTCCTCCTGCCCTCAATCTTGCCCAGCATTGGGGTCTTTTCAGATGAGTCAGCTCTTCGCATCAGGTGGCCAAAGTATTGGAGTTTCAGCTTCAAAATCACTGGTGTCCTACTAATGAACACCCAGGAGTGATATCCTCTAGGATGGACTGGTTGGACCTCCTTGAGTCCAAGGGACTCTCAAGAGTCTTCTCCAACACCACAGTTCAAAAGCATCAATTCTTCTGCGCTCAGCTTTCTTCACAGTCCAACTCTCACATCCATACATGACACTGGAAAAACCATAGCCTTGACTAGATGGACCTTTGTTCGCAAAGTAATGTCTCTGCTTTTAAATATGCTGTCTAGGTTGGTCATAACTTTTCTTCCAAGGAGTAAGCATCTTTTAATTTCATGCAATCACCATCCACAGTGATTTTCCAGAAAAATAAAGTCAGCCACTGTTTCCCCTTCTATTTGCCATGAAGTGATGGGACCGGATGCCATGAACCTCAGAGTTATATGATACTAATTTCATTTTCTGCCACCCCAATACCCTTGTGTCATAACTTACTCATTCACAAAATTTTGATTGCATCTTCCTTGCCCGCAATTTGAATCACTTACCTTAGGTGCAGGTGGCACTAGTGGTGAAGAATGTGCCTACCAATGCAGGAGATGTAACGGATGCCTGTTTGAGCCCTGTGTTGGGAAGACCTCTTGGAAGAGGAAATGGTAACCCACTCTAGTATTCTTGCCTGGAAAATTCCATGAACAGAGAAGCCTACTGGGCTATAGTCCAAGGGACTACAAAGAGTCAGACATGATTGAGCACACACACCATGTATTAGGGACAGAGAGGCCTGGCATGGTGCAGTCCATGGGGTTGCAAAGAGTTGGACATGACCAGGTGACTGAACAACATATATTTTTATGTTTTCTTTCATAATACCCTTCATCCATACTTTTATTATCATGTCAGATGACTGCTGACTATGAAGAAGACTTCAGTAAAACACCTTTCAATTTTAGAAAGTGACACACCTGAGATGCCATAAATTTGACTCTAAAATTTCATTTTTACTCTAAAAAGTGATATAATTATCATTCAAGGTGGACAGAGTGAATTACCCTACAAGCACTTTCTCCAGTAATAAAAATAAAGTGTATTATTTTGTCTGCATACCTTTAATTTTTTGCGTGCGTGCATGCTTTGTCACTAAGCTCTGTCTGACTCTTTGTGACACCATGGACTGTATCCTACTAGGCTCCTCTGTCCAAGAAACTTTCCAGGCCAGCATCCTGCAGTGGATGCCATTTCCTTCTCCAGGGGATCTTCCTGACCCAGGGGTTGAGCCTGCATCTCTTGCATTGGCAAGCAGCTTCTTAGTCACTTGTAGGACTATGGTAATAGCACATGTACATTTCTCTCAGTGGTCTGTTGCTATGATCTGTGTGTACAGCTGAAGCAGTATAAAATTACTCAAGTTATTCCAGAATGATAGAAAAATTTGAGCTTTTAATCAGGGCAATTCTCTTTTCTTTTCTATCTTTCTAGTATGGATTGGTATTCTTTTTGAAAACTGCATTCTCTCTGTCCCAATTAATGTTCTATGTGTGCTAAATGACTTTTGAAATTCCCTTGACATAAAACAGATCACTTCCTAAGTGGAGCCCAACCAATGAATAGATTCCTGTTTCCTGTGAATAAGACTCTGAAAGGTCAAAAATGTTTCCCTTGGTGATAAGAGGGTATTTCTTTGTTATTCAAACTATGGACAAACTCATCTAGTGATTTCCAAACTTGGTAGTGTAAGAGAATGCTCTGAGATGATTTTACAAATAAATTCCAAATACCCATCTAGATCTACTAATATCAAAATCTCAATATTGATGCCTATTAATGTTGCAATAAGATAAAACACACCACCAATAAACTCTGTTCCAACCAATTTCTATACCATATTGAGAAAACATTGATTTCAAAATGCCATGTGCAATAACATCATAATTTCTAGTGAAGAATACCATAAAATGCATGTATACATATAGTCACTGTTTTTAAGATTCTTTTTCCATCTATACTATATAACATCTATACTATACTATACAGCAGATTCTTATTAGCTATCTATTTTTATATATTAGTGAGTATATGTCAATTTCAAGCTCTCAGTTTATCACTTTCCTCCCTTATCCCCTGGCAACCATAAATTTGTTTTCTACATCCACGAATCTACTGCTTTGTAAATAAGTTCATTTGTACTCTTTTTAAAAGTTTCTTGGAAAATAGACATGTCCATTCATTTACATGTAGCCCATTGCTAATTTTGTTGAAAAATGCAATTAGTTGCAACAGAGATGATACGGATGGCAAGACTGAAATATACACTGTGTGGCCCGTTACAGAAAAATGTTCATCAATCACCTCACTAAAGGACTTCCAGAATAGTTTGCTAAATAGAGACTTTCCAGTCTTAAGACTTATGGGCCAGATGTTGTTATAATTAATTTCCCACCCACTTCTTTCTCTCTCTAGGGAAGTATTTGCAATTCCCGAAAATCACATCTGCCCCCTGAATTCTCCCTCCACGTGCTTCATGGAGTAGGGCAAAATGTGAAGACTGTATTTAAACATCAGGTATGTTCTCCAAGCTGTCCTCAGAGGGTAATAGCACCACATGCTAGTCCTTAATTATGTTGGCAGCTTTCTTATTTCACATCTCAAATGCAATATAAATAAACCCAGTGTGTAAAGAATTGCTTCTTCTCTTCCTCGAGAATTGTTGCTCTTAGTACCACTTAGAGATGGAGTCGTCCTCATTACTAAACCTCATTCTTTCTAGGAGTTTGGTCTCTAGTTCTCCATATTCTGTTCTGTGTGTTTGGGTTGAAAAGAAACATGGATTAAAGAAGCTGTTTTGTGTGTGTGTGTGTGTGTATTTTTAGCTTAAGTCTAGTTGATTTATGTTGTTCTGCTAATTTCTGCTGTAGGGTAAAGTGACTCAGTTATATGCATATACACATTCTTTTTCTATATATTTTAGCTTAATGTGACAGTTCAGTTTACTCATTGTACTTACTTCTTCTTCCAAGTTGATGCTCAACTATATCTTTATTTCTGCTGCCAGGAGATAAGTGCAGTACTCAAAAAATGCCACTTGTGTTCTGACTGTGCCCTTTGCCCTGGAAATACACAGAGGTTTTGTTTATGTTTTTTAATGCTCCTGTCACAGAAGCTGATAGTGAAGTTGCTCAGTCATGTCCGACTCTTCGTGACCCTGTGGACTGTAACCCACCAGGCTCCTTCATCCATGGGATTCTCCAGGCAAGAATACTGGAGTGGGTTGCCATTTCTTCTCCAAGGGAAGCTGATGTTCCATATCCAAACCTCTTTAATCACAGCTGTGAGGGGAAGGTGAAGTCGCTCATTCGTGTCTGACTCTTTGCTACCCCGTGGACTGTAACCTAGTAGGCTTCTCAGTCCATGGGATTCTCCAGGCAAGATTACTGGAGTGGATTGCCATTTCCTTCTCCAGAGGATCTTCCCAACCCAGGGATCGAGCCCGGGTCTCCCGCATTGGAGGCAGACGCTTTAACCTCTGAGCCACCAGGGAAGCCACAGCTGAGTTTCCTTTAATATCCAGGGACAGTTCAGTTCAGTTCAGTCACTCAGTGGTATCCCACTCTTTGCGACTCCATGAATCACAGCACGCCGGGCTCCCTGTCTGTCACCAACTCCCGGAATTCACTTAAATTCGTGTCCATTGAGTCAGTGATGCCATCCAGTCATCTCATCCTCAGGTGACCCCTTCTCCTCCTGCCCCCAATCCCTCCCAGCATTAGAGTCTTTTCCAATGAGTCAATTCTTCACATGAGGTGGCCAAAGTATTGGAGTTTCAGCTTTAGCATCGTCCTTCCAAATAACACCCAGGGCTGATCTCCTTCAGAAGGGACTGATTGGATCTCTTTGCAGTCCAAGGGACTCTCAAGAGTCTTCTCCAACACCACAGTTCAAAAGCGTTACTTCTTCAGCTTTCTTCACAGTCTAACTCTCACATCCATGCATGACCACTAGAAAAACCATAGCCTTGACTAGATGGAACTTGTTGGCAAAGTAATGTCTTTCTTTTCAATATGCTGTCTAGGTTGGTCATAACTCTTTTTCTAAGGAGTAAGAGTCTTTTAATTTCATGGCTGCAATCACCATGTGCAGTGATTTTGGAGCCCCCAAAAATAAAGTCTGACACTGTTTCCACTGCTTCTCCATCTATTTCCCATGAAGTGATGGGACCAGATGCCATGATCTTTGTTTTTTGAATGTTGAGCTTTAAGCTAACTTTTTCACTCTCCTCTTTCACTTTCATCAAGAGGCTCTTCAGTTCCTCTTCACTCTCTGCCATAAGGGTGGTGTCATCTGCTTATCTGAGGTTATAGATATTTCTCCTGGCAATCTCAATTCCAGCTTGTGCTTCATCCAGCCCAGCATTTCTCATGATGTACTCTGCATATAAGTTAAATAAGCAGGATGACAATATACAGCCTTGATGTACTCCTTTTCCTATTTGGAACCAGTCTGTTGTTCCATGTCCAGATCTAACTGTTGCTTCCTGACCTGAATATAGGTTTCTCAAGAGGCAGGTCAGGTGGTCTGGTATTCCCATCTCTTTCAGAATTTTCCACAGTTTATTGTGATCCACACAGTCAAAGGCTTTGGCATAGTCAATAAAGCAGAAATATATGTTTTTTCTGGAACTCTCTTGCTTTTTCAAGGATCCAGCAGATGTTGGCAATTTGATCTCTGGTTCCTCTGCCTTTTCTAAAGCAGCTTGAACATCAAGGATTTCACGGTTCACGTATTGCTGAAGCTTGGCTTGGAGAATTTTGAGCATTACTTTACTAGCATGTGAGATGAGTGCAAATGTGTGGTAGTTTGAGCATTCTTTGTCATTGCCTTTCTTTGGCATTGGAATGAAAACTGACCTTTTCCAGTCCTGTGGCCACTGCTGAGTTTTCCAACTTTGCTGGCATATTGAGTGCAGCATTTTCACAGCATCATCTTTCAGGATTTGAAATAGCTCCACTGGAATCCCATCACCTCCACTAACTTTGTTCATAGTGATGCTTTCTAAGGCCAACTTGACTTCACATTCCAGGATGTCTGGCTCTAGGTGAGTGATCATACCTTCGTGATTATCTTGGTTGTGAAGATCTTTTTTGTTCAGTTCTTCTGTGTATTCTTGCCACCTCTTCAGGTCTGTACCATTTCTGTCCTTTATCAAGCCCATCTTTGCATGAAATTTTCCCCTGGTATCTCTAATTTTCTTGAAGAGATTGCTAGTCTTTCCCATTCTGTTGTTTCCCTCTACTTCTTTGCATTGAACACTGATGAAGGCTTTATTATCTCTTCTTGCTATTCTTTGGAATTCTGCATTCAGATGCTTATGTCTTTCCTTTTCTCCTTTGCTTTTCACTTATCTTCTTTTCACAGTTATTTGTAAGGCCTCCCCAGACAGTCATTTTGCTTTTTTGCATTTCTTTCCCATGGGGTTGGTCTTGATCCCTGCCCCCTGTACAATCATAAGGGATTTGATTTAGGTCATACCTGAATTGTCAAGTGGTTTTCACTACTTCTTCAATTTCAGCCTGAATTTGGCAATAAGGAGTTCATGATCTGAGCCACAGTCAGCTCCTGGTCTTATTTTTGCTGACTGTATAGAGCTTCTCCATCTTTGGCTGTAAAGAATAGAAGCAATCTGATTTCGGTGTTGACCATCTGGTGATGTCCATGTGTAGAGTCTTCTCTTGTGTTGTTGGAAGAGGGTGTTTGCTATGACCAGTGCATTTCTTGGCAAAACTCTGTTAGCATTTTCCCTACTTCATTCCATATTCCAAGATCAAATTTGCCTGTTACTCCAGGTGTTTCTTGACTTCCTACTTTTGTATTCCAGTCCCCTATAATGAAAAAGACATTTTTGGAGGATGTTAGTTCTAGAAGGTCTTGGAGGTATTCATAGAACCATTTGGCTTCAGCTTCTCCAGCATTACTGATAGGGGCATAGACTTGGATTAGTGTGATATTTAATGGTTTGCCTTGGAAATGAACAGAGATTATTCTGTCATTTTTGACATTGCATCCAAGTACTGCATTTCAGACTCTTTTGTTGACTATGATGGCTACTCCATTTCTTCTGAGGGATTCCTGCCCGCAGTAGTAGATATAGTGGTCATTTGAGTTAAATTCACCCATTCCAGTCCATTTTAGTTCGCTGATTCCTAGAATGTCAATGTTCACTCTTGCCATATCTTGTTTGACCACTTCCAATTTGCCTTGATTCATGGACCTGACATTCCAGGTTCCTATGCAATGTTGCTCTTTACAGCATCAGAGCTTGCTTCAATCACCAGTCACATCCACAGCAGGGTATTGTTTTTGCTTTGGCTCCATCCCTTCATTCTTTCTGGAGTTATTTCTCCACTGATCTCTAGCAGCATATTGGGCACCTATTGACCTGGGGAGTTCCTTTCAGTATCCTATCATTTTGCCTTTTCATACTGTTCATGAGGTTCTCAAGGCAAGAATACTGAAGTGGTTTGCCATTCCCTTCTCCAGTGGACCACATTCTGTTAGACCTCTCCACCATGACCTGCCTGTCTTGGGTGGCCCCACGGAAATGCCTTAGTTTCACTGAGTTAGATCCTAATGTGATTAGATTGACTAGTTTTCTGTGAGTATGGTTTCAGTGTGTCTGCCCTCTGATGCCCTCTTGCAACACCTACCGTCTTATTGGAGCTACCCCATGTCCAAGGTCAGGGCAGAAGCCGGGAGGGCCCCATGCTCGAGGGGCGGAGGCCGAGAGGAGCTACCTGTGCCTGAGGTCAGGGGTGGCGGCCGGAAGGAGCTACCCATGTCCAAGGAGCAGTGGCTGAGTGGATGCAGGCAGGCCTAGAGGAGCTCCTGCATGTTCAAGGTCAGGAGGGGCAGTGGTGAGGAAATACCCTTCATCCAAGGTAAGGAGCAGCGGCCGCGCTTTGCTGGAGCAACCATAAAGAGATACCACGGACAGTAGGTCAGGTAGATTTCAGAGAAAGTCTACAGTTCTTGGATGCCTAGTGGATACATCAGTGTCCTTGGCTTAAGATTACAGACCTGTAGACTTAATTTTGACTGAGAAAGAAAACCGTTTTTCTAGTCTACATATTCTGTCAGTCTTCTTTCCTACTTCTATATTTCAGAGACTCACAATTTAGAAAAGACTATTATTAAGAATTCTGAATAAGTATAAGACTCCTGTGTGTTTGTGTTAGTCACTTAGTCATGTCTGACTCTTTGCAACCCCATGGACTATAGCCTACCAAGCTCCTATGTCCTTTAAATTCTTCAGACTAGAATACTAGAGTGGATTGCTATGCCCTTCTCCAGGGGATCATCCCATCCCAGGATTCAAACTCTGGGCTTTTGCATTGCAGACAGATTCTTTATTGTCTGAGCCACAAGGGAAGCCCTAGAAACATTCAATATTCCCTGAAATTTCTAGGAGTGATTCATTATAATAAGCCATTGCTCCAATGTTCCAACTAAACTGGACTCATCTCCCTGCACTGAGAAAATCTTTCACAATTGTCCTTAGACTAAAGTTTTCTGTACTTTTAACTGTATGCAGAATTGTCTGCCCCTTCTTGTAATATTTCCCCTGGAGAAGGAAACGGCAACCCACTCCAGTATTCTCGCCAGAAAAATCCCATGGACAGGGGGAGCCTGGAAGACTACAGTTCATGGGTTGCAAGGAGTCAGACATGACTGAGTGACTTCACTTTTTCTTGTAATACATTGTAATAATTAGGTATAAGCAAGTAGGCCCTATGAACTTTAACACAAATGAACTTTAGGTTTTTAAGCACAGCATTACCAAAAATGCAGCACTTTTAGCTTTCCATTGTAAATGACAGCAGAAGTGGGTCCATGGAGACTTTTGCCTTTCTCTTCCCTTCATTGTCTCATATACTACAAGCCCTATCACATAATTTTGGCCAAGCGCATCTGATCATCAAAGAGGAACCACAGAGAGATTCCCTGTGAACAGGTCTGTGGGAACTCTCTCCTTTGGGGAAGTTGTGGTCTGGGTGTATGTATGGGACTACAATGAGTGTCAGTGACCACCTGATATAAAGAGCTGACTCATTGGAAAAGATGCTGCTACTGGGCAAGATTGAGGGCAGGAGGAGAAGGGGACAACAGAGAATGAGATGATGGGATAGGGTCACCAACTCAGTGGACATAAGTTTGAGCAAGCTCAGGAGATGGTGCACAGGGAAGCCTGCCATGTTACAGTCCATGGTTATCACCGAGAGTCAGATATGACTGAGCAACTGAACAACAACAGTGAGGCTCCTAGTGGTCAACCTCAAGCTGCTTTTGTCTCCAACATCAATAGTAGAAAAGTTGAGCTGGACAAGTACATAAAAGGGAGCTCAAAGTTCATCAAACACATTGCATTTCTTCACCAGCATGACTGACTGCAGCATACTTCTGAGAGTAAACCCTTCTCTCATTCTAAATATCACACACATTTTCCTTTTGCCAATGTGCAATTAAACTGCACAAGGAAAAGGATTCTGAGAAATGTATTTTCCAGATTCAACCAAGTTGAAGCAAAACACAATCTAGCCCCCAAGGAAAAGAGGAACAAAAAAAGGAACAAAGTGTGAGAGTAGTGGTTAGGATTTTTTCAATAGCACATAATTTTTTTCTTCTTTAATTACTCAGTCGTGTCCAACTCTTTGTGACCCCATGGACTGCAGCCTGCCAAGCTTCTGAGTTCATGGGATTTCCCAGGCAAGAATCCTGGAGTGGGTTGCCATTTCCGTCTCCAACTAGAAAATTAGTGGCTATAACTGCTCTTAAATTATTATTCTCTTTCAGAGAACTAGGCCAATTCTTTGATTTAATAGTCTTACAACTCAGGTGCTCCAAGTGAAGCTCCAGGTAATGTAATCAAGTATTTTCCCTTCAACACAAATATTCAGAGATTCCTAAAGTTAATTTCTGTTTGTGTCTCATATTTTCAGTTAGATTATAATTTATTTAAATCATATATTTATGTATATAGTTGTATAATTTAGAAGAATTTCATAAAATATTGTGCATATTGAAATTTATTCATGAACTTCTTTTCAATTATTGATTTGTCTCAAGTTCATTTAGATTTTTGCCATGAATATCAAAAGATCATTAAGCTATATAAACAACCATATAATTGTACTCTTATTGTGATATCCATATCAATTCATAAAATGATGTTAAATTTTGATAACTCTAGATGAAACAGCAAAGACCCTGGAATTCTAAGATTCACATCATTTTTCTATTTGCCACAGCACTTATAGATATTGAAATGGTTTGTATGTCACTCCATGCAATATTTACTTTATTTGATAACAGCAAAACTAAAGTTTTAAAAACTCATACAATATATTATGAATGATAACTAAAGCTGACTATTGTATAGGTATATCTTAAGAATATTTATGTGATAAAGCAATCTTTTTAAAATTAGGTTTTTTTTGCTTTCATTAACATATAAGCCAACCATTATTAACTTTAACTTTCTTGAAGATGAAGCTACTTGTTCCAAATCATACCGCTAGAACTTTGCTTACCCTGGGCTATAAAATGATATACATTTAATTCCTTAGAGCTACTAGTGGAAGTTGTGCTGTAACTCCTGTTAATCAAAACTCCTGTACAATGCCAACACTAGTTCTCAGGCTCTTCAACAACTGTCTGAAGAGAGTTCCTCACCCAAAGCCATATGTTTTCCCAGTGCATCTGCAACCAGTTATCAGTCATCTCTGAAACAAATCCCAATTATCTTAGCTCTATCATGGAAAAATTGGAAAGCTTACTTCCTCTTCAAGGTCACTATGGTTGGCTAGGTCTGTGCAGAGACTGCATTGAGACCAACCTCTCCCTCTGCCTAATGGTGCCCCCATTCCCAACTACTGATCCTGACAACGATCTCTATTAAATATCTTGCACAGTAGACTGTTTTAAAGTCTGCTTCTTGAGGGATTCAATCTCCCAAAGAATATTGACACATCATCTTCATGTTATTTTTGTACCTGTAGAAGCTTTGTACCTTCTCATTGAGATCACCAATCTTGCTAAAAAATATTGTCAAATTTGGATTGATTTTATGTGAGACCACACACACTTGTTTGATAGTTCAGAGTTTTGAAAATGGTACCATAAGTCTTATACATAATTTTAGCATCCTTTGTCTGTATATATGTAATGTTATGTAAAAAATTATGGCTGAAATGATGTTTCTAAGATATTATTCAATTTGCATTATATAAGGTGTCAATAAAATATTTTTTTAATTTCTTGATGTATGGAATCTAGTTTGTTTATACGAGAATGATATAAGCATTATCATATGAATGTGTCACTAAACATTTGAATTTATTAATTCATATTATCAAAGCTGCCTGGTAACTAATATTAAGAAATCTTATAAAAATAACTAATATTGATGAAATAAATATCTTCATTTTGCAGAAAATGTTTATTACTTTTAGCCCCACTTGTGTTAAACTTCTCCAAAGTAAAAGGTGGTTTTTGATGTCTTGCTTAACTCAGAACTTCTTTCTCATTTATATTCATGGCTTTTTCAGGGTCTATGCAGTTAGATCTCAGAATCTTGAGTCACAACATTATTTCAGAAATAATCTTATTTTAATCCATTGGTGAATATTGAAGTCTAAAGTGACAAAATTTAAGGGTATCCTAGGGCATAGCATTGCTCTAAAAATATCAAGAATTTGGATTCAGTTCTCTGTTGAGAGTCATGCCAAAAAGGCGTTTTCAAGATTTACAATATCCACTTTTTTTTTTTTGCTATCATATTTTTTTATTACAGGATGGTCTAATTCCTTGTAAGATGGTTTTTTTTATTAATTTTTATTTTTTTAGTTTGTTTTGCTTTACAATACTGTATTCGTTTTGCTACACATCGACATGGATCAGCCACGAGTGTACATGAACTCCCAACAGTCTCCACTTTTATGAATATGAAAAGCACTTTATAATTGACTATTTCTTACCATCAAAACTGTACTCTTTTTTCTTTTAAAAATGCACAGTGAGTTATTAGCTAATTTAATGATGTGTTAAAGAGCATTAGTATCATAAATTAATATGTAAATATATATATATTTGGTAATGTATTAAAATTCTAGTTTTAACAATATCTACAGACTTTCTCTGTCATAAAGAATTGGAAACAGTTAACCAAAATAATCTAAAAAATAAAATGGCTGTCATTAGTCATTAAGAGAGAATGACTGTATTTAAGTATGAAATATTATTTAATAAATATTTACTTCAATAAAGAACTTTAAATTATTGTACCAGTAACATACAAATTATTTGAGCTTTCAAATGGGTATTTTCATATCCAGGCCATTGCTTTTTACCATAGAGATATTCTGTGATGTTATGCACTCATAGTTTCATGCTATGATCCAATATTTCTCTAACATTCTTCTACTTAATTTGTATATTCTATTTAGGGAAAAGTCATATTAGTCTCAGCTTCTGCTAGAGAGTATGAATTCAGCATGGCTTCAACCAGCAACCACCAAAATGAAAGGCTATCAAACACTAGCCAGATCATTATTTAAGAGTTTTTGGAATGAAACATTTATTTCTATCATTGTGGTGAGTGTGGACAGATGTACTTGGCAGAATAATGTTCAATTAACTGGAGGAAATAAATTTTGCAGTGTGCCTATAGCAGAAACATAAAATGGAAACAACACAAAATGTTCACAAGGACTGCCTTTAGACTCAAAATACACTGATAGGCATACATTGCTACTGCTGCTAAGTCAGTTCAATTGTGTCCGACTCTGTGCGACCCCATAGATGGCAGCCCACCAGGCTCCCCCGTCCCTGGGATTCTCCAGGCAAGAACCTGGAGTGGGTTGCCATTTTCTTCTCCAATGCATGAAAGTGAAAAGTGAAAGTGAAGTCACTCAGTCATGTCTGACTCTTCCCAACCCCATGGACTGCAGCCTACCAGGCTCCTCCATCCATGGGATTTTCCAGGCAAGAGTACTAGAGTGGGGTGTCATTGCCTTTATTGCTGTTTTATTCTAAATTTCTCAACTGATATTGTATTCTCTCTTCTTCTTGGGATCTCTGTTTCTGTAGTCCACACTGTGGAACACTTTACTGTTACCTGCACCTTTTCTTTAAAGAGCCATTACTAGTCAGTCACAGATGTTATTCAAGGTCAACAAAACTGCATGCATAAGGACAGCAGTTCATTCAACCTTAAAGTGGAACATAAGACCTGATAGCTTCTGGCAATACAAACTGTCTTGAAAATATGACATCAAAATTTTCTGCAATCAGAAGTATGTAAAATGCCTGATATCCATCCACTACAGTGAACAAAAGCCATGCTATTCAATTAGTATTTTATTTTTCAAGATCATGGGAGGTTATCAGAGTTTTGAGTTTACTATTCAGGGATAGGTTTCTGGCACTAGGACTTGTCATTTAAATACACATTCGAAATGCATTTGAAAATAAATAAATTTGTGAAAGTTATTTATAGAGCTCTCTCAGGTCCCCTTCTGCCCACCACATGAAGCTACGCTCGTGCATCCAGGATAGTGGATTCAGTTCACTTATAGCCATTCCCTCTCCTCCATGTCAGATTACTACAATCTTGTATTACATCTACACTGTTTCATAAAGCCTCCAAATATCCACTTAATGATGAAAGTATTAGTCTTTAGGTTGTGTCTGATTCTCTGAGACCCTGTGGACTGTAGGCTGCCAGGCTCCTCTACCCATGTAATTCTCCAGGCAAGAATACTGAAGTAGGTAGCTATTTCCTGCTCCAGGGAACCTTCCTGACCCAGGGACTGAACCCAGATGTCCTGCATTGAAGGCAGATTGTTTTCCATCTGAGCCACCAGGGAAGCTCTTAAAGATGAAACATTTGCTTTTTTATCTTGGTGTTCTCTGTGCCTGGCACTTGTACATTACTAAATATTTTTGATAAAATTATTAATTGGATTGCAGATGATTTGGTATGAGTCAGCTTTTAATTAGGGAAAATGTATATTATACAAGAATCTTTCATTTTCTAATAAAAATTCCAAATAATTTTCAGTGGGAATAAGAGGTTGCATAAACAATTATATCAAAATGTTCTAACTTGGCCAACTAAGAAATTAATTTGAAAATGTGTTTTATTTTGGGCTTCCCAGATGGTTCATGGTAAAGAATCTGCTTGCCAATACAGGAGACATGGCTTCAACCTCTGGATGGGGAAGATCCCCTGGAGCAGGAAATGGTAACCAATTCCAAGTATTCTTGCTTGGAAAATTTCATGGATTGATGAGCCTGGCAGACTATAGCCCATGGAGTCACAAGGAATCAGACCGAACATACACACATTCTATGTTAATACATTAATTTTAAATGTAAATCATATCACTATGTAAAGCTACTAGTTATACTATCAAACTGTTTACTGCTAGAAAGTCTGTGAGAAAAAAGTATTTCAACCACTTAAAATTTAGTAACTGAGAAATTATAAACAAATGCTAAAAATGGAGGTCATAAAAAAATGAACCAGAAAAAAAATTACTGCAAAATAAACAAAAGAAAATAATTTCTTAAGGATTGAATGCCAGAAAAAATTATTATTCTAATTATTAAAAAAGGCAGTTAAGTTTCTTATTACCTGTCCATTGACCAGGAATAAATATAAAACACCAACATAATTAAAAAGAACTCATCACTCAAAATATATATCTCTCACAAGAAGAGAAATTACTTTATTCTTGGCCCACTGTTTAAGGCAAGGTGAAGGTGAAGTAGCTCAGTCATGTCCGACTCTTTGCGACCCCGTGGACTGTAACCTACTAGGCTTCTCCGTCCATGGGATTCTCCAGGCAAGTATACTGGAGTGGATTGCCATTTCCTTCTCCAGGGGATCTCCCGGCCCAGGGATCGAACCCGGGTCTCCCGTATTGGAGGCAGATGCTTTAACCTCTGGGCCACCAGGGAAGATGTTTAAGGCAAAAGATTATATAAATGAATTTCCACTTTCTAAACAGCTAAATCATGATCATCAAGAAATTATTTGAAGTTTAATCACAGAGATTCATGTAGTAGGATATTATAGATTGCTGTGAAGTCATACAAAATATTCTATATATCTTTCAGTTATATTCATTATTCTTATACCAACAAAAATATCTTAATTGAAACTTAAAAGTTAAATTATGCAATTAAAAAAATACAGAGTTTTTTTTTTTTTTTTTTTAGTCACTATAAATTGCAAGGGTTTCCCTTGTGGTTCAGCTGGTAAAGAATCTGCCAGCAATGTGGGAGACCTGGGTTCAATCCCTGGATTGGGAAGATTCCCTGGAGAGGGGAAAGGCTACCTACTCCAGCATTCTGGCCTAGAGCATACTATGGACTGCATAGTTCATGGGGTTGCAAAGAGTCAGACATGACTGAGCGACATTCACTTCACTTCACTTCACTTCATAAATTACAAAGTATTGTGATGAGTCATCATCATCAACTGAAGAAAATTCAGTTGAAAAAATAAAAATTTACTCCCAAGTAAATTTGGAAAAGTCATCAATAAAACATTAAAGAAATACTCAACAGTGTTGGATTTTGGGGTGGTAATATTATGTAATAATGAAGTACTAATTTGAACCAGAGATCAAATTACCAACATCCGCTGGATCATGGAAAAAGCAAGAGAGTTCCAGAAAAACATCTATTTCTGCTTTATTGACTATGCCAAAGCCTTTGACTGTGTGCATCACAATAAACTGCGGAAAATTCTGAAAGAGATGAGAATACCAGACCACCTAACCTGCCTCTTGAGAAATCTGTATGCAGGTCAGGAAGCAACAGTTAGAACTGGACATGGAACAACAGACTGGTTCCAAATAGGAAAAGGAGTACATCAAAGCTGTATATTGTCACCCTGTTTATTTAATTCTATGCAGAATACATCATGAGAAATGCTGGACTGGAAGAAACACAAGCTGGAATCAAGATTGCTGGGAGAAATATCAATAACCTCAGATATGCAGATGACACCACCCTTATGGGAGAAAGTGAAGAGGAACTAAAAAGCCTCTTGATCAAAGTGAAAGAGGAGAGTGAAAAAGTTGGCTTAAAGCTCAACATTCAGAAAACGAAGATCATGGCTTCTGGCCCCATCACTTCATGGGAAATAGATGGGGAAACAGTAGAAACAGTGTCAGACTTTATTTTTTTGGGCTCCAAAATCACTGCAGATGGTGACTGCAGCCATGAAATTAAAAGACACTTACTCCTTGGAAGAAAGTTATGAACCTAGATAGTATATTCAAAAGCAGAGACATTACTTTTCTGACTAAAGTCCGTCTAGTCAAGGCTATGGTTTTTCCTGTGGTCATGTATGGATGTGAGAGTTGGACTGTGAAGAAGGCTGAGTGCCGAAGAATTGGTGCTTTTGAACTGTGCTGTTGGAGAAGTCTCTTGAGAGTCCCTTGGACTGCAAGGAGATCCAACCACTCCATTCTGAAGGAGATCACCCTGGGATTTCTTTGGAAGGAATGATGCTAAAGGTGAAGCTCCAGTACTTTGTCCACCTCATGCGAAGAGTTGACTCATTGGAAAAGACCCTGATGCTGGGAGGGATTGGGGGCAGGAAGATAAGGGGACGACCAAGGGTGAGATGGCTGGATGGCATCACGAACTCGATGGACGTGAGTCTGAGTGAACTCTGGGAGTTGGTGATGGACAGGGAGGCCTGGCGTGCTGCGATTCATGGGGTCACAAAGAGTCGGACACGACTGAGCGCCTGAACTGAACTGAAGTACTAATTATTTTTTTTTTATTTTAAACTCTCCATATTGGATGACAAATTAAAAAAAATTATTTATAGGATGGATAAACAACAAAGTCTTACCATATACCACCTATTCAATATCCTGTGATAAAACATATTGGAAAAGAATAAGGAAATAAGATCGTACTGTATAGCATAGAGAACTCTGCCAATTATCTGTAATAATTGAAATAGAAAAAAATTGAAAAATAATATACATGCATATGTATAAGTGATTCACGTTGCTGTACAGCAGAAATTAATAGCATTGTAAATCAACTATACTTCAATAAAATATACTTAAAAAGCTAACAAACAAAGGAAAAAGCCTCCTATATTTCACATCCATTAAAAAAATAGGTCATGAGAAACACATATGTAAATCAATATGTCAGCCAAAAGGGAGATGTAGTTATGGAAGAGTGTGAAACTTCTCCAACCAAAAAACCTTGAAAAATATTTGCAACTGAGGCAACTTCTTTTCCAACATGGATGACAATCCATGCTCTTCCATGAGCATTATATATCCTTACTGAAGAACTCAGAAAGTAACACTATACACTTTTCATTCCATTTATAAAATCCTCAAAGTCAGGCTCTTCTACCCTGGGAAAAGGTAGAAGGGAGAGGTGAACCAGGAAAGTAACTCTGAGCAAAATGCAGCCAAGAGGACAGAGAGGTACAGAGCCTCCAATAAGACAGGTGAGGAAACCAGATGTTGAATAACTGATGCTTTGGAACTGTGGTGTTGGAGAACACTATTGAGAGTCTCTTGGACAGCAAGGAGATCAAATCAGTCAATCCTAAAGGAAATTAACCTTTAATATTCATTGGAAGGATTGATGTTGAAGCTGAAGCGCCAATACTTTGGCCACCTGATGCAAAGAGCTGGCACATTGGAAAAGACCCTGATGCTGGGAAAGACTGAAGCAAAAGAAGAGGGCAGTGGAGGGAGAGATGTTTATGTAGCATCACCAACTTAAAGGACATGAATCTAAGCAAATTCCAGGAGACAGTGAAGAACAGGAACACCTGGTGTTCTGCAGTCCTTGGGGTTACAAAGAGTTGGACACAACTTAGCAGCTGGACACAAGATGTTATTTAAGTGTTCACTAGAAGTTGATTTTGTGTTCTTTTCCTTTGTTAACAATGAGGTTCTGGTGTTGATAGTGAAGGTTTATCTTAGCCCTATGCTTTGTTTTTTTAATGCAGAATTGTCCTTATTTACAAACTGATCTAATGCCAGAAATGAGTATTACTCTAACCAAACCATTTTGAATGAGGATTTGTATCAAAGTAAGTAAATAAAGATCAATTATATCATGAAAAAAGAATCAAATAGATGATATAAATGTTTAAATGTTATGCTGTCCAGAGGCTACTGAAAGGAGACATTATGCTAAGACTTAACCTTTTTATATTTGCAAATCTATACTTCCAGCCATTTCTTTTCCAACTCACTCTGCTTTCCTATCTTCTTCTCCCCCTCCTTTCTCATGTCGTTTCTCTTCACCATCCCTCCTACCTGTCTCCTCTACTGCCTTTCCACTTCTTTTTTGCTGTTTCCTCTCATATTCTCTCACTATTTTATTTCTATTCTTAATTTGTCATTATCTCTCAAATACATGCAGATTCCATTTAATAAAGAACTAAAGGACAGAAATGGTATGGACCTAACAGAAGCAGAAGATATTAAGAAAACATGGCAGGAATACACATAAGACCTATACCAAAAAGATCTTCATGACCCAGATAATCACAATGGTGTGATCACTCACCTAGAGCCAGACATCCTGGAATGTGAAGTCAAGTGGGCCTTAGGAAGCATCACCATGAACAAAACTAGTGGAGATGATGGAATTCCAGTTGAGCTATTTCAAATCCTGAAAGATGATACTGTGAAACTGCTGTACTCAATGTGCCAGCAAATTTTGAAAACTCAGCAGTGGCCACAGGACTGGAAAAGGTCAGTTTTCATTCCAATCCCAAAGAAAGACAATGCCAAAGAAGGCTCAAACTACTTCCCAATTGCACTCATCTCACACGCTAGCAAAATAGTGCTCAAAATTCTCTAAACCAGGCTTCAACAGTACGTGAACAGTGAATTTCCAGATGTTCAAGCTAGATTTAGAGAAGGCAGAGGAACCAGAGATCAAATTGCCAACACCTGTTGGATCATTGAAAAATAAGAGAGTTCCAGAAAAACATCTACTTTTCCTTTATTGACTATGCCAAAGCCTTTGACTGTGTGGATCATAACAAACTGGAAAATTCTTCAAGAGATAGGAATACAAGCCCACCTGACCTGCCTTCTGAAAAATCTGTATGTGGGTCAAGAATCAACAGTTAGAATTGGACATGGAACAACAAACTGGTTCCAAATTGAGAAAGGATTACATCAACATTGTATATTGCCATGCTTATTTAACTTATATTCAGAGTATATCATGTAAAATGCTGGGCTGGATGAAGCACAAGCTAGAGTCAAGATTACTGGAAGAAATATCAATAACCTCAGGTATCCAGATAACACCACTCTTACAGCAGAAAGTGAAGAGGCATTAAAATGCCTCTTAATGAAAGTGAAAGGGGAGAGGGAAAAAGTTGGCTTAAAACTCTTCAGATTCATATTAATGTATAGCAAAATGAATACAGTATTGTAAAGCAAAACAAACTAAAAAATAAAAATTAATTAAAAAAAAACTCTTCAGAAAACTAAGATCCAATGGCATCTGGTCCCATCATTTCATGGCATATAGATGAGGAAACAATGGAAACAATGAGAGAATATTTCTTTGGGCTCCAAAATCACTGCAGATGGTAACTGTAGCCAATGAAATTAAAAGACACTTGCTCCTTGGAAGAACAGCTATGACCAACCTAGACAGCATATTCAAAAGCAGAGACATCACTTTACCAACAAAGGTCCATCTAGTAAAAGCTATGGTTTTCCCAGTAGTCATGTATGGATGTGAGAGATGGACTATAAAGATAGCTGAGCACCAAAGAATTGATGTTTTTGAACTGTGGTGTTGGAGAAGAGTATTGAGAGACTCTTGGACTGCAAGAAGATACAATCAGTCCATTGTAAAGGAATCAGTCCTGAATATTCATTGGAAGGACTGACCCTGAAGCTGAAACTCCCAAACTTTGGCCACCTGATGCAAAGAACTGACTCACTGAAAAAGACCCTGATGCTGGGAAAGATTAAGGCAGGATGGCATCATCAACTTAGTGGACATGAGTTTGAGTAAGGTCTGGGAGTTGGTGATGGACAGGGAGGCCTGACGTGCTGCAGTCCATGGGGCTCCAAAGAATGGTACACTATGTGTAACCTAACTGAAGTGAACTGAAAGAATTATAGCTTTCTAAACAGGGCAGGTAACCATCCTTGTATACCTCCTGACTTCAGTCCTTGAAGAGAACTTTGGCAGGTAATCGAAGGGAATCACTGATAGGAGTATCTCATCAGGCTTATCCCCAAACTAACCCATAACTTGTAATGTAGCCAGAGTCATAGCTTGGGGTACTTTCTGATTACCTTCAGTATCCTTTCTCTTACTCTTTCTGCATTACTGGGTCCTGCAAGAGTGATTTCTAGGAACTTCCATTACCTGGTTTCCTTTGCCTTCTGCATCCAATGGAAATAATCAGCAGTATTTTGAAGGGTGGCATCAGAGACAGGGTAGGATATTCCATTCCTGCTTTCTCCTTAAGGGGCAATGATTCTAACAGTATTAAATTCTTCTATAAGCAGAACTCCTCTTTGTGGGCTTCCTTTACTTTTCCAATAGCTACAGTTCTTACCAGGTTCTGATGAACCTAATTTCCCCATTCAGACCCAGAGAAGCTGTTCAGTTCAGTTCAGTTGCTCTGTCTTGTCCAGTTTTTCGCAGCCCCATGGACTGCAGCACACCAAGCTTCCCTGTCCATCAACAACTCCTGGAGTTTATTCAAACTCATGTCCATTGAGTTGGTGATGCCATCCAACCACTTCATCCTCTGTCATCCCCTTCTGTTCCTGCCTTCAGTCTTTTCCAACACCAGGGTCTTTACTAATGAATCAGTTCTTCACATGAGGTGGCCAAAGTATTGGAGTTTCAGCTTCAGCATCAGTCCTTCCAATGAATATTCAAGAATGATTTCCTTTAGGATGGACTGGTTTGGTCTCCTTGCAGCCCAAGAGTCTCTCTAGAGTCTTCTCCAACACCACAGTTCAAAGAAGCTGTTATCCTATGGCTACTCACCATTCCATCAGCCCTCCCTTGTGGCTCAGATGGTGAAGAATCTGCCTGCAATGGAGGAGACCTGGGTTTGATCTCTGGTCAGAAAAATCCCCTGGAGAAAGGAATGGCAACCCACTACAGTATTCTTGCCTGGAGAATTCCATAATCAGAAGAGCCTGGCAGGGTACAATCCATGGAATTGCAAAGAGTCAGACATGACTGAGGGACCAACACCTGATTCACTTTGGTATGCCCATGCTTTTGCAGATAATTCTTTCATTAATTTATGTACTATGACCTGTTATAAATATGTCCTATTTTCCTTCTGAAGCTCTAATAGAGTGATTAACATAGGTTTCAGAAATGGTATCTTAAAATGGATTTTTGGATTAAATTTGTCATATATTTGATGAACAAGACTTGAATACTCTCATTATCATGTAAAGAAGAGACATTGGTCACAAATAATGCACAACATGAACATGATCCTCTCTCTTGTGGAATGGAGTGGAAGAAAAGATTCAGAGATAAGAGGCCATAGCACAATATTAACTATAATGAAACTCATTGCTATTGTTATTCAGTTGTTAACTTACATCCGACTGTTGGCAAGCCCTTGAACTATAGAATGATAGGCTTCCCTATCCTTCACTATCTCCGAGAACTTGTTCAAATTCATGTCCATGAGTCAGTGATACCATACAACCATCTTGCCATCAGTCACTTTCTTCTCCTCTTGCCCTCAAACTTTCTTAGCCTGAGGGTCTTTTCCAATAAGTGTGCTCTTTTTATTAGGTGGCTAAACTATGGAACTTCAGCTTTGTCATCAGTCCTTCCAGTGAGCAGTCAGGGTTGATTTCTTTTAGGATTGACTAGTTTGATCTCCTTGCAGAACAAGGGGCTCTCAAGAGTCTTCTCCAGCACCTCAGGTCAAAAGCATCATTTCTTTGGTGTTCAATCTTCTTTATGGCTCAACTCTCACATCTGTACATGATGACTGAAAAAAACATAGCTTTGACTATACAGACTTTGTTGGCAACATGTTGTTTCTGCTTTTTAATACACTAAGTTTCTCATGGCTTTTCTTTCAAGGAGCAAGCATCTTCTAATTTCATGGCTGTATTCACTGTCCACAGTGATTCTGGAGCCCAAGAAAATAAAATCTGTATCTATTTCCACTTTTTACCTATCTATTTGCCATGAAGTGATGGGACTAGATGCCATGGTCTTAGTTTTTTGAATGTTGATTTTTTCTCTCTCCTCTTTTATCAAAAGGCTCTAGTTCCTCTTCACTTTCTGCCATTAAAGTAGTATCATTTGCCATTAAAGTGGTATATCTGAGGTTGTTGGTATTTCTCCTGGCAATCTTGATACCAGCTTATGTGTCATCCAGTCCAACATTCCACAGGATGTACTCTGCCCATATATTTAATAAGATGGGTAACAATATAAAGCCTTGATGTACTCCTTTCCCAATTTAAGTCATATTAACTGTGGTGATTTCAAGGATTATGGGAAGTTTTGACTTTGTCTCCTCCAAAGAGCATACATTATGTAAAATGCAAATATAAGCTCTCCATCTCAGTACAAGGAGCAGGAAGGGACTCATAAAGATTGTCTCTCTCTCTCTCTCTCCTTGTTGTTGTATTGTTCAGTAACCAAATCATGTCCAACTCTTTGTAACCCCATGGACTACAGCATGCCAGGCTCCCTTGTCTTTCATTATTTCTTGGAGTTTACTCTAATTCATATCTTTTGAGTCAGTCTGTCTCATCCTCTGGCACCCATTTCTTCTTTTTCCTTCAGTCTTTCCCAGCATCAGGGTGTTTTCCAACGAGCTGGCTCTTCTTTTCACATGGCCAAAGTACAGGAGCTCCAATTTCAGCATCAGTCCTTCCAGTGAATATTCAAGACTGACTTCCTTTAGAATTGAGTGGTTTGATCTCCTTGCAGTTCAAGGGACTCTCAAGTAAACAATCTCCATCCCGCCAAAACTAGATAGGGATTTCACCTCTTTGTGGATGCTCTGGAATATCAAAATTACATGGATTTAAGCATCTTCAGCCAGTAATTCAATTTTATAGGAGCAGGGATAAGATTACAATATAAGTGGTCTTTATGGCTCCTTTTGTGCTACAGTGGAAAAAAGAATAGCTGTGACAAAAACATATGACCCATAAACCTAAAATATATGCTATTTTAGAAAAAGTGTGCTGATCTTGCTTTAAAAGAATCCTTCTACTAAAGAGCCTGATAAAATGGAAAGAGGTGAGTGAAAAATCTGGCTTAAAACTCAACATTTAAAAAACTAAGATCATAGTAGCCAGTTGGATCACTTCATGGCAAATAGATGGGGAAACAGTGGAAATAGTGAGAAGTTTTATTTTCTTGGGCTCCAAAATCACTGCAGATGGTGACTGCAGCCATGAAATCAGAAGACACTTGCTCCTTGGAAGAAAAGCTATGACAAACCTGCTGCTGCTGCTGCTGCTGAGTCGCTTAAGTCGTGTCTGACTCTGTGTGACCCCACAGACGGCAGCCCATGAGGCTTCCCCATCCCTGGGATTCTCCAGGCAAGAACACTGGAGTGGGTTGCCATTTCCTTCTCCAATGCATGAAAGTGAAAAGTCAAAGTGAAGTCGCTCAGTCGTGTCCGACTCTTTGCGATCCCATGGACTTCAGCACACCAGGCTCCTCTGTCCATGGGATTTTCCAGGCAAGAGCACTGGAGTGGGGTGCCATTGCCTTCTCTGATGACAAACCTAGACAGTATACTAAAAAACACAGGCATTACTTTGCCAACAAAAGTCCATCTAGTCAAAGCTATGGTCAATGAGTCTAAGATTTTCAAAAGTGAAAATCAATCTGTTTCTCTGAAGTTCTTAAAACCAATTTTAGTTACTATTCTATCTAACAAACCAGAACTTCCCTTATGTTTCTTGTTTTTTGTTTATTGACTCCACATTTTATTCTCTGAGCATACTACCCAACACAGCATGATAACTAAGTTATAATCCAAGCATATAATTCATAGACCCTTGTTAATAGCTTCAGTAAATATGAGCTGTGGACATAACCTTTACTTGGTCAGAATTATAAAATCTGCCATTTATCCCTGAGGACTACTCTTATTACTCATATCTAAGTCCTTTCCCACCAAGAAGTTAGAGTGTGTGACATTAAAATTCTTCCTGACAACACAGAAAATTATATTATTATGAATCCTGACAAAGAGCATAAATATATTCATGACCTTAATTATATGGGAGTAAATTAAGAATAGTTTTCTCTTTTGCCTCTGGACAATTGGTAGTTTAACATTTCACATAAGCATGGATTATGTAACCATTTTAATTAATTTAAATCCTGTCTCTCTTGTGGCTTCATTATGAAAGGAAAATAAGTTTGTGTTTCATGGTAGGTCTCAATGTTCACCACTGATTTTTAGTAAGTTGAAACTTTCCATACTTCTAAGTGTTTGCTAGCATATTGCCAAATATAATGGGTCTGAAATTTAATGATTTACATTACTGCAAGTTCTTTGTATTCCCATAAAGTAACAATTATTTGAATCTTGGCAGTATGGGCTTCCTTGGTGTCTCAGTGATAAAGAATCCGCCTGCCAATTCAGGAGACATGGGTTCTATTCCTGATCCAGGAAGATGCAATATGCCACAGAGCAACTAAGTTTGTGAGCCTCAACTACTGAGCCTGTGCTCTAGCCCCCAGGAGATGCCAACTGTAAAGCTACCTCACTCTAGAGCCTGCGTTCAGCAGCAAGAGAAGCCACATCATCGGGAAGCCTGCACACCACAACTAAAGAGTAGTTCCCGCCCCCTCAACTAGAAATAAGCCCACACAGCAACGAAGATCCAGCACAGCCAAAGTAAATAAATAAAATTATTTTTTAAAGAAAGAAACTTGACAGGAACTTATGTATATCGTATATTAAGGTTATTTTCTTTACCTATTCAAGGAAAAGAAATAATTTGAAAGCGTAGCTGGAAAACAACTAGAGAACAATGTATATTTTTCTTTCTGTTTGGCTGAAAACTATTCTTTCTTCCTCACATTTTCAGGGTTACAGACAGCCTTGGAAAGAGTTATTGGAAGGAATTTTGCTTCTAAGTGCAAGAATTTCTTGAACCCATGACAATGGAAGTCATATTTCTGGAGACCTAGAATGATATATATTTTCAATTAGTTGAATGATGAGAGATAATCAGATTTATTCTTATATCAATGTGACTAGTGACTGCAGCCATGAAATCAAAAGATGCTTGATCCTTGGAAGAAAAGCTATGACAAACATAGACAGTATATATAAAAGCAGACATCACTGGTCCAGCAAAGGTACATATAGTCAAAGCTATGGTCTTTCTAGTAGGTCATGTACAGAAGTGAGAGTTGGAACATAAAGAAGAGTGAGCACTATAGAATTGATACTTGGGAACTGTGGAGTTGGAGAAGACTCTTGAGAGTCCCTTGGACAGCAAGGAGATCAAACCAGTCCATCTTAAAGGAAATCAGTCCTAAATATTCACTGGAAGGATTGATGTTGAAGTTGAAACTCCAAAACTTTGTCCACTTTATGCAAAGGGCCAACTCATTGGAAGTGATCCTGATCTGGGAAAGATTGAGGGTAGGAGAAAAAGGAGGTTACAGAGGATGAGGCAATTGGATGGTATCACCGACTCAATGGACACAAGTTTGAGCAAATTGCAGGAGACAGTGAAATACAGGGAAACCTGGTGTGCTGCAGTTCATGGGGTTGCAAAGAGTTAGACACGACTTAGTGACTAAAGAACACTAAACTCTTATTACTCAGCCCAGCACCTGCTACAAAATATGTGTATGTTGTGAGCATTTTTCCACTCTGACCAACAAATATCTTATATCCCACTCTCCAACACTGTTCATGAATGTGTAAAAATTAAAGAATACAGTTGATTGAAAAGCAATATAATGCAAGCAGCAAGATAATACAAGTTGGAATCCAAAGGGAAAGTTACATACAGCTTAGAAATTCAACTTTTATAAATTTGAAGGATTAGAAAAACTACCTTCAGTGCACACAATGTCCTCATGTTATGATATACTTATCAAGAGAAGATGGTAGAAGGAAACAAACTCACAACCCTAATGAAAACTATCCAGAAAATGCCTTTTTTTTTTTTTTAGCAGCAGTCATTGGCTCATATTTTGCTAGACTATCTCAGTGAGGAATATGTACTGATAATTGTATTATTATTATTTTTTTCATTTTGGCTGTGCAGGCTCAGTAGTGATAGCTTGTGAGTATAATGATTTAATGGCATGTGGAATCATAGTTCACTGAACAGGAATTGAATCCACTTTCCAATGAAGGGAGATTCTTAAACACTGGGCTGCCAGGGAAGTCCCAAGAATCATATTTGTGAAAGCTTGAAAAGTAATTTATTTATTTATAGTAAAACATTCCTCTGAGCCACCAGGGAAGTCCAGTAAAACATTTAGTAAAGTTTATTGCCACCTTAGATAATTTTGCATTTTCCACCTTTTGAATTTAAACAATTTTGTTGGGGGGTACTAAAGCACACATGATTTTAAAATGAATATTTATAGTTTCTGGTCTTACATTTAGATCTTTAATCCATTTTGAGTTTATTTTTGTGTATGGTGTTAGAAAGTGATCTAGTTTCTTTCTTTTACAAGTGGTTGACCAGTTTTCCCAGCACCACTTGTTAAAAAGATTGTCTTTAATCCATTGTATATTCTTGCCTCCTTTCTTGAAGATAAGCTGTCCATAGGTGTGTGGATTTATCTCTGGGATTTCTATTTTGTTCCATTGATCTATATTTCTGTCTTTGTGCCAGTACCATACTGTCTTGATGACTGTGGCTTTTTAGTAAAGCCTGAAGTCAGGCAGGTTGATTCCTCCAGTTCCATTCTTCTTTCTCAAGATGGCTTTGGCTATTCGAGGTTTTTTGTGTTTCCATACAAATTGTGAAATCATTTGTTCTAGCTCTGTGAAAAATACCACTGGTAGCTTGATAGGGATTGCATTGAATCTGTAGATTGCTTTGGGTAGTATACTCATTTTCACTATATTGATTCTTCCGATCCATGAACATGGTAT
>SJXQ01007175.1:102567-175986 GCA_006408695.1 Aepyceros melampus
GTAATGATAACCCTGTATGCGAGACAGCAAAAGAGACACAGATGTATAGAACGGCCTTTTGGACTCTGTGGGAGAGGGAGAGGGTGGGATGGGTTGGCAGAGTGGCAGTGTAACATGTATGATATCATAAGTGAAACCAGTCGCCAGTCCAGGTTTGATGTAGGATGCAGGATGCTTGGGACTGATGCACGGGGATAATCCAGAGAGAAGGTGTGGGGCGGGAGGGGGGCGTGGGGGTCGGGATAGGGAGTTCATGTACACTCGTGGCTGATTCATGTCAATGTATAGCAAAACGAATACAGTATTGTAAAGCAAAACAAACTAAAAAATAAAAATTAATAAAAAAATGAATATTGCATGAAGTGACCCATATTTGAGCAGTTTTGCTACTTCTCTAAAATTATTCTATATGTGTCCTTTTCAAATGACTGTTTAGAGAAAAGTTCATGAAACATAACTGTTGATATTTATGTTGAAATTTTTTTAAGTATAATTTTTTTTTTACTTTACAATATTGTAGACATCCCTCTGCCCCTCAAATCTCTCTGTGTCTTTTTTTCAAGAATCACTAAATCTGTGAAGCTCCCTCTTTAAGATGACCAAACATTAAAAATCTTTTGAAAATACCATTAAATATGTTCAAACACATGATGTCCCTTTTATTGCTTTAAATGTACATGTTTATAATCATTTGTTATCAATATTTAAAGACTTAATTAAAGCTATTGATTCATAATTGGTCTCTGGAAGGTATTAGGAAATTATGCAAGTTTTAATATCTTTAAAGTCCCTTATTATCTCCATGTAGAATTTAGTTATTTACCCTCTTTGCTGCTGCTAAGTCGTTCAGTCGTGTCCAACTCTGTGCAACCCCATAGATGGCAGCCCACCAGGCTCTCCCGTCCCTGGGATTCTCCAGGTAAGAACACTGGAGTGGGTTGCCATTTCCTTCTTCAATGCATGAAAGTGAAAAGTGAAAGGGAAGTTGCTCAGTCATGTCTGACTCTTCGTGACCCCATGGACTGCAGCCTACCAGGCTCCTCTGCTCATGGGATTTTCCAGGCAAGAGTACTGGAGTGGGTTGCCATTGCCTTCTCCATTTACCCTCTTTAGGATTCTATTAATATAATCCATTAAGTTGGAACTCCTCCATCTTTCCTTCTTAGCTATTGCTGTTGTTCTGTAGCTAAATAATGTCCAATTCATTGTAATCTCATGAACAGCAGCACACCAGGTTTCTATGTCCTTCACCATATCTGAGAGTTTGCTCACTCAAGTGCACTGAGTCAGTGGTGCCATCCAACCAGCTCATCCTTTGTCACACCCTTCTCCTCTTGCCCTCAATGTGTCCCAACATCAGAGTCTTTTCCAATGTGTTGGCTCTTTGAATCAAATGGCCAAAGTATTGGAGCTTCAGCATCAGTCCTTCCAGTTCATATTCAGGGTTGATTTCCTTCAGGATTGACTGGTTTGATCTTCTGTTGTCCAAGGTACTCTCAAGAGTCTTCTCTAGCACTGCAATTCAAAGGCATCATTTCTTCAGTTCTCAGCCTTCTTTGTAGTCCAATTCTCACCTTCCCTGGTGGCTTAGAGGTTAAAGCGTCTGCCTCTGATGCAGGAGACCTGGGTTTGATCCCTGGGTCAGGAAGATCCTCTGGAGAAGGAAATGGCAACACACTCCAGTATTCTTGCCTGGAGAATCCCATGGATGGAGGAGCCTAGTGGGCTACAGTTCATGGGATCGCACAGAGTCGGACACGACTGAGCGACTTAACTTAACTTAATGGAAAAGCCATAGTTTTGACTATACAGAACTTTGTCAGCAAAGTAATGTCTCTGCTGTTTCATATGAAGTCTAGGTTTGTCAAGCATTTCTTCCAAGGAGCAAGCTTCTTTTAATTTCATTGTTGCACTCACAGTCAGCAGAGATTTTGGAGACCAAGAAAATAAAATCTGTCACTGTTTTCACTTTTTCCCCATCTATTTGCTATAACGTGATGGAACTGAATGGCATGATCATGCTTTATTTAATGTTGAGTTTTAAGTCAGGTTTTTCACTCTCCTCTTTCACCCTCATCAAGAGGCTCTTTAGTTCCTCATTGCTTACTGACATTAGAGTAGTATCATCTGCATATATAAGTTTGAATACTTCTCCTGGCAATGTTGATTTCAGCTTGTGCTACATCCAGCCTGGCATTTCGCATAATGTATCCACACAGAAGTAAAATATGTAGTGTAACAATATACAGCCTTGGCTCCTTTCCCAATTTTGAGCCTTTCCATTGTTCAAGTCTGGATCTAACTGTTCTTCTTTTCATGCACACATGTTTCTCAGAAAGCAGGTATTCCCATCCCTTTAAGAATTCTCCACAGTTTGTTGTGATCCACACTGTCAAAGGCTTTAGCATAGTAAATGAAGCAGAAATGAATATTTTTTTCTGGAATTTTCTTTTTTTCTATGATCAAATGGATGTTGGAAATTAGATCTCTGGTTCTTCTGCCTTTTCTAAATCCTGCTTGTATATCTGGAATTTCTCAGTTCACATACTGTTGAAGCCTAGCTTGAAGAAGTTTTGAGCATTACCTTGCTAACATGTGAAATTAACACAACTGTATGGTAATTTGAACATTCTTTCCTGTTGTTTTCCTTAAAATGGGAATGAAATCATACCTTTTCCAGTCCTGTGGCCACGGCTGAGTTTTCCAAATTTACTGGGATATTGAGTGCAGCACTTTAACAACATCATCTTTTAGGATTTGAAATAGCTCAGCTGGAATCCTATCACCTCCACTAGCTTTGTTCATAGTAATGCTTCCTAAGGCCCAGTTACTTCACACTCTACAATGTCTAGTACTATGTGAGACCCACCATCCCAGATATTTGGGTCATAAAACATTTTTTGTATAATCTTTCCATGTATTTTTGCCACCTCATCTTAATCTCTTCTATTTCTGTTTGGGTCTTACAGTTTCTGTCCTTTATTGTGCTCCTCATTGCAAGAAATATTCCCTTGGTATCTCCAATTTTCTTGAGGGATATCTACTCTTTCCCTTTCTATTGTTTTCCTCTGTTTCTTTACATGTTCACTTAACAAGGCTTTCTTATCACTCCTTGCTATTCTCTGGAACAATGAATTCACTTGGGTATATCTTGACTTTTCTCCTTTGTCTTCACTTATCCTCTTTTTGCAGATGTTTTTAAGGCCTCCATGGACAGCTACTTTGCCTTCTTGCATTTCTTTTTCTTTAGTATGGTTAAACCATTGCCCCCTACACAATGTATGAATCTTTACCCATAATTCTTCTGGCACTCTGTCTACCAGATCTAACTCCTTGAACTTATTCATCACCTCCTCTCTATAATCATAAAGGATTTGATTTAGATCATATCTGAATGGCCTAGTTGTTTTCCATACTTTCTTCAATTTAAGCCAGAAATTTGCAATAGGAGTTCATGATCTGAGTCACAGTCAGCTCTTGGCCTTGTTTTTGCTGACTATATAGAACTTCTCCATCTTTGGCTGCAAAGAATATAATCAGTCTGACTTCTGTGATGGCTATCTGGTGATGTCCATGGGTAGAGTCATTATTGTGTTGTTGGAAAAGAGTTTTTGCTATGACCAGTGCTTTATCTTGACAAAACTCTGTTAGTCTTCGCCCTGCTTCATTTTATACTTAAAGGCCAAACTTACTCCAGATAACTCTTCATATTCAATTTTTGCATAATAAAAAACATTAGGATTTGGTATATTAAATAGTGACATTGAAATGTATCAAATATAATTGGTTGAAAAATATTAAAAGTTTTGCAGTCTTTTCTATTAATTTACTGTGCAAAAGAACATTTCCTCTACTAATAAAGGTTCAATACAGTTCAGTCACTCAGTCATGTCTGACTCTTTGTAACCCCAGGACTACAGCACTCCCAACCTCCCTATCCACCACCAATTCCCAGAGTTTACCAAACTCATGTCCATTGAGTCGCTGATGCCATCCAACCAGCTCATCCTCTGTCATCTCTTTCTCTTCCTGCCTTCAATCGTTCCCAGCATCAGGGTTTTTCCCAATGAGTCAGTTCTTCACATCAGGTGGCTTAAGTACTGGAGTTTAAGCTTCAGCATCAGTCCTTCCAATGAATATTCAGGACTGATTTCCTTTAAGATGGACTGGTTAGATTTCCTTGCAGTCCAAGAGACTCTCAAGTCTTCTCCAATACCACAGTTCAAAGGCATCAATTCTTCAGCATTCAGATTTCCTTATAGGCCAGCTCTCATATCCACAAATGACTACTGGAAAAATCATAGTTTTTACTAGATGGACCTTTATTGGCAAAATAATGTCTCTGCTTTTTAATATGGTGTCTACATTGGTCATAGCTTTTCCTTCAAAGAGTAAGTGACTTTTAATTTAATGGCTGAAGTTACCACCTGCAGTGATTCTGGAGCCCTCAGAAATAAAGTCTGTCACTGTTTCCCCATTTACTTGTCATGAAGTGATGGGGCCAGATGCCATGATCTTAGTTTTCTGAATGTTGAGCTTGAAGTCAACTTTTTCACTCTCCTCTTTCACTTTCATCAAGTGGCTCTTTAGTTCAATCTTCCGTTTCTGCACTAAGGGTGGTGTCATCTGTATAACTGAGGTTATTGATACTTCTCCCAGCAATTTTGATTCCGGCTTGTGCTTCGTCCAGTCCAGTATTTCTCATGATGTATCTGGCATATAAGTTAAATAAGCAGGGTGACAATATACATTCTTGATGTACTAATTTCCTGATTTGGAACCAGTCTGTTTTTCCATGTCCAGTTCTAACTATTGCTTCTTGACCTGCATACAGATTTCTCAGAAGGCAGGTCAGGTGGTCTTGTATTCCCATCTCTTTCAGAATTTTTCAGTTTGTTGTGATCCATAACCGTCAAAGGCTTTGGCATAGTCATAAAGGAGAAGTAGATGTTTTTTTCTGGAACTCTCTTGCTTTTTCGATAATCCAACTGATGTTGGCAATTTGATCTCTGGTTCCTCTACCTTTTCTAAATTCAGCTTCATGGTTCACATACTATTGAAGCCTGGCTTGGAGAATTTTGAGAATTACTTTGCTAGCTTGTGAGATGAGTGCAATTGTGTGGTAGGTTTGAGCATTCTTTTGCATTGCCTTTCTTTGGGATTTGAATGAAAACTGAACTTTTCCAGTCCTGTGGCCAATGATGAGTTTTCCAAATTTGCTGTCATACTGAGCACAGCACTTTCATAGCATCATCTTTTAGGATTTGAAATAGCTCAACTGGAATTCCATCACCTCCACTAGCTTTGTAGTGATGCTTCCTAAGGCCCACTTCACTTCACATTCCAGGATATCTGGCTCTGGGTGAGTGATCACACTATTGTGATTATCTGGGTCGTGAAGATATTTTTTTGTACAGTTCTTCTGTGTATTCTTGACACCTCTTCTTAATAGCTTCTGCTTCTGTTAGGTCCATACCATTTCTGTCCTTTATTGAGCCCATGTTTGCATGAAATGTTCCCTTGGTAGCTCTAATTTTCTTAAAGAGGTCTCTAGTCTTTCACATTCTATTGTTTTCCTCTATTTCTTTGCATTGATCACTGAGGAAGACTTTCTTAACTCTCCTTGCTATTCTTTGGAACTCTGCATTCAAATGGATATATCTTTTTCTCCTTTGCCTTTCACTTCTCTTCTTTCCTTAGTATTTTGTAAGGCCTCCTCAGACAATTAATTTTACTTTTTACATTTATTTTTCTTGAGGATGGTCTTGACCACTGCCTCCTGTACAATGTCATGAACCTCTGTCCATAGTTCTTCAGGCACTCTATCTATCAGATCTAATCCCTTGAATCTATTTGTCACTTCCACTGTGTAGTCATAAGGGATTTTATTTAGGTCATACCTGAATGGTCAAGTGGTTTTCCCTACTTTCTTCAATTTAAGTCTGAATTTGGCAAAAAGAGTTCATGATCTGAGCCACAGTCAGCTCCTGGTCCTGTTTGTGCTAACTGTATACAGCTTCTTCATCTTTGGCTACAAAGAATATAATCAGTCTGCTTTCAGTATTGACTATCTGGTGATGTCCATGTGTAGAGTCTTCTCTTGTGTTGTTGGAAGTGGGTGTTTGCTGTGACCGGTGTATTCTCTTGGCAAAACTCTTTGCCTTTGACCTGCTTCATTCTTTACTCCAAGGCCAAATTTGCCTGTTACTCCAGGTATTTCTTGACTTCCTACGTTTGCATTCCAGTCCCCTATAATGAAAAGGACATCTTTTATGGGTGTTAGTTCTAGAAGTTCTTGTAGGTCTTCATAGAGCCATTCAACTTCAGCTTCTTTAGCATTACTGGTTGGGGCATAGATTTGGATTACCGTGATATTGAACGGTTTGCCTTAGAAATGAATAGAGATTGTTCTGTCATTTTTGAGAGTGTATCCAAGTACTGCGTTTTGGACTCTTTTGTTGACTATGATGGTTAATCCATTTCTTCTAAGTGATTCTTGCCCACAGTAGTAGATATAATCATCTTCTGAGTTAAATTCACCTATTCCAGTCCATTTTAGTTCTCTGATTCCTAAAATGTAGATGTTCACTCTTGCCATCTCCTGTTTGACCATTTCTAATTTGCCTTGATTCAAGAACCTAACATTCCAGGTTCCTATGCATTATTGCTCTTTACAGCATTGGACTTTACTTCCATCACCAGCCATATCCACAAATGGGTGTTGTTTTTGCTTTTGATCCATCTCTTAATTCTGTCTTTAGGTTATTTCTCCACTGTTCTCCAGTAGCATATTGGGCACCTACCAACCTGTGTTCTTTCAGTGTTTTATCTCTTTGCTTTTTCATATTGTTCATGGGGTTCTCAAGCAAGAGTACTGAAGTGGTATTAATAAAGGTACCTAAAATAATTTTATTCTGCAAATTGTCACAAGTTGATTCTTTAAGTTATAGTTCTGACAGTGTAATATGATTTTAAATTCTCATCTAAATTATAGTGTGCAAATGTTCTGATCCATTCCCATGGTTCTACTAGTGACAAGTTTATATACAATACTAAAGTGTTCTATGCATTTTATTCCCAATCTATGTATAAGGAACATTTAATTGAATATAAAACATTATACATGTAATAGTTTCAGATAAAAGTCTTTGTGTTTTCAAGATCCCGTAATCCAGGATATTAATGATATCATCATTAAATAATTAATGGTACTCATACAAAAATATCAGATAAAATTGAACAACATTCTCATATGTTCATAATTATAATGTCCAAATGTTTGATATTTAAATACTTTGGTTTACTCAGGGTAAATTAATAATTTTGCTAAATTGATAATTGCATATACTGATGGGGTTTAAGAAAATTAAAATGCAATAGTTTGCAACAGTGAAGTCAGAAGTATCTTTCAAGCTTACATTCATAGTTTTCCCCTTGATCTTTTCTCACTTGCTCATTTTCCTTTTGTGACTGTTGTTCCTCAAGACCCCATATACTGCAGCATGCCAGGACTTCCTGTCCCTCACCATCTCCCGGAGTTTGCCAAGTGTATGTCCTTTGCATCAGTGATGCCATACAACCATCTCATTCTCTGTTGCCCTCTTCTTTTTCTGTCTTCATTCTTTCTCAGCATGAGGGTCTTTTCCTTTAACTTAGCATACTATTTCAAAAATGAAAGTGTAAGTCGCTCAGTTGTGTCCGATTCTTTGCAACCCCATGGACCATACAGTCCATAGGATTCTCCAGGCCAGAATACTGGAGTGGGTTGACTTTCCCTTCTCCAAGCGATCTTCCCAACCCAGGGATCGAACCCAGGTCTCCCACATTGCAGGCAGATTCTTTACCAGCTGAGCCACAAGGGAACCCCAAGCCCAAGGAAGTAGGTAAAGTTACATGTATTTGATAAATAAAATAATTTCCCAAGTTTTCACTTTGTTCCTTTTTTATATTATAGCATTATGTCTTACTACTCTGAGGGCCTTGTGAGCCTGCATTTATTTTTTACTGAATTTATATGTCCAAGTGATTTTCTTTTATGGCTTTTGATAGTCATCTGTTTCAGAATGGTTTTCAAAACTTAAATATCTGCATGTTGTAAAAATCTTGGATTGGAAACTTCTCTCAGTGAATACTACACATGTGAATTTGCCACCTTTGTCAGCTTATGCCAGCTTCATAAGAGATGGAGAGTCTGCTTATTTCCATTTCCCATATTAAAACACTTGTCCTTTCAAGCTTGTGTGTGGCATGGTGGTAATTCAATTTTTTTTCAAAGGTACAAATGACTGAATGTAGTACATTGTGAGAAGAAATGACCTTGACCATTATGATAATTTCTCTGGGTTGATTCTTCAGGAAACTGAAGCTGTGAGAAGCATCATGAATCATAGGGTATCATAAATTGCTTTTAAAATGCTGTAGACACACTGTATCTCACTTGTGATGTTGTATGGGGGGTTATTTCTCTCATTTAAATGACATTCCTGTCTCCATCAACTCCTTGGTGTATTCTTCTACATCAAAGAACACAGAGGCCGCATCGAGTAATCCATCACCTAGGTACAAGGAGTTTACTCTTTGGACACCTCACAACAGTGCCTGGGTTTAATGTAGCCTTTCAAAGAACATCATTTATCATGGTTGGGTTTTCTCTTTCCCATTAGGTTTAATCCATAACCTTTTACAACGGACTTCCAACCGAGTGAGAAATTGTCTACTTGCCCTAATGTCTTGCCGGTTCACAGGGGTGGAGTCGTTTTGAACCAGTGTCCAGCTTATGACAAAATCCTTTTCTGTGAGACCTCAGTGATCCCTGCAGGGGACTGAAAGAATTCTCTACATAACATTGGAGTTCATTTGTACAGGTTGGTGGGAGGAGAGAAATGTCAGAGTATTTAGACCTTCTCCAGAACTGAATAGTGTGATGAAAGTAAATTTGGTCCACCAGTCAAGGACCTCTATCCTCCTCTCCCTCCTCCCTGAATTTTGTCATCACGAGTAGTTGCCATGGTTGCCCAGCTTAAAATTTAAATGCCTCCCCGGCAATGGTCATATATCTTTTCTTCTTTCCAAGTGTGCAAAGATGCCACAATTCTTCCCCCATCTTTTTAAAAGTTAGATTGTTATTTCTTCCAGGCAGGAAATGTTTTTTCTCCAGCTGCAATTTCAGAGTGTTCTAAGAAAAATCCTGATTTTCAGGTGAAGTTAGATTATACATGTGCACCTTTGTTACACTGTCCTTTAGAAAGCTGAACTAGTTTGCTTTGGCTGTATGCAACAGTTGTCTGTTTCTCCACATGGTGAAATCTTGATTGATCCATGTGGCCATGTGATTGATGGCTCATTAAGTATGGAAACAGAATTGGTGGGACTTATTAAACAGTTCAAGACGATGTCAACTTTTAGAAACCTCTGTTTTATGACTTGATTTCGGGCATCTAATCATCTAATTAAAATCTGATTTAATATATGTAATATGTAAATATATATAATAGTATACATATTATATAGGCTGGTCTAAGACAATGACTTGAAAGTAAATTTAGAATATATATCCACATGGTCTTCTGGTCATTGGTTTCAATTGATTTGTAATATCTCCAGATACTATAGAGACAGCTGTACTTTTCCAAGATCAAAATTTTAATTGTAATTTCTGAGCTCATTTATAGACATCTCTTAATTCCATGTAAAAAATACCTCATAGTGGGGGGCGGGGGTGGTGGTGGTGGTGATTCTCATCAATTTCACCACCCTCTGAATTTCTATCCTACTAACTCATTAAAGATACAAAGAAGTCAATTTTTGAAATGGCTAAGTTTTATTTATGACTTCATTTGTACCATGGGTTGGGTTAACCTTACTCTGAATAATACATTTTATGCAAATAAACTATGTTAAAATAATTTTAAATTGACAGAGAGGTTATAAACAGACCACAGAGAGAATTCCCACATTCACCACACTTGTTTCCCTTGCTGCTAATTTCTTATATACATTTTTCAGAACGAAGAAAATGACTGGTACATCCTTATTCAATTCCAAGTTTAATCAGATTCATTTCCTCTTCCCTCCTATCCTCTTTCTGTCCCAACCACAGTGACACTTTTGAGTAATTTATCCACAGCTTCTAGTCTATAATATTTTCTCAGACTTTCCTTGCTATGGATGATTTTGACAATTTTGAGAGAGAGTGGTCTGGCATTCTGTGAGATGTCTCTCAATTTGGGTTTGTTTGAAGTTTGTTAGGCTTGAGTTTATGTTTTGCAAGGGGGATGATCGTAAAGGTGAAGTCTCTTCTCATCAAATGAATGCTGTTTGCTTGTTTGTTTGTTTTGCTTGCTTGAGAGGATATTATGTAATTCGAACACTTTAATCTATAACTCTTGTTCTTTTCAATTTAACACATCTGCATATAGAGGTTATCTTAGGAGTGGACTTTGGTAAAAGTCACCAAGGTAACATTTAGCTTTTTAAATGAAAATTGTTAGTAAAACAAGTACATTTTTTCCATAGTACAAAACAATTTCATTTGAGATTTTAAAACTGTTTTAAATTGATGCACTAAAGATCTAAAGATACAAAACTTAAGATAATTTAGTCATCATTGAACTTCAGTTTACATATTGTTCTTGGGAAACATAGCATATAAATATATTTGATTATTTATTTGGAAGGATGGGGAGAAAACTTTTCTCAAACTCATTTGAAATTTTCTCATCTGGAACATGAACATCAGAGTATCTATGTAGGTGTGAAGAATATGGAAACATTACTCTGGAGGGGTCATTACATGTTATAGGCAATCCTCACTTTGTACAATTTTTGGTGACCAGTGTTTAAGTTCAGTGACCAGAGAACCTTGCAAACAGGTCTCAGAACAAATATGTACAGGTTGTAATCAGCATGGTATTTTATGCAAAGCATGGAACACAAGTATTTATTTCTCTTAAATATTTCATTTAGTTTTTGTATTTTAATTTTCAAGAATAGATATCAGGATGATATTGATAAATTTAGCTTTAAATTATCTAATGATTGTAATGTATATTAAATAGAGGTGTGATTACAGATAAGATTTTGGAATGTGTGTATATATATATGTATATATACACACATATACACACATATATATATATATATGGTGCTTAAAGCTATGAGGATAGTCATCATTATAACAAGAGTAAATATAGAAATATTTGATACAATGCCTAAGGGAAGTACATCAGGAAGTCTAATATAAGCCTTAGTTGGCATACTTCTAACACAGATCATATAATATTAAAACTTCATAAGTACACTTATATGTAGTAACTATACATTAATAGTGAGTGCCTTTATTTGTAGGAGAGATAATGAATTAAAAATACTTTAGAAGAATGTTTAAAATGTTAGACTTAAGAAACATAAGAGTATCCTCAGAAACAGAATAGCATGAATATGAAATGCTTTCAGGTTATTACAAAGGCCCTTCTGTTGTCTTTACAAATAAATGTCATAATTATTTATTACATTTAAAAACAGATATATCCATTTATATTCACTATTAGAAGGAAAATACATTATTAAAAACATTTAAAGTACAAACTTTTTGGAGTTACAGATCACAATCACTAGTATCATTCATTTAAGCTCAAATCCCTTAAAATGCATTTTTGTATAAATAACATTTTGTGACAGTTTAACAATAGCAAGAAGGGTAGACATTCATTTTGTCTTATTATATTATCATTTCAGTTTAGAGTGAAACTGAGTATATCCAATAGCCAATTAAGACAGATCAGAGAATTACTTAACTAATGCTTAAAATCAGAGGTTTTAAAGTGGATCCCGGTCTACTGTTACTAGTGAAAGTGAAACTGTTAGTTGCTCAGTTGTCCGACTCTTTGCTACACTACGGACTGTAAGCCCCAGGCTCCACTATCCAAGGAATTCTCCAGACAAGAATACTGGATTGGGGTACTATTCCATTCTCCAGGGGATCTTCCCAACCCAGGGATTGAACCTGGGTGTCCTGGATTGCAGGTGAATTTTTCACTGTCTGAGTCACCATGGAAGTTCTGAGGATAACAGAAAAAAATAACTTCCTCATAGGATTTGTATAATAGAAATAAAATGTATTATGACAGAAAATGTATAGGTGTTTGAGACACATCCCTCCAAGCATTTTATGATAAAAATTTATTTTAACTGATGTGTTGTACAACATAAAACTCTATTCAAACATAGTCATTTGAACATCAGTTGCTTAATGCTTTCAATTTAACTGAGAAGACAACTATTTCTTAAAGAGTCATTTTCTTTGCAGATATGCAAAATGACCTAGTTCAGCAAATCATCTTGTCAGGAGAAAATATAAAAACCAATGTATCACAAGCATGTAGACTAGATAATGAAATTTAAGTTGTAATTTAAAAGCAGTCACATTGTGTTGCTGGGAAAACTGGTCAACCACTTTTAAAAGAATGAAACTAGAACACTTTCTACACCATACACAAAAATAAACTCAAAAAGGATTAAAGATCTAAAAGTAAGACCAGAAACTATAAAACTCCTAGAGGAGAACATAGGCAAAACACTCTCTGACATAAATCACAGCAGGATCCTCTATGACCCACCTCCCAGAATATTGGAAATAAAAGCAAAAATAAACAAATGGGATCTAATTAAACTTAAAAGCTTCTGCACAACAAAGGAAACTATAAGGAAGGTGAAAAGACAGCCTTCAGAATGGCAGAAAATAATAGCAAGTGAAGCAACTGACAAAGAACTAGTCTCAAAAATAACAAGCAACTCCTGCAGCTCAATTCCAGAAAAATAAATGACCCAATCAAAAAATGGGCCAAAGAACTAAACAGACGTTTCTCCAAAGAAGACATACAGATGGCTAAGAAACACATGAAAAGATGCTCAACCTCACTCATTATCAGAGAAATGCAAATCAAAACCACAATGAGGTACCATTTCATACCATTCAGAATGGCTGTGATCCAAAAGTCTACAAGCAATAAATGCTGGAGAGAGTGTGGAGAAAAGGGAACCCTCTTACACTGTTGGTGGGAATGCAAACTAGTACAGCCACTATAGAGAACAGTGTGGAGATTCCTTAATAACTATAAGGAAGGTGAAAAGACAGCCTTCAGAATGGCAGAAAATAATAGCAAGTGAAGCAACTGACAAAGAACTAGTCTCAAAAATAACAAGCAACTCCTGCAGCTCAATTCCAGAAAAATAAATGACCCAATCAAAAAATGGGCCAAAGAACTAAACAGACGTTTCTCCAAAGAAGACATACAGATGGCTAAGAAACACATGAAAAGATGCTCAACCTCACTCATTATCAGAGAAATGCAAATCAAAACCACAATGAGGTACCATTTCATACCATTCAGAATGGCTGTGATCCAAAAGTCTACAAGCAATAAATGCTGAGAGAGTGTGGAGAAAAGGGAACCCTCTTACACTGTTGGTGGGAATGCAAACTAGTACAGCCACTATAGAGAACAGTGTGGAGATTCCTTAACAAAAACTGCAAATAGAACTGCCTTGCTGCTGCTACTGCTGCTAAGTTGTTTCAGTTGTGTCCGACTCTGTGCGGCCCCAGAGACGGCAGCCCACCAGGCTCCCTCGTCCCTGGGATTCTCCAGGCAAGAATGCTGGAGTGGGTTGCCATTTCCTTCTCCAATGCATGAAAGTGAAAAGTGAAAGGGAAGTCGCTCAGTCACGTCTTAGGACCCAGCAATCCCACTGCTGGGCATACACACTGAGGAAATCAGAATTGAAAGAGACACATGTACCTCAATGTTCATCATGTTCAGCAGGACTGTTTACAATAGCCAGGACATGGAAGCAACCTAGATGTCCATCAGCAGATGAATGGATAAGAAAGCTGTGGTACATATATACAATGGAGTATTACTCAGCCGTTAAAAAGAATACATTTGAATTAGTTCTAATGAGGTAGATGAAACTGGAGCCTATTATACAGAGTGAAGTAAGTCAGAAAGAAAAACACCAATACAGTATACTAATGCATATATATGGAATTTAGAAAGATGGTAATGATAACCCTGTATGCGAGACAGTAAAAGAAACACAGATGTATAGAATAGTCTTTTGGACTCTGTGGGAGAGGTAGAGGGTGGGGTGATTTGGGAGAATGGCATTGAAACATGTATAATATCATATAAGAAACGAATCACCAGTCCAGGTTCAATGCATGATACTGGATGCTTAGGGCTGGTGCACTGAGATGACCCAGAGGGATGGTATGGGGAGGGAGGGGGGTTCAGGATAGGGAACATGTGTATACCTGTGGCAGATTCATGTTGATGTATGGAAAAACCAATACAATATTGTAAAGTAATTAGCCTCCAATTAAAATAAATAAATTTATATTAAAAAATAAAAAATATATATATGATTGTTTTGACAAAATCTATGTATCGAGAGTAGTTTTAGTGTGTGTTTTTTTTTTTAAGAGTTCATTTTAAAATGTAATTTTTATCCACTCTTTAGTTCTTCTGTGGCAATATTTGCGATCCAGGAATCAAGAGAATTAATACAATTTCCCCTAAAAAGTAGGCAATTTTCTAAGAAGGCTGATAAATTTTAACTTTCCTATTAACATATTAGCTATCTACTTGCTAGACAAAAGCACTAATAATTGGATATGGAATAGTAAAATCCTTTAGAAATCATTCTGGATTTATAAAACAGCTTTAAGTATTTTATTATTGTCATTTGGCTAATTTCTTGCTATATATAGGTAATTAGTGTATAATAAAATATTTATGTATGTATGACCTACACTTTATGAAACATGCTTTCCAATTCTTAGATGTCCTAAAAGAATTAAGTATTTATATGTTATTTTCTTTTATATGTTATATGTATTGTTTCTTTTTATAGTAAATATTAACCTTCACACTACATTGAAGAGTAGAAAGTAACTCAATTGGTTTAGGGGTTGACTCAACTGTGTACAATTGAAATGTTCCTTATATTTATCCTGATGGTCAAAATGCAGCAGAAAGATAGAAACCCATGATTATACAAATACACATGCCCAAAATAGTCAGATTATTTTATTATTTATTATTACAAATAATTACCTATCTTCCTGATGAACTGGAGACTATTTCATTGACTTACGCTATCCTTTGCTGGTACCTCCATTAACAGCCCACTAATAGTGAAAGCCTCAACAGGTTAAACACACAAACAAAAAAATACAACCAGCACATTCACAGAGAATTTTTTTTTTTCTGGATTTCCTGTCTTGGCAACCATTTTTAGCTCTTCTGAATTATTTCAATAAACAGCACTGAGTAACTGAGGGGTGCATGCTATCATTGATATTATGCATTTCACAAAGCAGTTCAGACCATGAGATCGTCACTGTTCTTTGATGTTGCCTGAACATCAACATCTGAGACATTTCAGGCCATGACATAATTGCATAGGAAACAGGTCTTGTCTCACAAGTTCTAGATTCCAATCAACAATGATATGCTTATATGTTTTTTTCCCTTATTGTCAGCTATGCTAATTTCATCTTTGTTGGAAAGGAACTGCCAAACTTCTCCAATATTTTTGAAGCACAAAGAACTCCATGGGGAACAATTTTTACCTGACAGAACAAAAGGATTTAGCAGAAATAAAGAACAGGCTGAATAAAAATGTTTCAGCCGAGGTCCTGATAGGAAATTGTACAAATTCTTAGAGATTTCATCAAAATATTTAAATATATAATATTTAAATTAAATATTAAAAGATTTATATGAAATATTTTAACTAATATAGGGACGAAATATTAAAGACAATTTCTAATGTTCCTAAATATTACCAAAATATTTTACTATAATTATACTGATAGCAAGTTATGTGTTACTTTAGCTGTATCCATTCATAACAGACAGTATCTTCAAGTGTCACTGACACTGTATAATGTTATGCAAACAACTCTGTATTAATAAAGGTATGAATTATTATAATAAAAGAAAACAAAACACAGTGATTAATACACAATCAAGACAAAAAGTTTACAAATATCCTCTATTCACACAACAGAAATTCCAACTTTCTAACTATACCCATCTGCTAAGGGACTTGGGATTTCTGACATGGTTCATGGGCTTCTTCAGCAAACTGAAGTGGGAAGGTGCTGGTGTCTATCTACCAAATTTCAGTTTATTAATAATAAATTAAAACTATCCAGGAAGTTTCTAGAAAACATCCCTTATGTCATTAATGCTTAAAATTAATTGTCACAGAAAAGCAAGGATCAACTGATGATTCTTGTTTGTTCTTTACTTCTTCCTTATAAAAAATTCAAGCTTTTACTGCCCCCAAACCTTCAGAGTATATGTGCTTTTTAAATCCTTTCTTCTTTCTATGAAAAGAAGAACAAATCATTTGTTTTCCAGATCACCAAAAATGAGAGAATGGGGTTTAACAAATCTTCAAGCTCAATCAGAAAAGAAGAGAAAGAAAAAATTTTGGTAAATAAGACATAGACATAGAGGGACTGAGTAGATGTGGTGTAGACCAGAGAGTGGATTGAGGAAGTAGAAGAAAGGGAATTTAACAGACAGTGATCCTTAACACAGGAGATCTTTCTGACAAGATTCATCAAAAGGGGGAGTCTGTTATAGTCTGAATGTTTATTCCCCTCTAAAATTCATATGTTGAAATCTTAACCTCTGAGATGATATTATGAAATGCAGCCTTTGAAAGGCGGTTAAACCATGAGTGTGGAGGCCTCAAGAATGGGATTGCTGCTGCTGCTGCTAAGTCGTTTCAGTCGTGTCCGACTCTGTGCGACCTCATAGATGGCAGCCCCCAGGCTCCCCCGTCCCTGGGATTCTCCAGGCAAGAACACTGGAGTGGGTGGCCATTTCCTTCTCCAATGCATGAAAGTGAAAAGTGAAAGGGAAGTCGCTCAGTCGTTTCCGACTCTGCGACCCCATGGACTGCAGCCTACCAGACTCTTCCATCCATGGGATTTTCCAGGCAAGAGTGCTGGAGTGAGGTGCCATTGCCTTCTCCAAGAATGGGATTAGTGCCCTTATAAAGGAGGCCTAGATAACTTGTTAGCTCTTCAGCTGTGTCAGGACACAAAGAGAGGTCGGGAGTATACAATAAGGAGAAAGGCTGTTAGCAGCCCCTGACCATGCTGACTTCATGATCTTGGACAATCTAGCGTCTCCAACTGCAGGAAATAAACCTCTGTTGTTTATAAAGTGCCATTCTCTGACACTTTGTTAAAGCAGCCCTGACAGACTGATGAGAAGAGTCCTGTGCCTGAGAAGAGAGACAGTGGACTTGACCCTGCAATGGGCCAAGACAAGTAACTTGTTTTTGCAGTAAAGAGTTACATGGAGTATTAATCACCGCAGGATACCATGACATCATCTCCACTTGCATGGTAATCTCCCAGTACTTGTACGCAGATTCAATGGCAGTTTATTTTCTGCCCCCATCAGCACCTGACACCTTTTGCAGTAACTCAGAGTGGGGGAGGGACTTTCCTCTCAGTGGTTGCTGCTGCTGCTAAGTCACTTCAGTCGTGTCCGACTCTGTGCGACCCCATAGACGGCAGCCCACCAGGCTCCCCTGTCTCTGGGATTCTCCAGGCAAGAATGGAGTGGGTTGCCATTTCCTTCTCCAAAGCACGAAAGTGAAAAGTGAAAGTGAAGTCGCTCAGTCGTGTCCGACTCTTAGCGACCCCATGGACTGCAGCCTTCCAGGCTCCTCCATCCATAGGATTTTCCAGGCAAGAGTACGGGAGGGGGGTGCCATTGCCTTCTCCGCTCTCAGTGGTTAAGAATCCGCAATTCCAATGCAAGGGGCACACGTTGGATCCCTAGTCAGGAACTAAGATCCTACATACTGGTAGTATGGCCAAAAAATTTTAAAATACGGGGCTTCCTCACTGGCTCAGCACTAAAGAACCAGCCTGCCAATGCAGAAGACCTGGGTTAGATCCCTGGGTCAGGAAGATCCCCTGGAGAAGGAAATACTCCAGTATTTTTGCCTGGAAAATCCCGTGAAGAGAGAAGCTGATTGGGTGAAAGTCGATGGGTCACAAAAGAGTAGGACACGACTTAGTGACTAAACAGCAAGAATTTTTGGCATGTCAGAATATCATTTGCTATTTATACACTCTGAAGGGTGAATGCTATTCCCAGGCTATTCCATAAACCAAAGTAGTCCCTCTGAACATCTGGTGATGTGTTTGAGAGTGGGGCTTCCCTGGTGGCTCAGACTGTAAAGAATCTGCTTGCTATGCAGGAGACCCGGGTTTGATCCCTGAGTTGGGAAGATTCCTTGGAGAAGGGAAAAATTACCTGCTGTAGTATTCTTGCCTGGAGAATTTCATGGCCAGAGGAGCCTGGGCAGGATAAAATTCATGAGATCCCAAAGATTCAGACACAACTGAGTGACTGCTGCTGCTGCTGCTGTTAAGTCACTTCAATTGTGTCCGATTCTGTGCGACCCCATAGACGGCAGCCCACCAGGCTCTGCCATCCCTGGGATCTAGTGCTTTCCTACGGCTCAACGAATAACCTAAGAAACTTGTGCTGGAAGGGATAACATTATATTACCAATATACAGAAAGGGGCAGCCTCTGAAGGACTTCCACTTCCATCAGTAAATCAGGACCATGCAGAGGAGAAATCTTCATACACCTTGCATGACTTATGAACTCTGTTCTCCACACTCATTCTTAGGTGCCACACACCAATCTTAGCTGTTAATTTCTCTAACAATTTTATAGACAGATGATAAAAGCTAGGTTGACCCACATGTGTTCTTCTTCCTCAGGAAGATAATTAAAATACACATACATCTTAGTGTCATTGCTGCTAAACTGTTCAATCAAAGCCTTATTTTACACTCTTTTGATGACATAATAAAACAAGATCTCTAGGCATTTTTCTATTCACTTCAAAATAGGAATATTAGCTGATTAACAATGGATTAGATGTAGCTCTGAATTTTTAAATGCTTGCTTATCTATTTTTTCTTTGATATCTGCAACGAAATCCATAACTCTGAGAATTTGAAAGACTAATTGCAATCTTCAATAGCTAAGCAATTATTTAATTATATTTTATATCAAATTACTTGCATTCTTTTTAATCAACTAAATATATATGACACATAGTCCATATTAATTTTCAAAGAAAGCATAGCTCAAAATTATTATTTTTAATTTTATCTTAATATATAATGAGGTAACATGGAATGCAAAGAAAATAAAACTTTTTCCCCTAAAACTGAAAGGCCTATTTCTCTCTTTCTATAAGTATAGGAGGAAAGTTCAGTCTGATTAATATAAAAAAATTTAAAAGTTGCATATAGTTCTCAACTTAGTGTGATTCATCATCTAAATTTTAATTCCTTCCACTCAGGCCAGATATGAGGTTGATAATTTAGCATGAATTAACATTCATGTGATTTTAACAAATTCTGCAAAATTTCTAATGCACACTTCCCTCACTATAAAATTTATCAGGCATATCAACAATCTTTATTCTCTTATTATATAGCAAGAAAGTTGGGCTGAATTCTACTTTTCACTTGGCTACTGATTAAACATATTGTAGCATTTAATAATTTGGAGTCATTAAAATAATAAATATATCTATATAAGCAGATTTGAAATTATGTACAGGATACATTCTTTAGTAATTATAGTAAGTACAAAAACAGAATCTATGTATTCATCTGTCTATAATTTTATTTTAATGAGAACAAAAAAAAGTCACAATATGTTCTTATCTTGAGTGAGAAAGGCAAATGGAGAAAGAGACAAAGTTTCTACTTCAAAAACAAACTTTTTAGGCTCATCTCAGTTGGCTCTGACATAGATATATGCATATAGGTATACATATATATATATAGAGAGAGATAACCTATTAAAAACACACATACTACTGTCTAAGTTTGTTTTGTAGCTGGAACAAAATCTTCTTATAATATAAATATTCAGAAAATAAACCAACATTTTGATTCTGCTCAAATTTCTGTTTTAGTGATAGATTCACTTTCTTATAGCTAATATTTGTGGGGAAGTCTCATTACCTTCTGTTTTCTGACTTTCTCTTAATTGAGCTGCATCCTCATTTATGGAAGAAGAGGTTGAAATAAAGAAGCAAGAAGTAAATGGCCTGCAAAAAAGGTAATAAACTGCAGATGAAAAACTTCATCATCTTAGCCTACCCTATACCAATCAGTCTGATAAGGTTGGAGCAGACAAGCCTGTCAAAGTGTTTCTTGGTATCCATGGGAAGACTGCCCTGTTCTCTGTTTCTTTCCTGGGCAATGCACTATAAATGGGCCAAAGACAGGAACAGCATTAATTTAGTGTATGGACTACTTTGGACTATTGATGTGAAGAGCTGACTCATTGGAAAAGACCCTTGTGCTGCGAAAGATTGAAGGCAGGTGGACAAGGGGATGACAGAGGATAATATTTTTAAATAGAATCACTGACTCATTGGACATGAGTTTGAGCAACAACTCCAGTAGATAGTGGATAGGAAGCCTGGCATGCTACAGTCCATGGGCTCACAGATCCATACCACTGAGCTGCTGAACAACAGCAACATAGACACTGGAAGAGGCTTCTCCTGTTTCTCACTGAAATTGTCCTTATAGAAGCCCATCTTATTAAGAAGTATTTCCCAAAATCATTTTAGTAGCATTTATAGAGATTCATTTCAAAATTCTTAAAGAGATGGGAATGCCAGACCACCTGACCTGCCTCCCGAGAAATCTGTATGCAGGTCAAGAAGCAACAGTTAGAACTGGACATGGGACAACAGACTAGTTCCAAATTGGGAAAGAAGTATGTCAAGGCTGTATATTGTCACTCTGCTTATTCAACTTAAATTCATAGTACATCATGCAAAATGCTGGGCTGGATGAAGCACAAGCTTGAATCAAGATAGCCAGGAGTAATATCAATAACCTTAGATATGCAGATGACATCACCCTTATGGCAGAAAGTAAAGAGGAACTAAAGAGACTCTTGATGTAGGCGAAAGAAGAGAGTGAAAAAGCTGGCTTAAAACTCAGCATTCAGAAGAAGAAGATCATGGCATCAGGTCCCATCATTTTATGGCAAATAGATGGGGAAATGATGGAAACAGTGAGAGATTATTTTTGGGGCTCCAAAATCAGTGTAGATGGTGATTGCAGCCATGAAATTAAAAGACGCTTGCTCCTTGGAGAAACGTTATGACCAATCTAGACAGCTTATTAAATAGCAAAGACATGACTTGGTCAACAAAGGTCTGTCTAGTCAAAGCTATGGTTTTTCCAGCAGTCATGTATGGATACGAGAGTTGGACTAGAAAGAAAGCTGAGTGCTGAAGAATTGATACTTCTGAACTGTGGTGTTGGAGAAGACTCTTGAGAGTCCCTTGGGCAGCAAGGAGATCCAACCAGTCCATCTTAAAGCAAATCAGCCTTGAATATTCATTGGAAAAGACTGATGCTGAAGCTGAAACTCCAATACTTTGGCTACCTGATGTAAAGAGCTGACCCACTGGAAAAGAACAGGATTCTGGGAAAGATTGAAGGAAGGAGACGAAGGGATGACAGAGGATGAGATGGGTTGTATAGCATCACAGACTTAATGGACGTGAGTTTGAGTAAACTCTGGGAGTTGGCGATGGACAGAGAAACCTAGTGTGCTGCAGTACATGGGGTTGCAAAGAGTCGGACACGACTGGGCAACTGAACTGACTGATAGGGCTTCCCAGGTGGCGCTAGTAGTAAAGAACTCGTCTGTCTGGACAAGTGCTGGAGAGAAGAAATGCGTGTTCAATCCCTGGGTTAGGAAGATCCCCTGGAGAGGAAATAGCAACTCACTCCAGTATTCTTGCCTGGACAACCGCATGGACAGAGGAGCCTGGTGGGCCATAGTCCATAGAGTTGCAAAGAGTGGGACATGACTGAAGGGACATAGTAAGCATGCACAGCATTTAAAGAGTCTAGCACTGAAACTCAAAGTGATGTGTTATTCTATGAAGGTCACAAAAAGATTATTATTATTTTTTTTACATTATGTTTATTTTTGGCTGTGCTGGGTCTTTGGAGATATTGGTACTTTTCTCTAGTTGTGGCAAGTGGGGGCTGCTATCTAGTTGTGGTGGGCTGTCTTCTCACTGCAGTTTCTTCTCTTCTTGCTGAGCATGGGTTCTAGGGAACACGGGCTTTCGTAGTTATGGCACATGGGCTCCGTAGTTGCAGCTCCCAGGCTCTAGAGCACAGGCTCAGTACTTGTGGCACGAGGGCTTAGTTGTTCCACGGCATGTGGGATCTTTGCAGAGCAGGGCTCAAACTAGTATCCTTGGCATTGCAAGGCAGATTGTTTACCACTGAGTCAAAAGGGAAGCCCAGAGATTATGTTTTAAGATGAAATGGAGCCATATTATGAAGAGCCAGGCAGCAGACAGTTTCAGGTAACCTGAGAAATTAATATGCATCTGATACACTATGGCATTCTCCATTACATGCGTTTGAAGATTTTTGCTCTTTATAAAGAAACGAAGTAACAGGACTTCGCCAGAGTAGAGTAGTCAAACTCATTTTCAGAAAGGTCATCTTGATATGTAACAGCTGTACACTGAAATATATTTTTACCCAGGCTTATCATTGGGTTCTTAGAATATGGATTTTCACAATATCATTCTGCTTGTGGAATGATACATCCAGAGCTTAACTAGAGTCAAAATTTCTGTTCGTTTCTGCTATTTTCCCACTGGGGCCTTTCATGGGAATATCACTTTGTGCCTTTCCATCGCATTTAAACATTTCATGCCCAAAACTGCATCTGGTATTTCATTTTTGAATAGGGAGGTGGTATTACTAAAATTAAGAGTAAGTTTCCCAACATTCAGATCCAAAAATCAGAAATCAGTTTGAGCAATGTTGTTAAATTGATTAAGAAAAATTCAAGATAATGTATAAAATCTGCTTTGCAGAAAAACATATTTGTCAATATAAATATTTCACTGTGTCATAAGCAAGTTTCAATAAATAGAAAATTATTGACATCACATATGAGATATTCTCTGACTAGAAGTCCTATGTACTTCTGGTATTTATTATCTATTTATAAATAGCATTACTATAACAACATAAATGACACACTCACCAGATTCACCTTAGATTGTAAGCAATGTCCCCCTTAACACAATATTGGCAGAAATATAGATTGTACATCACTGTTTGATACATCACTGCTTGGTACATCACTGTTTGATCTGTCACTCAAACTATCTTCTGCAAGTATAAAGTTAAATTTAGCTGCTGCAAAATTTAGTTAAGTATGGTTTAGTCCAAAAGGTATAAATCATTCTTCTTTGACTCTGCTTTCTAATAATAACTGATCTGCATGTTTGATTAACTCTCTAAGATAAAGCAACATCAGTTTTAATTAAATTTTATTATATATATGAGATTTACATTTTATTATATATTATATATAATTTTATAATATACAAATATATCTCAAAGTATTAAAAGAAAAAACAACAAAATGAAATTATACAAAGTATATAAATTTTTTACCTTCTCAGATGATCACATTCATGATATTTGTAACTAAATTATATTAAGTATAATCATATATTTAATTTTATTTAAAAAGATCTATTTACCTATATATAAAAAAGAATTGACCTTTTAAATTATCTTGATATTTTTAAGAATAGTAGAGACAGGACCTAGATAGCATATTAAAAAGCAGAGATATTACTTTGCCAACAAAGGTCCATCTGGTCAAGGCTATGGTTTTTCCAGTGGTCATGTATGGATGTGAGAGTTGGACTATGAAGAAAGCTGAGCACTGAAGAATTGAAGCTTTTGAACTAAAGTGTTGGAGAAGACTCTTGACAGTCCCTTGAACTGCAAAGAGATCCAACCAGTCCATTCTGAAGGAGATCAACCCTGGGATTTCTTTGGAAGGAATGATGCTAAAACTGAAGCTCCAGTACTTTGGATACCTTATGTGAAGAGTTGACTCATTGGAAAAGACCCTGATGCTGGGAGGAATTGGGGGCAGGAGGAGAAGGGGACGACAGAGGATGAGATGGCTGGATGGTGTCACTGATGCATATGAGTTTGGTTGAACTTCAGGAGTTGGTGATGGACAGGGAGGCCTGGTGTGCTGTGATTCATGGGATTACAGAGATTGGACAGGACTGAGCGACTGAACTGAACTGAGAGACAGGAGAGTATGTATAGATGGTTAAACTCTAGTGGATAGGGGAAGAGAAAGTTCAAATTAATGACTAAAGAACATTTTATAAATAATATTAAACCAAAATTTTAAATATCAATTGTATCTCAGAAATTTCAAACTATGATGAAAACATAGATTGGTTTTAAAGTTTGAAGTTCTTTCTTTTTTTTATTTTTTTTAAATTTAAATTTATTCATTTTAATTAGAGGCTAATTACTTTACAATATTGCATTGGTTTTGCCATTCATACATGAATCTGCCACGGGTGTACATTGTTTCCCATCCTGAACCTCCCTCCCTCCTCCCTCCCCATACCATCCCTCTGGGTTGTCCCAGTGCACCAGGCCCAAGCATCCTGTATCATGCATCAAACCTGCACTGGTGATTCGTTTCATATATAATATTATACAGTTTCAATGTCATTGTCCCAAATCATCCCACCCTCTCCCTCTGCCACAGAGTCCAAAAGACTGTTCTATACATCTGTGTCTATTTTGCTGTCTAGCATACAATTTTATTGTTACCATGTTTCTAAATTCCATATATATGCGTTAGTATACTATATTGGTGTTTTTCTTTCTGGTTTACTTCACTCTGTATAGTCAGCTCCAGTTTCATCCACCTCATTAGAACTTATTCAAATGTATTCTTTTTAATGGCTGAGTAATACTCCATTGTGTATATGTACCACAGCTTTCTTATCCATTCATCTGCTGATGGACATCTAGGTTGCTTCCATGTCCTGGTTATTGTAAACAGTGCTGCGATGAACATTAGGGTACTTGTGTCTCTTTCAATTCTGGTTTCCTCAGTGCGTGTGTCCAGCAGTAGGATTGCTGGATCATAAGGCAGTTCTATTTCCAGGTTTCTAAGGAATCTCCACACTGTTCTCCATAGTGGCTGGATTAGTTTGCATTCCCACCACCAGTGTAAGAGGGTTCCCTTTTCTCCACACCCTCTCCAGCATTTATTGCTTATAGACTTTTGGATGACAGCCATTCTGACTGGCATGAAATGGTACCTCATTGTGGTTTTGATTTGCATTTCTCTGATAATGAGTGATGTTGAGCATCTTTTCATATGTTTGTTAGCCATCTGTATGTCTTTGGAGAAATGTCTATTTAGTTCATGTAAGTAAACATGTAAATGAGAGTGTGTCCAAGTATTTTTTGGAAGTACTGTTCCCACTTTTGTGTGTGTGTGTTTGGGTGTGCATGTTAACTGTATGAGATGAGACTCACCGTTTTAGAGACCACACATGTCTTGAGTCTGCTTGAAAAGAGATTGGTACTTTAAAATATTCTATATTAAGGGAGAACACAGGAAGATTTAGACCGCATCAACATTCATTACATAATTAATCTTTGCCTACTAAAGTTTGAAAGTAAATGATAGTAAATTAACTTAAAAATAACTATTTGAATTTTCCCTCTTCTCAACTCACATAAACATAATAGTTAGAGTTTCAGATGGTAAAATAATGAATCTTTTTCCCTGCAATATTTATCTTCTATCTAGAAGTTCTACATCTAGGAAATTAAAGTGATCATTTGAAGATATTTCAAAAGAAAATATGAATCTGATTAATAACAGCATTGTCATATTTATTGGACTTGTTTCTTTTACATGTATTTAGGGATAAGTTGAAATTTTTAGGATTAAAATAATAAAGTTCATTATAAAGACATGAACCTTTCAAAAATCCATAGAGGATCTAAATCAAGTTAAAGTAGAAAGATGCATAGGGTCTGTGAGTGAGGTCACTCATAGGTGAGTGAGTGTTGGGCAGAAATGACATGGAAACAGAGGGAATTTGGGGAATATGAGTGGAATGAAGTGAAGTGAAGTGAAGTGAAGTTACTCAGTTGTGTCTGACTCTTTGTGATCCCATGGGCTGTAGCCTACCATGCTCCTCTGTCCATGGGACTTTCCAGACAAGAGTACTGGAGTGGGTTGCCATTTCTTTCTCCAGAGGATCTTCCCAACCCAGGGACTGAACCTGCGTCTCCCACATTGTAGGCAGATGCTTTACCATCTGAGCCACCAGGGAAGTCCTATGGGGAATATGAAGCACACGTTCTGCTCACTGTCTCCTTTTCTGGCAACGAAGTGATGCCAGATTCCTAGAGACAAGTGGTTACCGAGACCTGGGTATCTAGGTGTCAGTGAAGCTATGATCTTTCTCTGGATTCCACTGAGAGGGATTTGTCCACAATTTTCACTTCATGGATCTGAAGAAATCCTGAGTGACCAGGTCAGAAAGGGATGGATAATGAAGAGATTGGTGATTCAAGTTTGATAGATAATAACCTCAGGCCCACAAACTTTCAAAATATCATGTGTGCTAGGGCTTTATGAACCAAAACACTAAGAACATGTTCATCAAGCTGAAATCTTTCTGTTTTTGGAGCGGAAAGAGAACCATCAGACCAGAGAAGAAAGGTCTTTTGCCCAGTCACATGACCTGCCACAGTTTAGATCCCATTGCCATGTTAATAAAGACTGCATTTCTGAAATTTTGTTCTGTAAATTCACTTACAATCAGATCTTAGTTTATTTATTTATTTGAAAGGAATACAAACAAAAAATTGGAAACTCAACTAAGGAAATGCAGAACACAGGGAGGGGACTATCAGCCAGAGTATTTGAAATTCAGACCCAGGAAACAGACCTACCAGTGGAAACTTATGAAACCTTTAATTAAATAGTTATAGCACATCTTGGCTTTTGTGAATAATACTGCAATGAACGCAAAGTGTAAATATATCTTTGAGATTCTGATTTCATTTCATTTGGATATATACCCAGAAATGGAATTAGTGAATCATGTTGTAGGATTTGAGGAAACTCCATACTGTTTTCCATAGTGTTCATAAATTTACATTCCTAACAAATGAGTGCAAAATATAGTATGTAGTTTAGCATAACAGCATATTTGCAATAAACTTAAAATAGATTCAAATAAGAGGCAAGTAAAGATACACAGGCAAATTCAAACAAAGAGAACAAAGAAACATTAGAAGTCAAACTAAGGGGAAAAGAGAATTATCATGAGCAAGAATGATTAAAGGTAAATAACTGAAAGAATTTCAGGTTGTTGTAGGGAAAGTCACAAAGTATAAACCTTTTGCAATGGTTAGTCATTATTGTGTAAAATGATAAAGAGCATTTGAGTGTATGATTATAATAATTGAGAGATATGATTGGGGGAATAACTTGTATATTTTTCCTTCCTAGGCTCTACTCATTACTAATTTCCAAATGCTATTGTTGTGGGAGTTTGTAATTACCTTTGAAGAAGGCACTAGCGACCCACTCCAGTACTCTTGCCTGGAAAATCCCATGGATGGAGGAGCTTGGTAGGCTGCAGTCCATGGGGTCACCAAGAGTTGGAAACTTGCAATGGTTAGTCATTATTGTGTAAAATGATAAAGAGCATTTGAGTGTATGATTATAATAATTGAGAGATATGATTGGGGGAATAACTTGTATATTTTTCCTTCCTAGGCTCTACTCATTACTAATTTCCAAATGCTATTGTTGTGGGAGTTTGTAATTACCATTGAAGAAGGCACTAGCGACCCACTCCAGTACTCTTGCCTGGAAAATCCCATGGATGGAGGAGCTTGGTAGGCTGCAGTCCATGGGGTCACCAAGAGTTGGAAACGACTGAGCGACTTCAGTTTGACTTTTCACTTTCATGCATTGGAGAAGGAAATGGCAACCCACTCCAGTGTTCTTGCCTGGAGAATCCCAGGGACTTGAGCCTGGTGGGCTGCCATCTACGGGGTCGCACAGAGTCGGACACAACTGATGTGACTTAGCAGTAGCAGTAATTACCTTGATTCTGCCTCATCACAACAAAAATTTGAAGCTATGGAGAAACCAATATTACAGCCCTTGGATGGAGCAGTGTTACAGCCCTGTGTAATTTCCTGTGATGTACCAGTGTTACAGCTCAGTTTTACTTAGAGAGTAAAGGAAAATACATCCTTGAGGCATGAGGGCATGCCAATTCAAAAGACCCAAAGAGAAGAGAAGCCCCCGGCCCAACTTTGGCTCCTCATTTTATATGTTTTTCTCCTCCCCCTGATCCTGTCCTATGTAACTGGGATAGCCAGGAGCGCTCTTTGTTTTCCTTGAGGTCCTCACTTTTGTGTGTGGGCCTTCATTTGTTCTATTTTTGTGGGCTTCTCCCTTTGTCTTTTAGCCACCACCATTCTGGACCCCTTTTTACTATTCTAACTACCTAACACTGAATCCCAGGGACTTGAGCCTGGTGGGCTGCCATCTACGGGGTCGCACAGAGTCGGACACAACTGATGTGACTTAGCAGTAGCAGTAATTACCTTGATTCTGCCTCATCACAACAAAAATTTGAAGCTATGGAGAAACCAATATTACAGCCCTTGGATGGAGCAGTGTTACAGCCCTGTGTAATTTCCTGTGATGTACCAGTGTTACAGCTCAGTTTTACTTAGAGAGTAAAGGAAAATACATCCTTGAGGCATGAGGGCATGCCAATTCAAAAGACCCAAAGAGAAGAGAAGCCCCCGGCCCAACTTTGGCTCCTCATTTTATATGTTTTTCTCCTCCCCCTGATCCTGTCCTATGTAACTGGGATAGCCAGGAGCGCTCTTTGTTTTCCTTGAGGTCCTCACTTTTGTGTGTGGGCCTTCATTTGTTCTATTTTTGTGGGCTTCTCCCTTTGTCTTTTAGCCACCACCATTCTGGACCCCTTTTTACTATTCTAACTACCTAACACTATCAGGTCAGGAAGCAACAGTTAGAACTGGACATGGAACAACAGACTGGTTCCAAATAGGAAAAGGAGTACATCAAGGCTGTATCTTGTTACCCTACTTATTTAACTTCTATGCAGAGTACATCATGGGAAACGCTGTGCTAGAAGAAGCACAAGCTGGAGTCAAGATTGCCAGGAGAAATATCAATAACCCCAGATATGCAGATGACACCATCCTTATGGCAGGAAGTGAAGAGGAACTAAAAAGCCTCTTGATGAAAGTGAAAGAGGAGAGTCAAAAGATTAGCTTAAAACTCAACATTCAGAAAACTAAGATCATGACATCTGGTCCCATCACTTCATGGGAAATAGATGGGTAAACAGAGGAAACAGTGTCAGACTTTATTTTTTGGGGCTCCAAAATCACTGCATATGGTGATTGCAGTCATGAAATTAAAAGACGTTTACTCCTTGGAAAGAAAGTTATGACCAACCTACGTAGCATATTGAAAAGCAGAGATATTACTTTGCCAGCAAAGTGCGTATAGTCAAGGCTATGGTTTTTCCAGTGGTCATGTATGTGAAAGGTTGTTGTTGAATTACAACGCAGGATTCTTGGCCCCCAGAGGAGAAGAATTTAATCCGGGGCCAGAGCGAGGCTTGATCACTCAGAGCTTTTGTGTAACAAAGTTTTATTAATGTATAAAGGAGATAGAAAAAGCTTCTGACATAGGCATCAGAAGGGGTCAGAAAGAGTACCCCCCTGCTAGTCTTTAGCTGGATGTTATATAGTCACCAGCAGTCTGTTAATGAAAGAAAGGAATGTCTCAAAACTTAGAATGGCATCAGGCCCCTCACCCATAAGATGTATTTTGGGATAATCTTGGCTCCAAATGATTTATCTTGGGTCATAAAAGGATTAACTTGAATCTTGAAGAAGGGCAGAGCACCATACAAATAGTGTCATTTACATGGATTAGAGGAACAATATTGGAGTATAACATACTGGTTTATCAAGTAGGTTCTGAGCCCAAAAGGCAGGTGGAATCGACTTGAAGACAGGGTTTAGGGTAAATGCATAGTACATTAGCACAGCTTAAGATAAATATTTCCATAAGAAAAAGGCAATGGTTAACTTTAAGTGAAACCAGGTGTCATCATGGCAACACAGAATTTTAAGAGAAATCTCCTTTCAAATTTGTATAGAGAAGGAAAAAATATCACTAGTTTGTTTCCTCCTGCCACTTAAGAGAGATAAAAATGTCTGACACTTGCAGGCTATTTCCTCCATTTGGAGACCCCTGGCCTTCCTACCTGTTACCTTCTCATATGGATGTGAGAGTTGGACTGTGAAGAAAGCTGAGTGCTGAAGAATTGATGCTTTGGAACTGTGGTGCTGGAGAAGACTCTTGAGAGTCCCTTGGACTGCAAGGAGATCCAACCAGTCCATCCTAAAGCAGATCAGTCCTGGGTGTTCCTTGGAAAGATTGATGCTGAAGCTGAAACTCCAATACTTTGGCCACCTCATACGAAGACTCATTGGAAAAGACCCTGATGCGGGAGGGATTGGGGGCAGGAGGAGAAGGGGATGACAGAGAATGATATGGCTGGATGGCATCACCGAATTGATGGACATGAGTCTGAGTGGACTCCGGGAGCTGGTGATAGATAGGGAGGCCTGGAGTGCTGCAATTCATGGGATCGCAAAGAGTCTGACACGACTCAGCGACTGAACTGAACTGAACACTATCTTATGTTATATCAGTACCAGGCTCTGTAGTAGGCTCTGGAGGGAGTCTAGGACTGAACACTTAAATGAAAAGCATTCAATTCTGCAAGTCCTACCTAAAGAAACGATCTTAATTAAAATAAAAAAAAAAGTGTCCCAAATTATAGACATCATTGTGAATCTTGGGGAAAAAAATACTTATTCTTGGCAATTAATACATTGAAACTCAGCATATAGAGTAAATGTTGGCCTGTTTATATATTTATATTGTCTAAAATCATAACCAAGAACTTAATCAACCTTGAATGAACTGCAAGGATTCTAATTCCCTTACTTGTTTCACTGGCTATATTTAGAGAGCCATCTACTTGCTCTCAAATTTCTGTTTCAGTTTTATTGAACTGAAATAAGTATATACTAGGTAGATGATGAATATAGACAGATGGCTAATTGATAGAGTAGATGATAGATAGATATGATAGACATATATAAAGATAGATCCCCTGGAGAAGGAAATGGCAATCCACTCCAGTACTATTGCCTGGAAAATCCCATGGACAGAGGAGCCTGGTAGGCGTCACAAAGAGTCGGACATGACTGAGAGACTTCACTTTCACTTTCAAAATGTTTAAGAGACTGAAAAGAAAATTGTATGTCTTTTACTACTTTTTTAAACATGTGCATTATTTCCTTTATAGGGCTATTGTATATGTCACTAAAGTGCTGTTTAAGGTCATTCTCCCTAATAGTAGAGAAAATATCTATTCTATTCATGCTCTTTCAGGCATAGGTAAAGTTGTCTTAGGAATGTGAGGAATATGAGAGAGACAAAACCATGTCATTGGCTGCAAAAACCCCATGATTGGGCAAGTTTTGAAGAGACAGATCCTGATTTTAAAATTATTTCAATGTTGAAACATGTAAATTATCACATGTGAAATGAATTGTTAGTCCAGGTTCGATGCATGATACAGGGTGCTCAGGGCTGGTGCACTGGGATGACCCAGAGGGATGGGATGGGGAGGGAGGTGGGAGGGGGGTTCAGGATGGGAAACACATGTACACCCATGGCAGATTCATGTCAATGTATGGCAAAAGCAATACAATATTGTGAAGTAAAATAAATAAATAAAACTGAGATTAAAAATAAATAAATAAAATTATTTCCAGATATTTGGTATATCAATTATTTCCAAACATTGGTACACACTATACTAATACTTGATATAACAATTCCTTTCATGCTGTTGGCAGTAGGGTATCCAATGTTGCCTCCAGTAACCTTCTGAAAACTTGATCAAGTGTTAGTTAGTGTTAGTCTGACTCTTTGCAACCCCATGGATTGTAGCCCACCAGGTTTCTCTGTCCAAGGGATTCTTTAGGCAAGAATACTGGAATGGGTTGCCATTCCCTTCTCCAGGGAATCTTTTCAACCAGGGGATAGACCTCAGGTATCCTGCATTGCAGGCAGATTCTTTACCATTGAAGCCACCAGGGAATAAGTTAAATGAAAAACATAAGTAGTCACTGCACACATTTTTTTTAAAGGTGACTTTTCTAGATCATTAATAATGTTGATTAATTCTAGGAAATGCAGTACTCACAATGTATCTTGTGGCAAAGGTGAAGTTTTATGAGTTAATGATGCTGATAGATTTAAGAATAGTATTAGAAAACACTGAATACCAAATAGAAGACACAACTAATCCAAAAAAATGTAGCAATGTTACACCTGATTGCAAAACATAACTGCATTTTCAATTTACAGAGTAAAATTTCATCACTGATATATTTGAAGACATTAGAGAATGTGCTCTCTTATAATTGTGAGAAAGAGGACATGCATATTGTACTCTTTATTTAAAGAGTTCATTTTTAGTCTGTTTATTAATATACACTCTTAATACAGGGTTTCAAAATTTATTTTTCTACTTGTTGAACTGTCCTTATATGTTTCTTCTTCTTCAGAATTGAATAAGATGAATATTAAAGTTGAGCTTTTGCTTATCATCTACATTTATAATGTAAACAAATGTATGAAAGAAAAAACTGTGAAGGAAAGTACATGATTAGGAACTACTTGTATGCATATTTAATAAAATAATGAGAACCTAAATAAAAATTCATATACAATGCTAATGAACTATAAGATGTTGGTAACTTATGACAACTAAATTTATTTTTCAGAATAGACTATGATGAGAGTTAACTTACCTTTTCTTCATGTGAAGACACAGAGTGGGTAAAAGGCTGTCTGTGAGCCAGGACGCAGGTCCACACCAGACATCAAATCTACCAGTGCCTTGAACTTGGACTTGCCAGCCTCCAGAACCATAAGAAATAAAGGTTTGTTATCTAAGCCACCTAGTTTATGGTATTTCATTTTAGCAGCCCAGACAGATCAAGGTAACGTCACTGCATCCAGCTTCACGTCCAGGATTTCTGTTGATGCACAGAAGTTTTTACATCTTTCAAACTACCTTTAATATAAATCTATTTCTTTTAATTGGAGGTTAATTACTTTAAAATATTGTATTATCTTTTCTTAATTTGAAATCTATGAGCTGGTAAATCAAGTTATCTTACCTCTACAATAAGAACATGTGCACACACACACTTTTTGAAATAAGAAGCAGTGAAGACATGGGGCCATGTAGCTCTGAGTCAGTTTTATCTCACCTGGAGATAGTCTACAGTCCTGAACATGTGAACGTTCATGAGTAGGCAGACATTCTGTTCTTGGAAGGAACATACCCCTCTCTCATTCTCCATGGTCATCTGAATCCATATCTGGTCTAGGCAATTCTTCCTGTTTATCACCCTCTTTGGTCCCACAGGAAATGCACTGATGAATAAGTCCTCCATAGAATGCATATGATTTTCTCTGTCTGTTTCCTTCTAGGGAGACTATATGTACAAGGATCAAAGCAATATATGTGTATGTGTATGTATATATACATATATATTTTTAAACAAGGTCTATGATTTTTATTTATTTTTTTAATGATTTTTAAAGTGGTACAATTATCTCAGAACCATAGATATCTTTTTATCTATTTAACATTATTCATTTCCATGTGTTAGTAACAAAGCACATAACTATCTCAACAAATTGGTAAATAAAATTATAATCTCCACATCTCCATTTTATTAAAATAAATGCAAGGCTGAGATGTCTCAATATACAAATATACAAAAAAGGAAAGGCATGTACTCTTTAACTTTTAGCTCTTTGTAACCTATGGATCTTTTTGAACTGATATCATATCTTTGTTTCAATTAGCATAAATGTTATGTTTAATATAAACCTTTAGTTCAATGTTGAAAAATGCCTTGAACTTGTATTGCTGGTTAAAGCTGAAAGGAGTTCAAATTTCTATGTAATAAAATGAAATGATTTCAGCCTCGACAAGGTAAAACATAGGAGTATTCTGTCCTCCATAAAAGGGTTCCTACAGAAAATATTTTTGAAAAACTGAAGAAAAGAGAATATTATATTGACAATTAAAAATGTATAAAATCAGTGCAGCTTATACATCTGAGTAGAACGTCAGGTTAGTTCTCTAAAGCTATTTGGTTATTTAATATTTTATGTGTTTCTTTCTCTTCTTTCTTCTTCCAGAATGGACTGTTTTGAGGGAAAAAAAAGAACTTGACTTTCTACTAGAACTCGACTTCTGACCTAAGACACTGTGTTTTCAGATGAATATTCTTAAGTGTATACATTGTTTTGGTACTTTAAAAGATATCATATTCAATTCATGGTTAGGTATTACAGAGGTTATGTGTGTGTTTCCATAGAAATTAATAATTTAGGTTTAAAAAGAGATTCTTTGCAAAAGGGATTAGTGTTTTTATTTATTTATTTCTTTTTTTTTTTCATGATTCAACAGAAATAATCAACTAGAGAAAATCATAGGGATCAGATTTTTTTCAAAGACTGGGGTAAAAGTGAAGGTGTTAATCCCTCAGTCCTGTCCCTTTTTACTACCCCATGGGCTATAGCCTGCCAGTCCATGTCCATGGAATTCTCCAGGCAAGAATACTGGAGTCGGTTACCATTTCCCTCACCAAGGGATCTTCCCTGCTCAGGGTTTGAACCAGGGTACCTTGCATCGCATGTGGTTTCTTTACCACCTGAACCACCAAGGAAGCCTGAAATAATCAACTTGAAAAAAATCACAAGGACCCAGCATGTTCAATTTCAAAGACTGGGGTAAATTACAACTATTGCGTGACTTAAGTTATTACCACATTCAGTTCAGTTCAGTTCAGTCGCTCAGTCATGTCCGACTCTGCGACCTCATGAATTGCAGCACACCAGGCCTCCCTTGTCCATCACCAACTCCCGGAGTTCACCCAGACTCACGTCCATCGAGTCCATGATGCCATCCAGCCATCTCATCCTCGGTTGTCCTCTTCTCCTCCTGCCCCTAATCCCTCCCAGCATCAGTCTTTTCCAATGAGTCAACTCTTCACATGACGTGGCCAAAGTACTGAAGTTTCAGCTTCAGCATTAACAACCTGAAAAAATAAATAGCAGAGAAGTGAAGACTCCCATCAGCTAGCTTAGTTCCTCATTTTCTCTTTTTTTTTTGTCTTATATTTTGTTCTTTAAATCTCTCTACTCTTTTATGATCAAAACTGTACTTCATACATATTTAAATATCTATATTACACAAAAGATTTACTCATCTATATTGTTATCCACTGCTCCATGATTGGTGTTAAATGTATTTATAAAGGATTCACCATGTGTTATCTTTTATTCCACCAGTTATTAAGCTGTAATACAATATGCAAATCTGTTCCCTCAATATGAGTTGCTGCTATAGCCATTAACTGGCTTTCAGCACAAGAATAAAGGTCAGGTAACACAGTCATTTAACTTCAGGATATAATTTTGACAGGGATATATTCGGTAAAACAGCTGTTCTCCACCATTCTAAAGCATAATACACTTTTCCCTAGTTACTAAGGAGAAATTAAATTGGGCAACCCAGATGCAGTAAACTCAAGAGTTACTTAGATTTTTTATTTTTGACTCTGAGGAACCACATCATGGCATAGTAATTGTAACAATGAAATATTAAAGAGTATTTTTTGGTGCAAACATAAAGATGACTCTCACTAAGACAAGGATGGAAAACCTATTATTATCTTCCAATTTTTCCCCACTGAGATGATACATGAGATATATAACTGAGAAGAAAATCTGAATAATTAATTTTTAAAACAAAATAAAGTTCCTCATCAGAGAAGACATCTTAGAAATATTACAAAATTAATCAAAATGAAGGCAGATCAAACTAAAGTGTGATTTTCTGCATGTGCTGAAAGTTAGTGGCATATTTCTTAGCAAAACTAGTAAACTCAGAATGTCAATGGCTGGAGGTTAAGGCTCAGAGGTGTGACTCATTATGACCCCCTCAGCATCTCTAGAAATGATGTCCAGACTGCAGGGTTGATACATTTGTGAAGGTAGCCATGGTGGTAAGAGCTGCAGAGGAGGGATGTGGGTGGGATGGTGGGATGTTTAACCTTGCTTGGTACTGGCTGGTACAGTCATGATAAGCAAAAAATGGCAGCTCTACACAAATCAACTCATATCCTTCATAATACCAAGGGCAATAAGCTCTTTAACAAAGAAAACGTACTTATTGTGATGACTTCCTTCTTTCTAGCAAGCTGATGGATATCTGCAATGTTGTAGCTTTCTTCTTTGGTCTACACCTAGAAAGTAGGGGGAACAGGGGGTGTCTCTAGTGGCTCAGATGGTAAAGCATCTGGCTGCGATGCAGGGGACCCGGGTTCGATCCCTGTGTTGGGAAGATCCCCTGGAGAAGGAAATGGCAACCCACTCCAGTACTCTTGCCAGGAAAATTCCATGGACAGAGGAGCCGGGTAGGCTACACAGTCCATGGGGTTGCAAAGAGTAGGACACAACTGAGCGACTTCACTTCACTTAGAAAGTAGGGATTGACAAAATGTCCAAGTAAGAGTGCTGGATTATTGAAAGTGAAAGTGTTAGTTGCTCAGTTGTGTCCAACTCTTTGCGACCCCAGGCTCCTCTGTCCATGGGATTTTCCAGGCAAGAATATTGGAGTGGATTGACATTTTCTTCTCCATGGTATCTTTCTGATCCAGTGATTGAACCCGTGTCTCTTGCATCTCCTGCATTGGCAAGTGGATTATTTATCACCAGCACAAACTGTGAAATGCAATTTCTAATACAAGTAAACAGACAACAGAGACATTTAAATACAGTCACATTACCTAAGATGAGGGCGGCAGCCAGGAGGAGACACCCCGCTTTGGAGGTCAGGGCAGCAGCCGGAGGAGCGACCCCATATCCGAGGCCAGTGGCGCCAGGGAGGAGACACCCCACGTCTGAGGTCTGGACCGGCCGGGACAAGCCACCTCGCCCCTGAGGCCAGGAGCAGCAGCTGAGAGGAGCCACCCATGCCTGAGGCCAAGGCCGGTGGCCAGGAGGAGCAACCCAAGGAATGCTGGCTGGGCAGGCACAGGAGGGCCTAGAGGAGCTATCCTACGTTGAAGGTCAGGAACGGTGGCGGTAAGGAGATACCTCTCGTCCAAGGTAAGGTGCAGTGGCTGTGCTTTGCTGGAGCAGCCATGAAGAGATACCCCACGCCCAAGGTAAGAGAAACCCAAGTAAGATGGTAGGTGTTGCAAGAGGGAATCAGAGGGCAAACACACTGAAACCATACTCAGAGAAAACTAGTCAATCTAATCACACTAGGACCACACCCTTGTCTAACTCAATGAAACCAAACCTAAGATGAGGAAACTAGAAAATAACAAAATTCAGATTCAAACATTAAAATGTATGAATCCAAAGCCAATGCTGTTAACAAAGATATTCTATTGTTTTTGTGGTACAGAATTCTATTGCTAGTTTCAAATAAAATTACACAAATAACAAATGGTAACATTTATCAAGGCACTTTGATGAAAAAAGTAAAGTGAAAGTGAAAGTCCCTCAATTGGGACCAACTCTGTGACCACATGGACTATACTGTCCGTAGAATTCTCCAGGCCAGAATACTGGATTGGGTAGCCTTTCTCTTCTCCAGGGGATATTTTCAACCCAGGGATAGAACCCAGGTCTCTCTCACTGCAGGCAGATTCTTTACCAGCTGAGCCACAAGGGAAGCCCAACAATGCTAGAGTGGGTAGCTTATTCCTCTCCAGCAGATCTTTCCACACAGGAATCAAACCAGGGCCTCCTGCATTGCAGGTGGATTCTTTATCAACTAAGCTATCAGAAAAAAGTAAGCAAAATAGTAATAATGATAAATGGAATCCAACACTAGATGAAACAAGCGATGTGGCCTGCCAATGCAGGAGATGCAGGAGACTTCATAACTGAACAACGAGGTGTTTGTCAAGGACTGAAGTTTTCCTCATTTTAATATCCATCTTGATATAAATAAATGCAAATATATAGATGTATATATTTGTACTTTGTATTTGCTTGTAAACATAAATTTGCAGGTATGAAGGTGTCTTTTAGTATTCAGTATTTGATTTTCTTCTTTTTTCATTTTAAACAATTCTGAATGATAATTTTGCTCATATTATGTTACTTGTTCATAACTTTCATTTGCCAGTGTTTATTGTATCATAATCAACATACACTTGTGCAAGGTTTCAGTTCAATTCAGTTGCTCAGTCATGTCCGTGTAGCTCAATTTTCATAAACCCATGTTCTATGGACCTTCCTCAACATGAGCTGGCTGGTCACATATTCATAGTAATTTTGAAAAATGGCATGATGTAAGACTACCCCATTATCTGAGTCAGTGATCTGGTTCCCCCATTATATTTCCATTTTGGTCCTTGTTCAGTAAAAACTATTGCTCCTCACTGCCTCCTACTGCAATAATATTAACTCTAAAGCCCTCTCTTCACCACTAATTCACCTTCATTTCTGCTTTAAAATATTCTTTTGAATTTTCATAAGGATTGCACATAGTTACCCATTTTAATTGTTAATTTTTAAAATTTATCATGAATGGATTTATAATTTATGCATTTTATCCAGCCAATTATTTTCTATTATTATAGGTTCACTTTTCTGTGACAATAATGCTATTCAATACACAATAAAATACTTTATATGTGTTTTTTCTAGGAAAATTTTTAACATATTTCCATTTTAAAAACTATAAAATACTTGGAATTTAGTTTCAAAAATGATGTGAAGAAGAGATATGAACTATTTTTCTTTTTAAATCCCTTTCTGACTGATTTAAAAATACATTTTGTCATACAATAAAATCTTATACAAGTGTCTCTTTATATATTGGCTATTTCTATATTTATTTATTCTTTGTTCCCTATGAAGAAACATGTCGGCTTTAACTACTATAGTTTTGTAGCACAATCAAATGAAATATAGTATAAACACCTTTAGAAAATGCTTTAGATTTTCTCATAGTTTCTTTCCCATGTAATTAAAAATTAATTTGCCAATTTCCCACTCAAAGGAGAATTTTGATACTTTTCTTTACATGAAATTTATATATTGTTTTGGCCTGTTTTATGAGGTTTATATCACCATTTATTCTTATTTTAATAATGAGAATTTTAATGGTTTTCTTTATATATACTTTTCTAAGTTTTTAGAAAGTCTATTTATTTCTATGTAATTTAAAGCTTTATAATTTTTGTGACTGGGATTTGTTTTTCATTATATTTCTTAATTGGCAATTTCTATTATATATTCAAATATTGATTTTTGCTTAGCTTTTTAAAAAACAATGCCCTTATTGAAATCCAAGTAATGTAGTAAATTTTTAATTTTTCTAATAATGATAAACTTCATTGAACACAATATTTTTGTTTAATATGTACAGCTCAAATCAAAACATAAAAAATAACTTTTGAAAATGTAACACGGTTACTTATATCAAAAATTATGTTTCTATGTATATTTTAATTATGAGTATTTATTTTGAATTTTATGTTTCTAATTCAAAATAAATACCCATAACTCCAGTACTTGGCCACCTCATGCGAAGAGTTGACTCAATGGAAAAGACTTTGATACTGGGAGGGATTGGGGGCAGGAGGAGAAGGAGACAATAGAGGATGAGATGGCTGGATGGCATCACTGACTCGTTGGACGTGAGTCTGAGTGAACTTTGGGAGCTGGTGATGGACAGGGAGGCCTGGTGTGCTGCAATTCATGAGGTCGCAAAGAGTCGGACATGACTGAGCAACTGAACTGAACTGAACTGAATCATATTGAATAAATATCATTTAGCTCATCTGTTAGTTTTATTTTTAAATTTTATCTACAGTACATTTGATAAAAATAACCTGTTTTTAATGTTAAAACAGTAACATGATGAAATTAAAATGCTTCCTAGTGGTGAGGGCTCCTAGTATTCTTGAAACAATACTATTCAGGCCACATTGCTTGATAGGTAAAATAGGAAAGTGAAAAAGCTAGTTTAAAACTCAGCATTCAAAAAATTAAGATCATGGTATCTGATCCCATCACTTCATGGCAAATAGATGGGAGTGGGGAGTGGAAACAGTGACAAACTTTGTTTTCTTGAGCTCCAAAATCACTGTGGACAGTGACTGCAGCCATGAAATTAAAAAAAAACTCACTCCTTGGAAGAAATGAAAGTTGCTCGCTCAGTCATGTCTGACATATCTATGATTGTTTGTAATAGTAACTGTAATAATTATACAGTCCATGGAATTCTCTAGGCCAGAATACTGGAGTGGGTAGCCTTTCTCTTCTCCAGGGGATCTTCCCAACCCAGGGATCAAACCCAGGTCTACTGTATTGCAGGCAGATACTTCACCAGCTGAGTCACAAGGGACGCCCTCTTTGGAAGAAAAGCTATGACAAAAGTAGACAGCATATTCAATGTATTCAAAAGCAAGGACATCACTGCTCACAAAGTCTATATAGTCAAAGCTTTATTTTTTCCAGTAGTCATATAAAGATGTGAGTTGGACCATAAAGAAGCCTAACTGCCTAAGAATTGATGCTTTTGAACTGTGGTGTTGAGAAGACTCTTGAGAGTCCCATGGACTGCAAGGAGATAAAACCAGTCAATTCTAAAAGAAATCAATACTGAATATTCATGGGAAGGACTGATGCTGAAGCTGAAGCTCTAATACTTTGGCCACATGATGCAGAGAGCTTAGTCATTGGAAAAGAACCTGATGCTGGGAAAGACTGAGGTAGGAGGAGAAGGGGGTGACAAAGGATGAGATGGTTGGATGACATCACGAGTTAATGGACATGAATATGAGCAAACTCCAGGAAATGGTGAAAGAACAGAAAGCCTGGCTTTCTTCAGTCTACATGGTCTCAAAGAGTCAGACATGACTTATTGACTGGTTGGATCTCCTAGCAGTCCGAGAGACTCCCAAGAGTCTTCTCCAACACCACAGTTCAAAAGCATCAGTTATTTGGCACTCAGCTTTCTTTATGGTCCAACTTTCATATCCATACATGACTACTGGTAAACCATAGTTTTGACTATATGAACCCTTGTCAGTAATGTCTCTGCTTTTAATATGCTGTCTAGTTTTGTTATAGCTGTTGTTGTTGTTGCTGTTTTTCCCAAGGAACAAATGTGTTTTAACTCCATGTCTGTAGTCATCACCTACAGTGATTCTGGAGCCCAAAAAAGAAAGTCTGTCACAGTTCCCATTATTTCCCCATCTATTTGCCATGAAGTGATTGGACCAGATGCCATAATATGTGCATATATAAAAACGTTAGAATTAGACCATTTGGGTGCTCATTTGGTCAGTCAATTCTGACTCTTTGCAACCCAATGGATTTTAGTCCACCAGACTCTTCTGTCCTTGGTATTTTCCAAGCAAAAATACTCAAGTGGGTTGCCATTTTCTACTCCAGGGGATCGATCTAACCCAGGGATCCAACTCAGGCCTCTTAAGTCTCCTTCATAGATAAGTGGATTCCTTACCACCAAGCCACCTGGGAAGCCCACATTATACAATTTGGGAGGTTTAATTCATGTCTGCAATAAAACAGATATGAATATTTGTTATATAACTCCTAGAAAAGGCAGTGAGTGTCTAGAGATAGCAAAACATTTCTTCTAATTATTCAAGTGTACAATACCACCTTACCTGCCTCCTGAGAAATCTGTATGCAGGCCAAGAAGCAACAGTTAGAACCAGACATGGAACAAAAGATGATTTCCAAATTGGGAAAGGAGTATGTCATGGCTGTATATCATCACCCTGCTTATTTAACTTATATGCAATATACATCATGTGAAATACAGGGCTGAATGAAGCACAAGCTGGACTCAACATTGCCAGGAGAAATATCAATAACTTCAGATGTGCAGAAGACACCACCTTTATGGCAGAAAGTGAAGAGGAACTAAAGAGCCTCTTGATGAAAATGAAAGAGGAGAGTGAAAAAGCTGGCTTAAAACTCAACATTCAAAACACTAAGATCATGGCATCCAGTTCCATCACTTCATGGCAAATAGATGGGGGAAAAATGGAAACAGTGACAGACTTTATTTATTTATTTATTTGTTTATTTATTTATTTATTTATTTTGGTCTCCAAAATCACTGCAGATGGTGATTGCAGCCATGAAATTAAAAAATGCTCACTCCTTGGAAGAAAAGCTATGACCAACCTAGACAGCATATTAAAAAGCAGAGACATTACTTTGCCAACAAACGTCCATCTAGTCAAACCTATAATTATTCCAGTAGTCGTATATGGATATGAGAATTGGACTATAAAGAAAGTTGAGCACCAAAGGATTGATGCTTTTGAACTGTAGCGTTGGAGAAGACTCTTGAGAGACCCTGGACTTCAAGGACATCAAACCAGTCAGCCCTAAAGGAAATAAATCCGGAATATTGATTGGAAGGACTGATGCTCAAGCTGAAACTCAAATAATTTGGTCACCTGATGGGAAGAACTCATTTGAAAAGACCTTGGTGCTTGGAATGATTGAAGCCAGGAGAAGAAGGGGATGACAAAGGAAGAGATGGTTGGATAGTATCATGGACTCAGTGAACATGAGTCTGAGTCATCTCTGGGAGTTGTTGATGGACAGGGCAGCTTGTCATGTTGCAGTCCATGGGGTTGTAAACAATCTGATACTATTGAGCAACTGAATTGAACTGACAATTTGAGATGGATTTATTTCACTGAAATTTTCTAAATTTTTAAAGTAGTTTATAAACCTATTTTATATCTATCAGTTCAGTTCAGTCGCTCAGTCATGTCTGACTCTGCAACCCCATGAATTGCAACATGCCAGGCCTCCCTGTCCATCACCATCTCCCAGAGTTCATTCAGACTCACGTCCACTGAATCCGTGATGCCATCCAGCCATCTCATCCTCTATCGTCCCCTTCTCTTCCTGCCCCCAATCCCTCCCAGAATCAGAGTCTTTTCCAATGAATCAACTCTTCGCATGAGGTGGCCAAAGTACTGGAATTTCAGCTTCAGCATCATTCCTTCCAAAGAAATCCCAGGGTTGATCTCCTTCAGAATGGACTGGTTGGATCTCCTTGCAATCCAAGGGACTCTCAAGAGTTTTCTCCAACACCAGTTCAAAATTATCAATTCTTCAGTGCTCAGCTTTCCTTGCAGTCCAACTCTCACATCCATACATACCACAGGAAAAACCATAGCCTTGACTAGACGGACCTTAGTCGGCAAAGTAATGTCTCTGCTTTTGAACATGCTATCTAGGTTGCTCATAACTTTTCTTCCAAGGAGTAAGCATCTTTTAATTTCATGGCTGCAGTCACCATCTGCAGTGATTTTGGAGCCCCTCCAAAATAAAGTCTGACACTGTTTCCCCCATCTATTTCCTATGAAGTGATGGGACCGGATGCCATGATCTTCGTTTTCTGAATGTTGAGCTTTAAGCCAACTTTTTCACTCTCTTCTTTCACTTTCATCAAGAGGCTTTTTAGCTCCTCTTCACTTTCTTCCATAAGGGTGGTGTCATCTGCATATCTGAGGTTATTGATATTTCTCCTGGAAATCTTGATTCCAGTTTGTGTTTCTTCCAGTCCAGTGTTTTTCATGATGTACTCTGCATAGAAGTTAAATAAGCAGGGTGACAATATATAGCCTTGACATACTCCTTTTCTTATTTGGAACCAGTCTATTGTTCCATGTCCAGTTCTAACTGTTGCTTCCTGACCTACATACAGATTTCTCAAAAGGCAGATCAGGTGGTCTGGTATTCCCATCTCTTTCAGAATTTTATATCTATCTATCTATATCTGTCTATCTATCTATAAATGTATATGTATATGTATGTACATATGTTGCTATTGCTGCTAAATCACTTCAGTCGTGTCTGACTCTGGGCAACCCCAGAGATGGCAGCCCACCAGGCTCCCCTGTCCCTGGGATTCTCCAGGCAAGAACAATGGAGTGGGTTGCCATTTCCTTCTCCAATGCATGAAAGTGAAAAGTGAAAGTGAAGTCACCCAGTCATGTCTGACTCTTACCAGGCTCCTCTGTCCATGGATATATAAACACAGGTAATTATAGTTTATTTCAAAAAATAAACATAAGACATTTAAAATGCAGGATATTTAATGTCATTGAAATAATATTGGAAAAAAGAAATTATATTGGCTAATGAAAGCACAGAATGTGCAGAAGAATAGAATCAGTTGTAAAAAGTATTATCCACTAAGTCAAGACTTGCAAACTCTTTCCGTAAAGACTGTGACAATAAATGTTTTGAGCTTTGGCTAGCAGACTATATTTTGCTGACCCCAGGTCTTGGCATTAAAGTTATATTACTGTACCCCTCATTTATTACAATTTTCTAAATGTTCAAAGTGACAGTCATAATCATGACTGATTTTCTAATGCAATATTAAAATTAGTAATATTTGTAGCACATATTCTGTTTAATATACTAACAAAGATCAAAGATTTATTATTTAGCATTTAAAAGTTAGTTAATATACAGCATACATGATCACTCCCTGCATTTCTGAGGGTATAATTTAATGATGCATTTGAAAGTTATCTCTGTTGCCAAAAATATTAATTATTTATCAGCATCACTTAGTCTTTTTGGCTCTCACAAAGCTTTTTTATACACATTTAATTCTACTGTTCATGTTATACAGAAGATTGGAATGCATTTTCATGTGCTAAATGCACTTCACAGACATTCTTAAAAGTCAGTCTAGGACGGATCAGTAGCATTGGAAAGAGAAGCAGACATGGAGAAATGGCACATCTGAAGTGTTAATCTCAATGAAGGCTCATGAATTTTCTCCTCAGAAAAGCCCAGGTTCATACAGGGAATATGACACTTCCTCTAAATGTGATATTGTTGTTATTGCTGTTCAGTCACCCAGTCATGTCAGACTCTTTGCGACCACATGGACTGCAGCACACCAGGTCTCCCTGTCCCTCACCATCTCTGAGTTTGCCCAAGTTCATGTCCATTTTCTCAGTCATGCCTTCCAGCCATCTCATCTTCTGAATCTCTTTTGTCCTTCTGTGACATAGTCCTTTCCTTAATTTCCCAAGCAACAGTTTTACCAGAGCAAGATAATTGTTGACCCCACTTCATGAATTTGTTACTATGATAAAAGTGTTTGTTATATCTCTAGCATGACAAGCATACATTCTAAACCACAGGGCTTACTTAGTCTTTTCATCTTTTCCCTCTTTTCACCTCCAGATAGATTTCAGAGCACATTTAGACACTCATACTGTAGTTTTCTGTAGTTACATTGGAATTCTCTCTTAACAAAGAGAGAATTCTCTCTAAAATTTTTAGCACAGTCTTCTCTGAGTCCCTGGTAGCTCAGCTGGTAAAGAATCTACCAGCAGTGCAGGAGACCCTGGTCCAATTCCTGGGTTGGGAAGATCCCCTGGAGAAGGGAATGGCTACCCACTCCAGTATTCTGGCCTAGAGAATCCAATAGACAGAGGAGCCTGGCAGGCTACAGTCCATGGGGTCACAAAATGTCAGACACGACTGAGCGACTTTCACTTCACTCACTTTCCAAATCCACACAACAGTCTGTAAGACAATTTTATCCACAGGAAGATCCTACCACTACCACCACATACTCCAGAGAGCAGTCAGTTTTACCAAGGTATGCAGAAAGTGCTCAGCCTTCAACCTACAAATCAGAGGGCATCTGGAATTAGTAGCTATTCTCTGTCTTTGCTTCTCCATTAAGAATCTGGTTTCTATTCCTGACCATCACATTAGTTCAGTCAGAAATGGAGTCACAGATATAGAAAACAAATTTATGGTTACCAAAGCAGGGAGTGGATGGGTGGGTGGAATGGATTGGGATATGGGATTAACATGTATGACAATTGATACTATGTATAAAATAGATAACTAACAAGAACCTACTCTACAGCTTAGGTAACTCTACTCAGTGCCCTGTGGTGACCTAGATGGGAAGGAAATCCAAAAAAAGAGGGGGTGTATGTATACATATAGCCAATTCACTTTGTTGTACAGCAGAAACTAACACATCATTAAGCAACTATCATTGTAAAGCAACTATCCTCCAATACAAATTAATTTAAAAAGAACACCTTTGTTTCTGCTTTCACTCCTGGTATGCTGTCCCACCAGTCCATTCTGAAGGAGATCAACCCTGGAATTTCTTTGGAAGGAATGATGCTAAAGCTGAAACTCCAGTACTTTGGCCACATCATGCAAAGAGTTGACTCATTGGAAAAGACCCTGATGCTGGGAGGGGTTGGGGGCAGGAGGAGAAGGAGACAATAGAGGATGAGATGGCTGGATGGCATCACGGACTCGGTGGACGTGAGTCTGAGTGAACTCCGGGAGTTGGTGATGGACAGGGAGGCCTGGAGGTGCAATTCATGGGGTCGCAGAGTCGGACACGACTGAACAACTGAACTGAACTGAACTGATGCTGTCCCAGAGCACTGAACAATCTGTCCTCCACATACCTCCTCTATCACCTAGAAGTTGACCCTGCTCCCATAAACCTGACCATGTCCTGGTACCTTCTGCAAAATGATTTGTCTTATAGAATGACCTGAAATCTATTCAGCCTGATGGTTAAGTATCTACAAATTCACTTCCGTGTGCTTACCCATAGGTCTGGGTCTTATTAAGCAATTATGCCAAATTCTCTACCATTTGGAAAAGAAATATCAAAATTATGGAAGTATGTCTGCTGAGAACCTTTTCCTCCAACTCATATCCTGCCGATGCTGACTTGTTGCTTCTCCATGAAATATTCTCATTACAGGCTTTATTAGTCATCACCAAGTAATCGCTCTGTCAGTTCAGAACAGATCTATAAAGCAATATGAATTTAAAAAAAAAAAACCTACAAGATGAAGAGTCCTGCCATTTTCTTCCGTTTCATATCCTCCACTATTTTTAAATCCCTTTCAGTATTTTAAAAGTTCCTCTCTTACAGAAAAAGTACTTTCATTATAAGGATAATAATGATAGCTGACATGATTTTCATGAAGAGAAAGAAAAGCGTGGTTCTTATTTACATGTCTGAGGAAGAACACATCCCTGGTTGCTCAGCTGGTAAAGAATCACCTACAATGTAAGAGACCCAGGTTCAATTTCTGGGTTGGGAAAATCTCCTGAAGAAGGGATAGTCTACTCACTCCAATATTCTTAGGCTTTCCTAGTGGCTCAGACAGTAAAGAATCACCTGCAATGTGGGAGATCTGAGAGGAAGAACAAAACATTTTCTAGTTCTTATTCATATTCAGATGTTATTATTTGTTTATTTAAGATATATCTCTTGTGGTAAATACTTTATTATATGACACACTCTATAACTTATAGGCATAATATACACAATATAGATAAATAAAAGCTATATTGCTGTGAGAGTTATTCTAATAGAAAAATAAGTTTTTAAAAATCTTTCTTCAAGAACTGAAATTATAGCCATAATAATTTAAAATTTGCCTGTACCCATGTTTTTTAGAAAATTGAGTTTGATTTTAAAATCAGATTCAACTCAACCATGATATTTTTAGTAGTATTGTTTTTCAAGTTTTATATGACTCAAGTCTGTATGTTTAAAAAATCTTTATATAAATATGAAAATAATAAAGGCCAAATAACAGTATTGTTGTAATCATGAAATTAAATAGATACATGTGCTTGCTTCTGATACCTGCATATCACATTCTGATATACAGTAAGTATATAATAAAGGATGATTTTCTACTTTTGTTCTAGTTCACTTGAAGGTTCATAGACAGTTTCAAATATTTTATTACAAATTCCTCTCCTTGGTCACTTGAAATGATTGTGGAATGTCATTTAATTAGATGCAATGCATATGAAAATATTTTGAAGTGTTATTGCCAATAGTCAGTTTAATATAGCTGATTCGATTCATTCTAGACCAGCTGAAGTCACTGGGTGAGTAGCTTCAGGTGTGTAGACTCAGTGAATTACAGTAATCAAATCAACAAATTTTAAAGCTAGGAACATCTGTGGCTTGCTCTGCATTCCTGGGATGAGGTTGTAACCTCTTTGTCAACTGCAGGTGTAAATTTATTCCATTTGCTCCAAAATGAAAATTGATTCTCTCTCTCCCCATCACAACACATTATGTAGCAAATTACATCTTGACTTAGAGTTGGGTTGAGTCAGAGGTTTCTACTAATATCCACATCAGAGGAAATTTATGACAGATGACTAAGCTGATATATCTCTATTGGCAAAGTAGAATTTAGCACTCTGCTTAAGAATTGCAGTGCAATTTTGAGCATTGAAAGTTTAAATATAGGACATATACTTCATTATAGCAACAGTCTATAAAATTTAGCATTGCTAAATAATATTATTGAAGATAATATTTAAATAATTTTTATTATTCATATATAATTATTTTGCTGAAATTTATGGATTTGTTTCTAAGATGGAAAAGCTGTCAAAGTACTACCTACTTTTTGTTTTCTTCCTACTTCGAAAAGGAACACTTTCTACCAGAAAGTATTTTTAATAATTTCAAATTATAGACTCAATGCTATCATCTGAATTTTTAAAGTAATAATTTTCAAATGAGAGTTACCATTTGTGACAAAAGGAGGCAGATGTCTATTTGGGCATATTTTTGAAACACTCTGTGGACTATTCTGTCTGAATCCATATGTTTCTCTTCTCTATTTGATTTCAAAATTATTTCCTTTCCTTGGGTCTTTGTGAAATTATCCTCTGTCATTAAAAGCAATGATGCTAAAGTCAACACATCTATTCATTGATTCATACATTCTCTCTTGCATTTATTCAATCAGTCTACATTTATTAATCAATAACATCATTTTAAGGGGATATCTAATGAATATGAATTTGAAACACGAATAAATCAATATTTTGGCTTAAATAAGTATGTTTGAACCTGTGAACAGAGTTTATATTTAAGTAATATGATTCTTAAAAATTATTGATGTCGGCTTACAGGTAGAATAAAAATGGACTAAAATTACTCTTCAACCTTAAACAATTAAAAAATTAACAAATAGAGGACACAAAGTTTTCAGCTTTTGGAAAACTATCTCACCAGACAGTTATTCCTAAAACAAAGGAAACAAAAATATAAGGCTTAAAATTAGTCCAAATTATAGAATGGAGAAAGTTTTCAGGACACAATGTAGGGAAATAGAGAAAGCTAAAGTAAGGCAAATAATTCTGTTGAGTTGAGACAGCAGTTAGGAACCTGCAAAGGGAAGTCTGTGGGGATCCATGGGCTGAGTATTAAGGAAAATGCTGGATATCCTGGAATGTGAACTCAAGTGGGCCATTGGAAGCATCACTATGACCAAAGGTAGTGACAGTGATGGAATTTCACTTGAGCTAATTCAAATCCTAAAAGTGGAAGCTGTGAAAGTGTTGTGCTCACTATGACAACAAATTTGGAAAACTCAGCAATGGCCACAGAACTGGAAAAGTTCAGTTTTCATTCCAATTCCAAAGAAAGCCAATGCCAAAGAATACTCAAACCACCACACAATTGCACTCATCTCACACGCTAGTAAAGTAATGCTCAAAATTCTTCAAGCCAAGCTTCAACAATATATTAACCATGAACTTCCAAATCTTCTAGCTGGTTTTAGAAAGGGCAGAGGAACCAGAGATCAAATTGCCAACATCTGCTGGATCACTGGAAAATCAAGGGAGTTCCAGAAAAAAATATCTATTTTTGCTTATTGCCAATGCCAAAGTTTTTGATTGTATGGATCACAACAAACTGTGGAAAATTCTGAAAGAGATGGGAATACCAGAGCACCTGGCCTGCCTCTTGAGAAACCTATATGCAGATGAGGAAGCAACAGTTAGAACTGGACATGGAACAACAGACTGATTCCAAATAGGAAAAGGAGTACATCAAGGCTGTATATTGTCACCCTGCTTATTTAACATCTATGCAGAGTACAGCATGAGAAACACTGGGCTGGATGAACACAAGCTTGAATCAAGATTGCCAGGAGAAATATCGAAAACCTCAGATATGCATATGGCACCACCCTTATGGCAGAAAGTGAAGAAGAACTAAAGAGTCTCTTGATGAAAGTGAAAGAAGAGAGTGAAAAAGTTGGCTTAAAACTCAACATTCAGAAAACTAAGATCATGGCATCCGGTCCCATCAGTTTGGTTCAGTTCTGCAGTTGTGTCTGACTCTTTGCAAACCCATGGACTGCAGCACACTAGGTCACCCTGTCAATCACCAACTCCCAGAGTTTAATTACACTCATGTGCATTGAGTTGGTGATGCCATCCAACCAGCTCATCCTCAGTTGTCCCATTCTCCTCCTGCCTTCAATCCCTCTGAGCATCAGAGTCTTTTCAAATGAGTCAGTTCTTCATATCAAGGTGGCCAAACTATTGGAGTTTCAGCTTTAACATCAGCCCTTTCTATAAACACTCAGGACTTATCTCCTTTAGGATGGACTGGTTGGATCTCATTGCAATCCAAAGGACTCAAGAGTCTTCTCCAACATCACAGTTCAAAATCATCAATTCTTCAGCGCTTAGCTTTCTTTATAGTCCAACCCTCACATCCATGCGTGACTACTGGAAAAACAGTAGCCTTGCCTAGATGAACCTTTGTTGGCAAAGTAATGGCTCTGCTTTTTAATATGCTGTCTAGGTTGGTCATAACTTTCTTTCCAAGGAGTAAGAATCTTTTAATTTCATGGCTGCAATCACCATCTGCAGTGATTTTGGAGACAGAAAAATAAAGTTGCCACTGTTTCCATTGTTTCCCCATTTATTTGCCATGAAGTGATGGGACTGGATGCCATGATCTTAGTTTTCTGAATGTTGAGTTTTAAGTCAACTTTTTCACTCTCTTCTTTCACTTTCATCAAGAGGCTCTTTAGTTCTTCTTCACTTTCTGCTATAAGGGTGGTGCCATCTGCATATCTGAGGTTATTGATATTTCTCCTGACAATCTTGATTCCACTTGTGCTTCATCCAGCCCAGTGTTTTTCATGATGTACTCTACATATAAGTTGAATAAGCAGAGTGACATATACAGCCTTGATGTATTTCTTTTCCTATTTGGAACCAGTCTGTTGTTCCATGTCCAGTTCTAACTGTTGCTTCTTCACTGACATACAAATTTCTCAGGAGGCAGGTCAGGTGGTCTGGATGACAAATAGCTGGGGAAACAGTGGAAATAGTGGCAGACTTTATTGGGGGGGGGGCTCAAAAATCACTGCAGATGGTGATTGCAGTCATGAAATAAAAAGACACTCCTTAGAAGGAAAGTTATGACCAACCTAGACAGCATATTAAAAAGAAGAGCCATTACTTTGCCAACAAAAGTCCATCTAGTCAAAGCTATGGTTTTTCCAGTAGTCATTATGAATGTGAGAGTTGGACTATAAAGAAAGCTGAGTGCTGAAGAATTGATGCTTTAGCACTCTGGTGTTGGAGAAGACTTTTGCGAGTCCCTTGGACTGCAACAAGATCCAACCAGTCCATCCTAAATCAGATTAGTCCTGAGTGTTCATTAGAAGGACTGATGCTGAAGCTGAAACTCCAGTAGTTTGGCTACCTGATGCAAAGAACTGACTCATTTGAAAAGACCCTGATGCTGGGAAAGATTGAAGGTGGTAGGAGATGGGAACAACAGAGGATGAGCTGTTGGATGGCATCACCAACTCAGTGGACATGAGTTTGAGTAAACTCTTGGAGTTAGTGATGGACAGGGAAGCCTGGCGTGCTGCAGTCCATGGGGTTGCAAAAGTCTGACACACTGAGCAACTGAACTGAACTGAACTGTATACAGAAAGAGAGAACTGCATAGAAGGAAAGATCTAGAGATCTTGAGAGTGTACCCTTAAAAGTTTAGTTGAATACTGCTCAGTGTATGCTTGTGAAGAAGCTTTTTTGGATGCTGAGGAAAGAAACACTAAAAAAGTAACAGAGGCAGTGTTCTCTAGAGCTTATATCCCAGACCTATGAGTCAATATAAACATTATGTACATAATATATATATTATCTATATATATTATAATATATGTTAATATAATATATATTATCATATATATTATATGATTCCATATATATATATGGAATCAAATATACTTCATGAATAGATCCACCTATATGTAATCCACATATCTTGACTAAAGTGTTCAGGAAAATCCAAGGAGAAAAGATAACAATTTCAATAAATATTGTTGGATCAGTTGTATAGTGATATGGCAGGGGTAGGAGGTGCGGAGGGGTACTTTTCCAACAAACAACGGACATAATATTGTGACATTCCACAAAGGAATATCTACAAGAAGTCAACGAGTCCATGCAAACATGTTGAATGTGATTCCTCATTAAGTGAATGTCAATAAATCTTTAAGTGCATCATCCCTTCAGACTCACTAGAATGGCTTTTATTGAAATGACTGTTGATAACAGGTTTTATGAAAGACATTAAGCAACTGATCTTTGCACACATCACTGATGGGTCTGTAACATGATATAATAACATTGAAAAATATGGATAATAGTTAAAACTATTACTCTGAGCCAAAGAAGCTAGATTGCATCAGTAGATACTCTATTATACCATTCATATTAAATGTTAGAAAAGCCATAAGTAGTCCATAATGACAGAATAAGTGGTTTTCTGGGAGTGGAGGTGTCTGTTGGGGTTGAATTGTGCCCCTCACCACCTCAAAGATACATTGGAGTCTTAACTTCCCTAGTTGTGACATGAGCTTACTTGGAAATGGGTCTTTGCAGATGTAATCAAGTAAAGATCAAGCACACTTAATTAGGATGAGACCATTTTCAATAGGACTGGTCACCTGAAGCAAAGAGCTGACTCATTGGGAAAGGCCCTGATGTTAGGAAAGATTGAAGACAAGAGGAAAAGGAAGTAGCAAAGGATGAGATGGTTAGATAGCATCACCAACTCAATGGCCATGAATTTGAGCAAACTCCAGGAGATAGGGGAGGAAAGAGGAGCCTGAGAGGCTGCAGCCCTTAGGGTCACAAAGAGTTGGACATGACTTACCATGACTAAACAACAGACACACAGACACAGAGGGAAGATGACCTTGGAAGAATAAAGGCATAGACTGGAGTTAAATGCTACCACAATCAAAGAATGCTTGTGTCTACCAGAACCTGGGAGAGGCAAGAAAGGATCTTCCCATAGAGGTTTTTAAAAGAGCATGGCCCTGACAATACCTTTGATTGTATACTTCTTCCCTCCAGAACAGTAAGAGCATACTTGTATTTTGTCTTATGCCACCAGTTTGTGGTACTTTGTTACAGAGGCCAAGGAAAGAGATATGAATTTGACTGCCTGAAATGGAGCACAGGTATCTTTTTTCTGTTTTTATTTTTTAAATTGTGGTGGCATGCACATTACTTAGAATTTACCCCCCTGACCATTTTAAGTATATGATTTAATGGCCTTATGTACATATATCTTGTGGAACTTTCACTGCCATTAGTCTCTTGAACACTTTCATCATGCAAAATTGAAATTATATACATGTTAATTTGTAAAGCCTCATTCCTTCCTACTCCCACCCTGTGACAACCACCATTTTACTTTCTGTTTATAAATTCGATTATTCTAGGTAACTCTAAGTGTATTCACATTGCATTTGTCTTTTTTGTGATAAGCTTATTTCAATTAGCATAATGCCCACGAGTCTAACCACATTGTGGTATCTGTGAGAATTCCAGGTCTTCTTGAGGTTCAATAGTATTATACTGTATGTATATACCACACTTTAAAATCCATTCACCAGTCAATGAACACTTAGAGTGCTTTGCCTTTCAGCTATTGCAAACAATGCTGCTATTAACATGAGTGTATAAAGAACTGTTCAAGACCCTGCTGTCAGTTCTTCTGGTCATACACCCAGGAGTGAAATTGCTGGACTTTATGTGGACATAGGTATCTTTGTGTTGCGATGAAATATTCATTCTCTTGATTGGTTTGTAGGTACAGAGTTGCATATGTTTGTCATAATTTAATAACACTGTCTATTACAATAAGTATCTTTCATTATATATTGTTAGGTAGTTAGAACACGAAAAAGGAGTCCAGAATGGCGGTGGCTAAAAGACAAGGAAAGGGAAAGCCTACAAAAATAAAACAAAGGAAGGCCTGAGGACCTGAGTGAGGACCTCAGGTAAAACAAACAGCACTCCTAGCTAACCTAATTTACACAGGGCAGGCCCAGGGGGAGAAGAAAAGACATATACAAAGAGGAGCCAAAACTGGGCCAAAGGCCTCTCTTCTCTTCGTGTCTTGTGGGTCAGCATTCCATCATGCCTTGAGAATGTATTTTCCTTTACTTTCTAAATAAAACTGAACTGTAACACGAAGCTGTAACACTGGTCCCTCTGAGGGCTTTAACACTGGTCTGTCCGTCACTTCAATTTTTTTGTTGCAGTGAAATAGAATCAAGGAAATTACAAATTCCCCCGATATCTATGATGCAATTTCTCAGATTTAACCTGGCTGAAACACTCCCCTCAAGGAGCAGGCCAAGCACAGCAAGAGGCCAACTCAGAGAAAGCTCCCACAGTGGAAGCTGAATGCGAAGAAAACCCAGCACAGGGGAAATGACAAGAAACCCAGCATGCTGGAAACCGGGACAGTGAAAAACAAGTTCAGCAGAAAGCTCATGCAGCTCAGTCTCAGATTCCAGAAGACCTCTGGTTAAGGTAAGAGGTCCTTGCTTCTACGGCTGGAAGGACATATGCCTAACAAAATCTTAATTTCTTTATGATCTTGTTTCCTTGACCCCCTGGGTGAACAGGCAAGTGGCAGTGGGTGCAATGAGGACTCTGGCAGGGGCTACTCCTCAGCATGTCCAAAAGCTCCACTATCCTCTGCGCCCTAGTAGATGTTATCCAAGCAGGTGGGGGCTCTTCTGTCCTTAATCTTCTTTGTCCCAAGTATCAGGCAATGAAAACTGTGAGCACAGGTTAGGTATTTAGCTGATTTTCCAGCAATTTATGAAGAGGACTACTCTGCACATTTTTTTCCACTGCTTTTCCCTCCTGTCCTTAAGCTCCTCTCTCCCAGGACTTGAGCCAGGCCAAAACCCATGGTGCCTGGCTTCAGGACCTAATGAAGCTCAGGCTCTCATGTCTCACTGAAAAAATTCAACTGGAGACATAGTGGTAGGTAAGAGGTGGATTTATTCAGATTCAGAGAGAAGCGCTCTCTGCAGGGTGTGGACCATCACAGAGGGCAAGTTCTGTGGCCATTGAACAGTGATGTGTCTAGTTTTTTTGAGCTGGGTGAATTCATATGCTAATGAGTGAGAGGATCATCAGAACCATTGGGGAACCACCCACTCCTCTGTCTTTTCACAATGGCTTGGAACTGTCCTTATTATTAAGATACCCATCACTTCATGGGAAATAGAGGGGGAAACAGTGGAAACAGTGTCAGACTTTATTTTTCTGGGCTCCAAAATCACTGCAGATGGTGATTGCAGCCATGAAATTAAAAGATACTTACTTCTTGGAAGAAAAGTTATGACCAACCTAGATAGCATATTAAAAAGCAGAGACATTACTTTGCCAACAAAGCTCTGTCTAGTTAAGGCTATGGTTTTTCCAGTGGTCATGTATGAATGTGAGAGTTGGACTGTGAAGAAAGCTGAGTGCCAAAGAATTGATGCTTTTGAACTGTGGTGTTGCAGAAGACTCTTGAGAGTCCCTTGGACTGCAACGAGATCCAACCAGCCCATCCTAAAGGAGATCAGTCCTGGGTGTTCTTTGGAAGGAATGGTACTAAAGCTGAAACTCCAGTACTTTGGCCACCTCATGCAAAGAGCTGACTCATTGGAAAAGACCTGATGCTGGGAGGGACTGGGGACAGGAGGAGAAGGGGATGACAGAGGATGAGATGGCTGGATGGCATCACTGACTAGATGGATGTGAGTTTGAGTGAACTCCGGAAATTGGTGATGGACAGGGAGGCCTGGCATGCTGCAATTCATGGGGTTGCAAAGAGTCGGACACGACTAAGTGACTGAACTGAACTGAACTGATACTGTCCTGCCACCAGGTTGCAGATTGGAGATCAAGGTTTAGTTTAAGTCAACTTGTCATCTTAAATCCCTTTGATTTTAATTGGTTTACGTTATGGCCTTGGGCTATGCCCTTGTTTCAAAAGTTGTTCCTAAAGGAGATCAGTCCTGGGTGTTCTTTGGAAGGAATGGTACTAAAGCTGAAACTCCAGTACTTTGGCCACCTCATGCAAAGAGCTGACTCATTGGAAAAGACCCTGATGCTGGGAGGGACTGGGGACAGGAGGAGAAGGGGATGACAGAGGATGAGATGGCTGGATGGCATCACTGACTAGATGGATGTGAGTTTGAGTGAACTCCGGAAATTGGTGATGGACAGGGAGGCCTGGCATGCTGCAATTCATGGGGTTGCAAAGAGTCGGACACGACTAAGTGACTGAACTGAACTGAACTGATACTGTCCTGCCACCAGGTTGCAGATTGGAGATCAAGGTTTAGTTTAAGTCAACTTGTCATCTTAAATCCCTTTGATTTTAATTGGTTTACGTTATGGCCTTGGGCTATGCCCTTGTTTCAAAAGTTGTGCCCTGCTCCCTTCCCTCCTGTTTCATACTCTTTTCTGAGCCCAGTTTGGGGCCACAATGTTGCCTCTAAAAACTTCTGGAGGGACAACTGGAAAATAGCTGGCCCTTGGGAGGGAAATATTGTATAACATCCAATCCCTCTAGATATTTAGGCCTTCATCTTCCTTGCTTCCTACAAGATGTGCAACACCAGCTTCTCTCAGTGAACCTGCTAGGGTGGGTGACAGACACACAGTACCTGCTACAAGTCCATCTGTTGGTGGCATCCCTTCAAGGGCAATTAGGCTTCCAGGGATAATGTTTGCCACTTTGGGAGTTATCCCTGCAGGCTGTTTGGACCCAAACTCTTACAACTCTTCTCCTAAAGTTACAAACATGCCCCCAGATCAAATCTCCCGTCCACTTTTGCAGAACATCTGGTCTGTTGCCTCTTATCAATTTGTTCTTAAGCCAATTACTAACTCCTACAACCAGGACTCCCCCCGCCCCCTTGTAGGCAACATTGCTCCACCCCACTTATTATTAAGATACTCTTAATGCCCTTACAGGACCAGATAACCCACTGCATTATCATTACTTCTGTTATTACCTAAACTGGGTCTATGACAATGACATGTTTACTACTGGAGACACTCTAACCTGCCTTTATGGAGGGCGAGGGGAGGAAACTAGTGACTTACATTCTCTTAGAGCAGTGAGAGGATACGGCTTATGGCTGCGTCACTACATTCCCAGTCTCAGGGCACAGGCTTGGATTTCTTTACGTCATGAATCTATTCCCATCTGTGGTGAATAAACTGAAAATGAGCTAAAATTACAACCCCTTAATCCTACCCAGCACTGGCCATGCTGGAGAGCTTGGGGATGCCCAGCTCCAGTGCGGGGGTCCCAGGAAGTCAACCTGCCTTGACCTGCCTAGGGATCTGGTCCTTGAAAGATTGTCAGGCCTCAACCTGTTCAGGGATCTGCCAGTCCAGGGGTCCCAGGAGGTGGACATGCCTCGCCCTGCCCAGGGGCCCAATTATCAGGAAGCCAACATGCCTCGACCTGCCCAGGGATCCAATCTCCAGGCAGCTGTCATGCTTCAGCTTGCCTGGGGATCTGCACCCTGGCCTGGGGACACCTGGCTCTCAGGTTTCAACCGTACTGGGTAGGATAAACTTCAAAAAGACTCATCCTTAAGGAAGTCCACCTATAGAAACTGAAGGCCTATTAGTTTGTTTGTTTGTTTGTTTTTTCTTTTCCTCCCTGTCACCACTGTCTTTCAGATGGGAAATAACAAATCCACTTCCTGGCAGATGCCTTTGAGATGCATCCTTTATAACTGGAAGTTGTTCTATCCTCTAAATCTAAGGAGAAGTTACTTAAAAGCTTTTTGTGCCACTCCCTGGCCATGGTATCCTCTGGGGGACAAGGAACACGACTGAGGATGGGAGTTTAAATTACAATACCATTTTACAGCTAGACTTATTCTGCAAAAGACAAGGAAAATGGGCAGAGATCCCCTATGTCCAAATTTTCTTCTGACTAAGAGATATGAAGGAACTCTGTCTTAAGTATGAGATGGTTGTATGCCCTAGAAGTGAGCCTACTAGGCAAATGGTGTTAGGCATAGACAACCAAGGGAAGGAACCCCAACTCCCACCCCATGAAGGCTCACCTCCCACAACTCCCGAGTTGTCTGATGTTCCTTCCTTGTATCCAAACGTGCCCCCATATCTGGGATCACGTCCTCCACAAAACCAACTCGAGTATGTCCCTTAGCGAAACTGGAGGAGAATTCAGACCAACCTAGTCCATAAGCCCTTCTCCCTCTTAGAACTAAGACAGATTAAACAAGACCTAGGAAGCTGTACAGATGACCCAAGCCAATATATAGATACATTCCAACATATTACCTTGGTTTTAGCTTGATGTGGAAGGATATCATGGCCATATTTAGTCAAACTTTATCTGACCCTGAGCATGCTAGGGTCTTGAAGGAAGCCTGAAGGTTTGCTACAGGGCTTCACATGTCAAGCAATAAATACTCAGTAGGGGAAACTGCAGTCACATCCTCAGACCCTAATTGGAACTATAATGACCCTGAGAATCTGGGAAAGAGATTTTTTCCTAATCTGTGTGAAGGCAGGAATGAAAGCAGCCCAACAAAAAGTAATCAGCTATGCCCAGGACCCAGCTATTACGCAGGAGCCCAACAAGAACCCCATTGCCTTTCTGGAAAGGTTAAAAAGAGGCCCTCTAAAAGATTACCAATCTAGACTTAGACTCTTACAAGGGACAGGTGATTTTAAAGGACAGTTTCCTATCACAATGTGCATCAGACATTGGGATAAATTTACAACAGCTACAACAACAGCACCCTGCTGCCTCTTTAGATGAGATGGTCCAGACAGCCATCAATACATTTTATAACAGAGAACAGGAGAGAGAGGCCAAGGCCTAGGAAAGGGAGAAAAGGAAACAGACAAGGTATGCCCAGATGCTGGCCACCCTCCAGGAAGCCTTGTGGCAAACCCCAAGTCCTTGAAGGACAAGGCATGAGGCAAATGTCTAATCTGTAGACAGGCACGGCATTGGGCCAAAGAGTGTCCAAACCATGACAACTTTCTTAAAATGGCTTGCTACAAATGTCAGCAGTTGGGACATTGGGCAGCACTCTGCCCTCAGGACCCAAGAGCCTCAAGGTCAAGTGCCAAGCCTTCCTGCACAATGGTTCAACAGGACTGAAGCAGCCCACTCCAGCCAGCCTGCCTGTCACAGATAACCATCATGGGGCTGGAAGTTCAATTGAACCTGCTGAACCCAAGGGTGCACTGGATGTGGCAGGTAGGTCCGAGAATTTATTGTTGACATAGGGGCTGCCTACTCTGCCCTGACCCTCTACTCCTCCCAAATCTGTACTATTTTGGGTACTAAAGGAAAAACAACTACTAAAAGATTCACCAAGCACTTCTTTGTTGCTGGGATGGACAAATATTTTACCACAGGTTTCTGGTGGTCCTTGAGTATCCTACTCCCTTATTGGGAAGAGATATACTTTCTAAACTGGGGACCACCCATGTGATGGGAAGCTTTTCAGCCCTTAGAGCCCTACAGCTTCTGGTTACTACTGAGGAACACATTGCACCCTCTCCAATAAAGTGGGACCAAAAACTATGAGGGGTCAAAACTAAGCCCTAGGTGTGGGAGAAGGGGACTCCTGGATGAGCCCACCAAACTGAACCACTCATTGTCCTTGAAGATCCCACTCAGTTTCCTAATTGGAAGCAATATCCCCTCATAAGAGAAGCTTTGGAGGGACTATAACCTCTAATAAATAAATTCCTTGTCTGTGGGCTATTGGTCATCACCAATTCACCATGTAACACTCCAATCCTCCCTATAAAGAAAAAGGATGGAAGCTGATGAATGATTCAAGATCTCTGGATCATAAATGAAGCTGTAGTCCCCCTCCACCCTACAGACTAGTTTGCCAGAAGCTCCTTCATATACCGAGGTGAGATTCTTAAAGTTAAGAGTGAGGGCTCTCAAGAAGATCTTATGGGATAATTCCAAAAGGAGGGACATCTTTTTCTGCCTGGAAACCTCCAATGGAAGTTGGTTAACTCCTATATACCACCACTCATTTATGGGAGAAGGCCCTGCAAAGATCACTAGAAAGGGCCTTCAGAGGAACAGGCTTCCACATAACTATAAGGCAAGTGGTCTCCTCTTGTCCCATTTACCAATTAAATAACCCCCAAGGAGCTCAAAGACACCAACTGGTTCAGCCTGTCCAACGATGTGGGACCTACCTAGGAGAGGACTGGCAGATGGACTTCACCCAGATGTCAGTTCTTAAGGGTATAAATACCTATTTTCATGATAGATACATTCACAGGATGAATTGAAGGCTTTCCCATGTGGACTGAGAAGGCTTAGGAGGTGGTAAAAAACAAACAAACAAAAATTGCTCCATGAAATCATTCTAAGACTTGGTCTGTCCAGACTCTGATGTATGACAAAACTAATACAATATTGTAAAGTAATTAAACTCCAACCAATTCTTAAAGTCAGAAATAAAAAAGACAATCCAGGAGACCTCCCTGGAATGGAAGGAGACTTTACCAATAGCTCTCCTCTGCACTCATATTGCCCCTAAGGAAGAGGTTGGTCTTAGTACTTATGAGCTATATGGTAGACCTTTTGTTTATGTCAGTGACCTCTTCCTAGATCCAGAGTCTCAGACCCTCCAGTCTTATACTATGGCCATTAGGCAATTCCTACAGGATATACGCTTGAGTGTCAACCAGGATCCAAAATATTCAAGAGTCACCACTATACGCTCCAGGGAGTCAAGTCCTAATTAAAGTCTGGAAAGATGGGTCCCCAAAGGCTCAACTCCTGCCCACATGGAAGGGCCCCTACCCTGTAATGCTTTCTACCCCCTGCAGCAGTCAAGGACATGATTCCTGGATTCACTACTCATGAGTCAAACCATGTAAGAAAACAGAGAGGTCACTCAGTACTCCTGTGAACCCCTGGGAGATCTCAGATACCTATTCAGAACTACAAATGAGTGCCATTCTAATGAACACCACCAAAATTAAGGTTTCTGGGGATAAGATTTCTCAGGACAGCTCTAAAGAGCCAACACAGTTTGGCAGGGGTTGTATTCCAAAACAGACAGGAGATAGATCTCCTGATCCCTCTACAAGAAGGGACTTGGCCATCTTGAATGAGACATGTTGTTTCTGGGTAAATACCTCCAATTAAGTTAAAGAAAATCTCATTGTCCTCAAGAAAAACATTCAGACCCCATAACATCTCAAAGAATGAGATGGAGAGTTCTCCAACTGGCTACAATCTCTCTTTGGGGGAATCCTTGGTTATCAAAATTTGGAGTTGGCTAATGTCCCTACTCGGAGAAGGCAATGGCAACCCACTCCAGTACTCTTGCCTGGAAAGTCCCATGGACGGAGGAGGCTGGTAGGCTGCAGTCCATGGGGTCGCTAAGAGTTTGGCACACCTGAGCAATTTCACTTTCACTTTTCACTTTCATGCATTGGAGAAGGAAATGGCAACCAACTCCAGTATTCTTGCCTGGAGAATCCCAAGGACGGGGGAGCCTAGTGGGCTGCCGTCTACGGGGTTGCACAGAGTTGGACACGACTGAAGCGACTTAGCAGCAGTAGCAGCAGCAATGGCCCTACTAGTCCCTGTCATCATCAGATTGATGCTGCTTGTGATTGCTTCATGTATTATTAATTGTCTAACCCATTTTCTGTCTGTCTACGTCAACAAGCTGCAGCATGCAGTGACAGATCAACAAGGGTATGTAAAGCTATAGCCGACCACAGAAAACATCACTCACCCTCACATGGACACCAGTATAAGGACTCTGAGGCTTGAGGCGGAGGGGGAGGCCCAATGCTCCTTCCTGTCCCAGTTCAGCAGGAAATAACCAGAGAGACCTTGACCTCCCTGTTCCTAAAGAACTGGACTTCCTATCTCTTGAGTGGGAAATGTTAGGTATTAGAATAGGATAAAGGAGTCCAGAATGGCAGTGGCTAAAAGACAAGGAAGGGAAAAGCCCACAAAAATAGAACAAAGGAAGATCTGAAGACTGGAGTGAGGACCTCAGGTAAAACAAACGGCACTCCCGGCTAGCTCATTTTACATAGGGCAGGTTCAGGGGGAGGAGAAAAAGCATATAAAAAGAGGAGCCAAAACTGGGCCAGGGGCCTTCCTTCTCTTCATGTCTTTTGGGTTGGCATTTCCTCATGCCTCGAGAATGTATTTTCCTTTACTTTCTAAATAAAACTGAGCTGTAACATGGAGGTGTAACACTGGTCCATCCGAGAGTTGTAACCCTGGTCTGTCCTAGGGCTGTAACAATGGTCTGTCTGTCTGTCACTTCAAATTTTTGTTGTGACAAGACAGAACCAAGAAAATTACAAGCTCCCCCAACTATACTAATGATAAAGACTTGGCAACCCCAAATTTGAAGAAGAAATGGGGCAAATGTATTACCACACATTACTTGTGTGAGTATAAAATTGTTAAAATTTGGGGAAAAAATTTTTGCTCTTTCTAATTAAACGTTATACTTAAGGCTATTCCATCACTCAGAAACCTCACTTTTAAGTATGTACTTAAAAGAAATGAGTGCACAAATCGACAAATATGTTCACAAGAACTTTCTTCATAAAAATAATTTGAAATAAACTAAATATAGAAGGCGTAAGGAAAACAAATATGGTATCTTCATACAGTAAAATATTACCAACAACAAAATATCATTCTTCCAAATATCTCACTATGGCACAAAATGAATTATACACAAATCTGGATAAATGTCTAAACATTAAATTGAGAAAAAGATACAAATTATATATTCCTATTCTACAGTCTTGAGGCTTGCCAGGTGGCACTAGTGCTAAAGAACCAGACTGCCAATGTGGGAGACATTAAGAGTCCTAATTCAATCCCTGGGTCCAGAAGATCCTCTGGAGGAGGGCAAGGCAACTCACTCCAGTATTCTTGCCTGGAGAATCCGTGGTCAGAGAAGCCTGGCAGGCTGCCATCCATGGGGTCACACAAGAGGTGGGACCCACTGAAGCAATTCAGCATGAATGCATCCTACAGCTTGGATCATTGTTATACATGCATAAACTTCATTGAATTATGCCTTTAACTTTTATGCATTTTATGCTTAGTAAATAGCACCTCAAAAATAAAAATAACATTTTTATAGTATTCTGACATTTTGGAAAATGTTTGTCAAATGCTTTCAGGGAAGCATGCTTACTGCTCCTTTGTGAGCAGAGTGTATAGCTGTTCTTCCTTATGCAGCAGTGGAGGTAATAAAGTTTTATGTGTGTTTCTTGCATGATTTTTCTGGGATGTCGAGTGTTTATTGCTAATGGAATTTTTCTTTGTACCAAATCTATGTTTGGATTGTAACTAAAATAGGTTTTTAAAGTCACTGATTTCAAGAAATTTTCCATGAATTATTTTTGTTTGGCATATTTGCCTGGGGACAATCAGACTCTAATCTGACAAACTTTATCTTTGGGACTTTCTGTCATGCATTTACAAATAAAATAAAACAAAATTATATAGTAAGACGTCTCAACCAGAGAGAGCAAATATTGCCAGGGGCAAGTCATACCTAATTTATCAGTAACTGAGAAAGAACACGGAGTGACAGACCTTATTTTCTTGGGCTGCAGCCATGAAATTAAAGACACTTGTTCCTTGGAAGAAAAGCTATGGCCAATCTAGACAGCATTTTAAAAAGCAGAGACCTTACTTTGCAACAAAGGTCCATCTAGTCAAGTATGGATGTGAGAGTTGGACTATAAAGAAAGCTGAGCACCGAAGAATTGATGCTTCTGAACTGTGGTGTTAGAAAAGACTTTTGAGAGTCTCTTGGACAGCAAGGAAATCAAACCAGTCAATCCTAAAGGAAATTAGTCCTGAATATTCATTGGAAGGACTGATGTTGAAGCTGAAACTCCAATACTATGACCATCTGATGTGAAGAACTGACATTGGAGAAGACCCTGATGCTGGGAAGATTGAAGGCGGGAGAAGAAGGGGACAACAGAGGATGAGATGGTTGGATGGCATCACCGAAACAATGGACATGAGTTTGAGCAAGCTGCAGTAGTTGGTGACGGACAGGGAAGCCTGGCACGCTGCATTCCATGGGGTCGCAAAGAGTCAGACATGACTGAGCAACTGAACTGAAATGAATGGAACTCCCCATCATTTGGGGCTTCCTGGGTGGTGCTAGTGGTAAATAACCCACCTGTCAATGCAGCACACATTAGAGATGCAGGTTAGATCCCTGGGTTTGGAAGATACCCCACATAGCAACTCATCCCAATATTCTTGCCCGGAGGATCCAAGGGAGAGAAAAGCCTGGCAGGCTTAGGTCCATAAGGTTGCAAAGAGTGGGACATCACTAAATTGACTTAATTAACAAGCACTCCCATCCTTTGAAGCATCTGTTGTGGTCCCAGCTCTCTCCTATTTCTTTAAGCCAATATGATTGTGAATATTTCTATCATAATTTTATCTGCTGCATGTGGAGTGAACTGGAGTGTGCCTTCAGGCAAAAGCTGCTAAAGACAAGATAGCTGCCTTATGCTGTTCTGTTCTTGCAAATTCCCACTTCTTTCTAGAATTTGCCTGCTTTTATTCACACTACTGTAACTTCAGATTGTTGTTTTTTCTATAAAATGTATAATAGTTATTTCTTTACAGTATTGTTTCTTACAATTTTCAAAAGATTCAATATTCTACATTTTACTCTTCATACACACACACACACACACACACACACATGACTATGGACAATGGATTTTTAGAGATAATAATTATACAAATCTATGAATAATAACATAACTGAAAGCATTCTGCATTTTTTAATTTAAAAATCTATACTAAAATCTATACTATCTACTTATTAATTTATAAATGAATATATTTTTAGTTTTCTAGGCCTTTATGCTTATTTGCCTGCTTTTATTCACACTACTGTAACTTCAGATTGTTGTTTTTTCTATAAAATGTATAATAGTTATTTCTTTACAGTATTGTTTCTTACAATTTTCAAAAGATTCAATATTCTACATTTTACTCTTCATACACACACACACACACACACACACACATGACTATGGACAATGGATTTTTAGAGATAATAATTATACAAATCTATGAATAATAACATAACTGAAAGCATTCTGCATTTTTTAATTTAAAAATCTATACTAAAATCTATACTATCTACTTATTAATTTATAAATGAATATATTTTTAGTTTTCTAGGCCTTTATGCTTAAAATATCTTCTTTTGGTCTTATTACATTTTTAATAACTATAGAACATATGCTTCATGGTGCACAATACTTTGATTAAGTACATACAAAAATTCAAAAAATTTTAAGTGTAAAACATATAAAATTTAAATTTCATATTACAAATTATAAAAATTCATTTTAAAGCTTGATAGAATATAACATAAAAGGAATTTAGCACCTCTATCTTATTTCACATATCATTTTTTTAGTCTCCAATTTCACATCAAGTTCTTTGTAAAATTATACTGAACGAATTTCTTCTTGCCAAAGATATTGTTTGCCAAGTGCTAGATTAAGTCATATTTACTGTTTTGAATTAAAATTCCTGAAAAGGAGGAGTTGAATGGGAATGTTGGCTCAAACTTAATTCCATCAGAGTGAAAAGTTGGCACTGTAATAAAAATTTATTTGTTCAATTGTAATTTATCTCTGTCATAAAACTGTACAAAATATTGTCCCAGTGCTGCATTTACTAAATGTAAGGCAATTCTGTCCAGATAATTAAGTTGTTGTATGTAATGTCACTAACAAAGAAAGAAGCCAAAAAGCAAAATAAATATGCATATGTGGTGTCATTTTGTTTTTAGTTTTCAAGGACAAGTAAAGCCTAGATACACTTGTCAGAGGTTTGTTACTATCTGGTTATCAGAAGATTCACTCTCTAAACAATCTTCTGACAAACTGACTCACACAAAATCTGATGAAATGTTTATATACCTTGCTGATATAATTTCTATTACCAATCATGTGTATTTTATTATATTAACATAATACATCTATCAACTATTATAATGTCAAATTATATGCTTATTGCATATTGACAATAAACAATATTTAATATTTGGTTTTCTTTATCACTATTTTATGTATTTAATCAATTTTTTTGGAAAATTTGAAAATAAAACTAGTTTACAGTATTTTTGTATTCTTCCTATTCTAAATTTGCTATGAATATTTCCATTGTATCTTTTGTCTAGTGTATTTTCTCCCACTGAGACAAGCTGATAGGAAAGGCTGAGTGCTCAGCCATTTGGTATCAACTGGAGATTAAAATCCCACAAGCCCCTGCCCACCGGTTGGGGATACTTACCCTGACCTCAGCCCCTGCTGCTACTAAGTCACTTCAGTTGTGTCTGACTCTGTGCAACCCCATAGATAGCGGCCCACCACTCCACCGTCCCTGGGATTCTCCAGGCATGAACACTGGAGTGGGCTGCCATTTCCTTCTCCAATGCATGAAAGTGAAAAGTGAAAGGGAAGTCGCTCAGTGGTGTCCGACTCTGTGCGACCCCATAGATGGCAGCCCACCAGGCTCCTCCATCCATGGGATTTTCCAGGCAAGAGTACTGGAGTGGGGTGCCATTGTCTTCTCCGGACCTCAGCCCCTAACATATGTCAATTTCTTTTCCTTGTTCTCTCAAGACATATGTACTTGCTTGAGGTGCTGTCATACTCTTCCAAGAGACATCAATTATGTAATTAACAAGCATTTAAAAACAAACAAACAAACAAAAAAACAAGCGTTTACATAACATCTTAGGGTGTGTGGCCTTCAGCCTCAAAATCAATGCCAAATTTTGCATGGAGTCCATCTGGCTTTCCAAGTTGAATGTAACAGCATATCCCATGTCATGCCTGCAATATATTGTGCTACAGCCCCTTCTCTGCAGAGTTGCTATTTTTCCGCCTCTTGATAGCATTTACACATTTTCAACATAGATCTACTAGTCCTCCTTTTTGCTTAATGTGTCACTATTATATCTCCTTCAATCTTATTGCTAAGCCCTTCAAGGTTCTCTTTTGACGTTTCTTTCTTGATCTTTGTCTTTTCATTACCACACTATTTGTTCTGCTTTAAGAAACAGCTTTCCCCATCTTCAAACACTTTTCCCAGTCAACTAGGCAACACTCTTTTTTTTTTAATGAGGGTGACTTTTCAGTATCTTAACATGTAATGTGTAAAAACACCTAATGTTTGAAATATGTTGACTCAAAATGACATCACAAAGGTAAATACCTTTGCAGATTAACTCTACTTATTTTAAGGTGACCACTTCTTGAACATGGAGAACTAACAGCATAGTCAAGAGAATGCTAATTTCCCTACAAAATACTGCTCATCAGATTTCCAGCTTCATTTATGTTTTTATCTGTGATGTCAGAGAATTTTCCCCATGCAAAGGATTTACCCTATTACACTGGAGATTTTCCTTCACTTCGTTCACCTTTTGCTGGTACATTGAGCTTGCTTTCTTAGGATACTATTTGTGAAGCAAGTCAGCAAGTTTTTAGCACTGGACCAAACCCTAGACTCTTAAGCATCTGTATGGTTGTTTAAATCACCTTCAGATACACTTTTGAGTTCAACTCCACCTGAACATCCATATGAATACAAATTTACACAAAACATGCTGGAGTGTAGACCTAAGCCCCCTGCAGGATAACAGCCTTAGTTAAGCTGCCCTGGAACACTTGACATCACAAAAGCACCTGCACATCCCTGGTGCAGAGTCCACTAACAGCAGTCTGAGCCAAAGTCTCAGGTCTATGGAGCTTTCTTATAAAGGCTTTGCTCTGGAACACAGGATTGCTTTGCTCAGAGACCCTCAGGTCTAGGTTCCTTGTTTCATGTTTCATTTGTACCTGTTACGTATTTGGAAACCTGAAGTGGGAAATAAAGAAATACTTCTGGGCATGTCCCCAGTGAAACTTCCTAACTCTTGAAAGTGAAGCTTATTCATATGTGGAGATGGACTCCTTTCTAGCTAGGATTCTAAAGAGATGGGTGAAGACAGCAGGGACCTGTTAGAAACCTGAAAATTTAAAAACCTAGTGCAACAGCTGAGACATCCAATCCCTACTTTGACTCAGAAATGAGGATAAGAGTTCCTTGAACAACCCCTAATTGTCCAGAATGCTCCAGAATTGGACAGAGCATAGAGGCTCAGCTTAAAAAGCCTGAGGTCTACCAGTAAGACAAATACCTCATCACAAATAACCAGCCACTTCAGAAAAAGTTTTTTTTTTTTTTTTTTTTTAACAAATCTATTTTTATGGTTCTCTCCTCCTTCTTGAACTGTTCTGGTATATACAAATGTTTGGGCAGATCTGTCAACATTTAGTTATCTCAATTCAGTTCAGTTGCTCAGTCATGTCCAACTCTTTGCAACTCCATGAACTGCAGCACACCAGGACTCCCTGTCCATCACCAATTCCCAGAGTCTACTCAGACCCATGAACATTGAGTCAGTGATGCCATCCAACCATCTCATCCTCTGTCATCCCCTTCTCCTCCTGTCCTCAATCTTTGCCAGCATCAGGGTCTTTTCAAATGAGTCAGCTTTTCGCATCAGGTGGCCAAAGTATTGGAGTTCCAGCTTCAATATCACTCCTTCTAATGAACACCCAGGACTGATCTCCTTTAGGATGGACTGGTTGGATGTCCTTGCAGTCCAAGGGACTCTCAAGAGTCTCTCCAACACCACAGTTCAAAAGCATCAATTCTTTGGTGCTCAACTTTCTTTTATAGTCCAACTCTCACATCCATACATGACTACTGGAAAAACCAAAACTGACTAGACAGACCTTTGTTGGCAAAGTAATGTCTCTGCTTTTTAATATGCTGTCTAGGTTGTCTGCTACTCAGTTAATGCTAAGAAACTAGCAAAAGAAAGGAAAGCATAAAAGAATTTCATACACATTGTGTGTTTTCCTCCTGCTGCTGCTAAGTCGCTTCAGTCGTGTCTGACTCTATGCAACCCCAGAGACGGCAGCCTACCAGGCTCCCTCATCTCTGGGATTCTCCAAGGAAGAACACTGGAGTGGGTTGCCATTTCCTTCTCCAATACATGAAAGTGAAAAGTGAAAGTGAAGTTGCTCAGTCGTGTCCGACTCTTAGCGACCCCATGGACTGCAGCCTACCAGGCTCCTCCGTCCACGGGATTTTCCAGGCAAGAGTACTGGAGTGGGGTGCCATCGCCTTCTCCATTTTCCTCCTACATGTCTGCTTTTTGTTCTTTCAGATTGTATATTCACTCTTGGGTCTTTTGATTGTACTATGAATTTCTCCTGCCTGGGAAAGGACAAAGAAAATCCTTGGTGTATTTTGTTCTGATACATCTGTTTGTTTGTGGGGTTTTTTTTGGAAAAAAAAATAGGGAAACCAGGTACTATTCCTCTGCAAATTACATAATTTTTTTCGCCTGAACTATTTAACTGCACTAAAAGAAGGCATCTAAAATGACATAGCTCTAAATACAAGAGGTGGATAATACAAATATATCCAAGAAAATGTCAATAATCTTTACTTATCCAGTCTCTTTTTCAAAGCCTGTCTAGTGTGTACCATTTCAGAAGCTTACATGAGAAATGAATCATATTCAAAAGAAATTGCATTGTAACAGGAAGCTTTAGTCAGATACATAGAAATAGATTTCAAAGAAAAATGGTGTATTAAAAGACTCTGTGAAGAAAGTTGTTCACCGAAGAACTGATCTTTTGAACTGTGGTGTTGGAGAAGACTCTTGAGAGTCCCTTGGACTGCAAGGACATCCAACCAGTCCATCCTAAAGGAGATCAGCCCTGGGTGTTCATTGGAAGGACTGATGCTGAGAATGAAACTCCCATACTTTGGCCACCTCATGCAAATAGTTGACTCATTGGAAAAGACTCTGATTCTGGGAGGAACTGGAGGCAGGAGGAAAAGGGGATGACAGAGGATGAGATGGCTGGATGACAGAGGATGAGATGGCTGGATGGCATCACCGACTTGATGCACATGAGTTTGGGTGAACTCCAGGAGTTGGTGATGGACAGGGAGGCCTGGCATGCTGCGATTCATGGGGTTGTAAAGACTTGGACACGACTGACCTGAACGGCAAGATATAAATGGCAGAAGAATTGGAACTCTGCTAAAATGCAATAGAAATATTTTTAATGGACTAGCTCATGTGCCAGTAAATAAAACCGACTCTTATTGTTGTTCAGTATCTCAGTCATGTCCGAATCTTTGCTAATCCATGGGTTGTAGCACGCCAGGCTTCCCTGTCCTTCACCATCTCATGGAGCTTGCTCAAACTCCTGTCCATTGAGTTGGTGATACCATCCAACCATCTTGTCCTCTGTTGTCCTCCTTCTTCTCCTGCCTTCAATCTTTCCCAGCATCAGGGTCTTTTCTAAAGAGTTGGCTTTCCACATCAGGTGGCCTAAGTATTGGAGCTTCAGCTTCAGCATCAGTCCTTCCAATGAATAGGATTGACTGCTTTGATCTCCTTACATGCCAAGGGACTCTCAAGAGTTTTCTCCAAGACCACAATTCAAAAATTGACTGTAAGTGTGATAGGTAGCTCAGACAGTAGAGAATCTGCCTATGGTGCACGAGACCTGGGTTCAATTCCTGGGTCAGGAAGATCCCCTGGAGAAGGGAATTGCAACCCACTCCAGTTTTCTTGCCTGGAGAATCCCTTGGACAGAGAATCCTGGCAGTCTACTCTCCATGGGGTTACAAAAAGTCAGACTGACTGAGCAACTAACACTTTCAAGCGTGATAATTCTCCTAACTGAAAATGAATATGCCTTGTGTGTTTTTTTTTTTTTTTTTGGTTTTTGTTTTTTAATATAAATTTATTTATTTTAATTGGAGGCTAATTACTTTAAATATTATAGTGTTTTTGCCACTGAATATGCCCTGGTTTTTTAAATGAAAAGAAAGGTAATTGAGTCCACCCAGAAACAATTTGTAATATATGAAAGTTTTCCTATCTTTTTGTAAAAATGGCTGAAATTACCCTTTGCATTGGCTAAAGCAAGGGAGAAGGTTTCTTGACTTCCTGCTAAATACATAAGCTTATTATTACACAGTTTCAGAGAACCATTTCTTGTCTAAGACTTGACATTTTTGAAATATATCAGGTTGGCCAAAATGTTCATTCAGATTTTTCCATGTGATCTTATGGAAAAGTCTGAATAAACATTTTGGCCAACTCAACAGTAATAAACATTTTATTGTGTATAAAATTGTTAAGATATGCTCTATACATCTGTGTTTCTTTTGCTTATGGCAAAACCACTAAAATATTGTAATTAGCCTCCAATTAAAATAAATAAATTTATATTTAAAAAGATATACTATAAAATTATAAATAATTTTGCATTGGTACTGAATTTCAGTATACTAATCAATGAGGCATGGCTTGGCTTGGTTTCATTGAGTTAGACAAGGGTGTGGTCCTACTGTGATTAGATTGACTAGTTTTCTGTGAGTATGGTTTCAGTGTCTCTGCCCTCTGATTCCCTCTTGCAACACCTACCATCTTACTTGGGTTTCTCTTACTTTGAGCATGGGGTATCTCTTCACGACTGCTCCAGCAGAGCCACTGCACCCTACCTTTGATGAGGGGTATCTCCTTACTGCCACCGTTCCTGACCTTCAATGTAGGATAGCTCCTCCAGGCCCTCCTGTGCCTGCCCAGCCACCACTCCTCGGGTTGCTCCTCCTGGCCGCCAGCCCTGGCCTCAGGCGTGGGTGGCTCATCTCAGCGCCACTCCTGGCCTCGGGGGCGAGGTGGCTTCTCCCGGTGACCCCAGACCTCAGACGTGGTGTCTCTTCTCACTGCTGCCACTGGCCTCGGACGAGGGGTAGCTCCTCTTGGCCGCTGCCCTGACCTCAGATGCTGGGTAATTCCTCCCAGCCGCCACTGACCTCGGACGCAGGGTAGCTCCTCTTGGCCATTCCTGCACCGTCGCAAGCTGGCACTCTAGGCTGCTGCCCCTGACCTCAGACGTCGGGTAGCTCTCGGCTGCGCTCAGGGGTGGCAGCTGCCGCCTCCACCACCTGAGGAGGCCTTACAAATAGCTGTGAAAAGAAGAGAGGAGAAAAGCAAAAATATAAGCGTCTGAATGCAGAGTTCCAAAGAACAGCAAGAAGAGATAAGAAAGCCTTCTTCAGCGATCAATACAAAGAAATAGAGGAAAAGAACAGAATGGGAAAGACTAGAGATCTCTTCAAAAAAATTAGAGATATGAAGGGAACATTTCATGCAAAGATGGGCTCAATAAAGGACAGAAATGGTCTGGACCTAACAGAAGCAGAAGATATTAAGAAGAGGTGGCAAGAATACACGGAAGAACTGTACAAAAAAGATCTTCACGACCCAGATAATGATGATGATGTGATGACTAATCTAGAGCCAGACATCTTGGAATGTGAAGTCAAGTGGGCCTTAGAAAGCATCACTACGAACAAAGCTAGTGGAGGTGATGGAATTCCAGTCGAGCTGTTTCAAATTCTGAAAGACGTCATGTACACTCATGGCTAATTCATGTCAATGTGTAACGAAATGAATACAGTATTGTAAAGCAAAACAAACTAAAAAATAAAAATTAATTAAAAAAAAAATTCTGAAAGACGACACTGTGAAAGTGCTGCACTCAATTTGCCAGCAAATTTGAAAAACTCAGCAGTGGCCACAGGACTGGAAAAAGTCAGTTTTCATTCCAATTCCAAAGAAAGCCAATGCCAAAGAATGCTCAAACTACCACACAATTGCACTCATCTCACATGCTAGTAAAGTAATGCTCAAAATTCTCCAAGCCAGACTTCAGCAATACGTGAACCGTGAACTCCCTGATGTTCAAGCTGGTTTTAGAAAAGGCAGAGGAACCAGAGATCAAATTGCCAACATCCGCTGGATCATGGAAAAAGCAAGAGAGTT